>JASAOG010000305.1:0-498484 GCA_030265305.1 Biomphalaria pfeifferi | reverse complement strand
AAAAATAATTAACATAAAAATATGGAAATAACTCCATTAAAAAATATATCGCGTTTTTTTTACTATTCGATATTTGTGCTAGAAAAAAAAGGGGAGAGGGGACAAATAGACTAAATGACACATTTGATGTGGTTAGGTTTTATCTCCATGCCTACAAACAAATAGTCCAAATAAGTCTGTACACGCGTATTAATTTCTTACAGCTAAATTTGAAGAACAGTTGAACAAACTTCATTTTGAAACAGAAATAGCGCGGGGCCTATGCTAGTGCGGGGCCCACTGCGACCGCATAGGTTTACAGTGGCCTAAGGCCGGTCCTGAGTGTAGCTTAACCCTTTCCGACCTTGGGATCTATAGGGGGAAGATGATGTGAAGCTCATCTGTTTCTATCGCCTTCGGAAGGGCCAGTCTTGGGCAAACTAGGCAGCCGCCTTGGTCCTTCGATTGGTGGGGGGCCTCGCACAGGACCCAAAACTATTTTTTAAGAGAAGAAATGGGGAAACTGTTCCTGTTATTGTTGTTATTGTTGGGATAAATAAATTGAGTAACTTTATTTTTTTTCATTTTATTTTATTTTATTTTCATTTTTGGGGCCACTAAATTCAATTTGCCTAGGGCCGCAGTTATCTGTAGAGGGCTTTTGCCGTCGGTTAACGAGTGTGTCATGTAGTCATCACAACAAGCAACCGTCGTATCTATTTATGAGCTAAATGCTTAGAAGCTGATACGAGATATGACCAATAGCTCAATGCAGGGCAGCTTATCTTCGTATTGATTCCTCTTTATTACCACTAGTAAATTGCCCATTTGTTTTAAATAACATTTTAGTCATATAGTGAAAGACTAATGAACGATTTACATATTTTTAGGCTGGATTTTCACTGTAGCTATACACCTACTATGATCATTTAAACCTAGATTAAATTTCTTTTTTTTCGAGTATATAACTAGGTCTATAATGAAATGCATACAAAGACGTATTTTAAAAAAAAGTAATAAAGTTGATTAACTTTGATGACATCTAGCACTTAAAGATAATAAATTTTTGATTATAGTACACGATAATAGTAAGATGAATTCTGAAATCAGATGTTGCGTCAAACATGTTTTCACAAAGCTTATATCAACTCACGTAGTCAGTCTATCTGTGGTTATATTGTGACCAGATTAACACATGGGTTCCAATAGATTCGATTTTAAAGGAGCGTCACTAATTTGTAAGATACATGCATGACTAATGAAAGACCCGTTGAAAAATATTATCGATGGCCCGCTTCTGGTCGAATTCTTCGTCTGGTGATTTCGTCTTTGACAAGGTCAAGGTTACATTAACACTGAATTTAGTTTGTGGTCTTTTTCCAATTCCAGAATTGCAGTCTTTGACAGTGACATTATTTGGGAAAGGTCACAATAAAACATATTGATTTTAAGGTCTGTTTTGAAAGAATTTGTGTTTAAAAATATGTTTTGGCAAGGTCGTAATCGTCAAGAAATCACATCCTTTTGCACACACATACATTCTCTCTCGCTCTTTCTTTCTCTCTCTCTCTTTCTCTCTCTCTCTCTCTCTTTCTCTCTCTCTCTCTCTTTCTCTCTCTCTCTCTTCCTCTCTCTTCCTCTCTCTTCCTCTCTCTTTCTCTCTCTCTCTCTCTCTTTCTCTCTCTCTCTTTCTCTCTCTCTCTCTCTCTCTTTCTCTCTCTCTCTTTCTCTCTCTCTCTCTCTCTTTCTCTCTCTCTCTCTCTCTTTCTCTCTCTCTCTCTCTCTCTTTCTCTCTCTTTCCTTTTTTCTCTTTTTCTCACTATCTCTCTTTTTATCTCTCTCTTTCGCTCTTTCTCTCTCTTCCTATCTCTATTCCTCACACTCTCTCACACGCTTTCTCTAACAATCTCTTTTACTCCACTATCTTTTTCACTCCCTCTCTCTTTCGTTCTCTCCCACGTTTTCAACTCTCTCAATTCCCCCCTCCCCACTCTTTTCTATTTCGAACGGTCTCCCACTAGCACTCTTTGTTTTACTCTCTCTCTCTCTCTCTCTCTCTTTCTCTCTATCTCAATCAACCTTTTCAGACTCTCTCTCTTTTTTTTTCTAGCTCTCCTTGATTCCCTTTTTCTCATTCACCTTCGTTCTCTCTTCTTACTTCTCTCTCACTTTTCTTTTTAACTCCTTCTCTCTCTCTCTCTCTCTTATTACATGAAAAGGAATCAAGGATAGTTTGTAAACTAAATGATGAACACATCCTATACAGTGCTTCCCTTCCCATTCTGAATATGTGACTTCTATTATGGTATTGAAATAGTAAAAACAATATAAAACAATATAGATAGATAGATAGATAGATAGATAGATAGATAGATAGATAGATAGATAGATAGATAGATAGATAGATAGATAGATAGATAGATAGATAGATAGATAGATAGATAGATAGATAGATAGATAGATAGATAGATAGATAGATAGATAGATAGATAGATAGATAGATAGATAGATAGATAGATAGATAGATAGATAGATAGATAGATAGATAGATAGATAGATAGATAGATAGATAGATAGATAGATAGATAGATAGATAGATAGATAGATAGATAGATAGATAGATAGATAGATAGATAGATAGATAGATAGATAGATAGATAGATAGATAGATAGATAGATAGATAGATAGATAGATAGATAGATAGATAGATAGATAGATAGATAGATAGATAGATAGATAGATAGATAGATAGATAGATAGATAGATAGATAGATAGATAGATAGATAGATAGATAGATAGATAGATAGATAGATAGATAGATAGATAGATAGATAGATAGATAGATAGATAGATAGATAGATAGATAGATAGATAGATAGATAGATAGATAGATAGATAGATAGATAGATAGATAGATAGATAGATAGATAGATAGATAGATAGATAGATAGATAGATAGATAGATAGATAGATAGATAGATAGATAGATAGATAGATAGATAGATAGATAGATAGATAGATAGATAGATAGATAGATAGATAGATAGATAGATAGATAGATAGATAGATAGATAGATAGATAGATAGATAGATAGATAGATAGATAGATAGATAGATAGATAGATAGATAGATAGATAGATAGATAGATAGATAGATAGATAGATAGATAGATAGATAGATAAATGTTAATTTGGTCGCACATATATTCTTTAACTAAACATAGTTGTTTTTTTTATGTCACTTTGATGGTGTATATCTATGGGTTATTAGTGAATATTTAAATCTAGAGATAGGCATCAAATATACCAACAAAATTTTAGGTATAATTATCAGGCAATTATATGAAATTTGAAACCTGACACGGAACTACTTTCAGTTCACGTCAAAATGAGTTTTTCTTTCCTTAGTACTGCAGTGACAAGTCGTATGTGTTAAATAGCAGTGTTATCAGCACTACCTACTTATGGGAAAAAGGGGGATAATATACAGGTTCCTTTCTACAAATGCACCCATGTTGCGTAACCTTGAAATATCGCCACGACATAGCTCTGGATTTGAGACATGTGTCTCGTCGGTCTTAAGACCATCACTGTCTCCTTGAAATGTAAGTCATGGCAGCACAGTGCTTTGTCAATCGATTGAATGCTTAACCCAAATGCTTGGTACTATCAAAGAGGACGCATGCATTAAAGCTATAAATTCTATCCATCCCAGTGGCGCTACAGCCCATGGAGAACCCTGGCCAGCTTTAGCACATCTCTCCATTCTGATCTATCCTGGACTTTAGGTCTCCGTGCCCGGACTTTTAGCTGTTGTAGATCTATCTCTATGTCATCAAGCCACCGTACTCGTGGTCTGCCTTTGGGGCGCCTGCCTTTGGGGCGCCTGCCTTTGGGGCGCCTGCCTTTGGGGCGCCTGCCTTTGGGGCGCCTGCCTATTGGTTTTTACAAACAATCTTTGCTCTTCTATTCTCTGACATTCTTTCAACGTAACCTGCCCCAAAGTAATCTATTCCTTTTTATTTCTGTCACCATTGATGTGTCTTCGTATAGCTGGTATATTTCTTGGTTGGGTTCGAATTCCCCATCCGGTTTCGTCATGTATGGAAACATAATTAAGAAATATACACTTAAGTAAAAACCATATTATTACCAATGTTTATGAAACAAGAAATATCAAATTATTTTTTAAATCGATTCCTACTCCATGTTTAAATAAAGTCGAATCGGTTATGATCTATCTGCCCCTTTCAGACCTGGCGATCTATAGGGCAGATGATGTAAAGGTCATCTGTTTCTGTGGCCCACGGTTAACGAGGGTGTCATGTGGCCAGCACAATGACCAACCGCCTTTACTGCGTGGACTCGGAAATGAAAATCCAAGTCTTCACCAGGATTCGAACCCGGGACCTCGGTTCGGAAGCCAAGTTTTTTACGCTCAGTTACCGCTCCTCCGTTATTTTATTATTCTTTTCGGAAAAAATGGCCAGTATTTTTATCGAACCCACGGCATAGGCCTATTAGCGTCACGCTTCATCAACTTAGCTATTTGTTTCCCAGTGCTCTAACTGTTCACCTTCTACACATTAAAAGAATGTTATCTGTTAGTAGTAGGAATGGGGGGGGGGGGGGAGAACATGAAATGATTACATCAAGAAACGTCGTTTCATCTCCAAAGTAACACTTTTTAAACTGTCTTCGAAAGATGCATCGATAACACGACGGACTCCATGCGTTGAACGAGACAGCTCCATATTTCAATACTGTAGTCATTAGCGAAATTACAATACAAATTCTACATGCCTTTTCTCAAGTAATCGATTTTGTGAAACATTCTTTCTGGAATCGATACAACATTTATAATGGGATTGTTGTCCTTAACCCTTTGAAGTCGGACACTGTAGCGAAAAAGTTACCCACCCAACCATAGACATATTTAAAATGTATATACCTGTTTATTCGTCAGCTAGAATAAGATATGCTAAAAAATTTTTTTTGAATAAGCTTTAGGAACGGTTAAAGCCGACGCGAAAATAATACAGAAGCTCTCAAACATTGATAATCTCTGACCCTTTTGTAATAGGTTTCTGATTAGTTCGGGGTCAAATAACATTGCATTGATTTACTTCTGCTAAAAGGAAAACATTGTTCTAATCTTCCCTCATCTATCACTCAATCAATGTATACGTGGCGGGAACTCGGGTGAGAGTATGATCATCTGACGTCTGCTAACAGAATACTGAAGATAAGAAGCGCTTGGGTACGAGAGTATTGAAGGGAGGTAATTACAAGTGCTGAAACTATTTTTCTGAACAAAATAACGAATCTTTCTGTGTTGATATGCGTGTGTGTGCGTTTAAATAAAATGAATTTAGCGTTAGATGATCAATTCATTGATTTCAGATGATAATATTTTTAGATTCAATTCAATAAATGAGCGTTAGATTCAATTTAATAAACAAATGTATATGTAAGGAAAAAAAAAAGATTTTTCCATTTCAGACCTTTCGAAGTTTGGGGCAAATATTGCAAAGGTTATCTGTTTCTATGGCCGACAGTTCACGAGGGTGTCATGTGACCAACACAACGACAAAACCGCCTTTACTTTCCCAGCGTGTCAGGTTGGGCGGACTTAATGGCATTCTTAAAATTTTCCAAATTGCAAATTCTTCACCACGAGTCGAACTAGTGACACTCCTCCTTCCCTCTCTTCGCAAGCCAATTTTAATTTTAAGATTATTATATTCTGAAAAATTGTAACGGTAAAACCAGAGTTTTTTTCCCTGTTTACTATTTGGTCAATTAGTTCAAATGTTGTTTATTTTCTTCAATATATAAATAAAGTGTCTAATTTCTAATTAAATCGTTAGAGTCGTTTTCGAGATCCGTATCCACCCACCCAGGTTTTTGTTTTTTGTTTTTTTTTAGAACCTATTAAGAATTTGCAAGTTGATAAGAGGAATAGTAAAAATGACTGCTACATAAAATAGAAAGTCACTATTCAGAAAAATATTGATAGAATAGGAGCCCAGATGCTGGGAAATGAGTAGGTTACAAATGTGTATTTCAATCCATTTTAACTTCCGTAATGTTCCGTAATCTTCTGAAACTTGATTATATTGCTCTAGTATTATCTAATATATAAATCACAATGTAAGGAGTATGAATGTATGTTCCCAATAGAAATCAAATCCGTTGGACCAATCTTGATAAAATTTGGCATGAATGTTGCTTTAAATCACGGCGGAGACCGTACTGTGTGTTACCTGTCTCTCCCACAACAACAAAACAATAACAAAGTTATAAAGACAGTTTGTGTAAAAACGCAAACTCAAAATCGGCCCCCGAAGTGGTCACCAAGGCAAGTAAAAAGGCAGGTTACAATATCTTTAGAAAGAATACCAGAATGAAATTTTTATCAAAGACAAACGACAGAGAAAAATGGAGAAAGAAGGTTGACAGATCTAGGGTATATGCCCCAACGGTCCAGCAGACCAAGGGATAGGTGAAGGTGAAGTTCGATGTGGAGCTGGCCTAACTGATGTCATATAATTATTAACTAATTGATATCTTTTGGTAAAGGGTCAATCTCTTTTTCAAAGCCTTAAAAAAAATCTGTAAAAAATCTTTAGTTACGTGTGTCACCGACACTGGACGCATTGTAGTTTACGGATTCATATGTCAAGCTATTTATTAATTGTTGTTTTATTATAATCCACTTTTATGCATATTAAATAGATTTTTATCTCTTTGAAAAAAAGTAAACCTTTTTTTTTTTTTTTGTAAAAGTAGTAGTTGTATCACATGACTTAATTTACTTTGCTTCACGATTGTAAAAAAAAATTGTTTGACAAATAATCTAAAACCATTTGAATAAATGTGTTTAAAATATGGTAATTGTGTATTTGCCTTACTGAATAGACTTCTGCGTTTGTTACTATTAAAAGTGAATAGTCGTAAAAGTGGTGTATTTTAATAAAAAACTGATTGCATAAGTGATTTAAAAAATTAGATTTTTCGCTTTCAGAAAAGTAAAAAAGTAGCGGTTGCATGTTGCATCACAACTTTGAATGGCCTAAAATAAGATGATGTCGGATTATCACTATCTTTTCTAGTTTACGAGCTCTAATCGGGACAGACGGACGAACAGATAGACCACACAAAACTAATAGCGTCTTTTCCCCTTTCTGGGGCCGCTAAAAATTTTAAAAAATAAAATGCCTAAATGTATCTCTATTAGAAAACGAAACTTTTAAACAAATCGGGTAAACTCATTTTCACAGCATTTTATATTAGTTATGTAACAGAACATGGTTCTAGATCATTGATACACAAACTAAGGCCTGCGGATCGCGAGTCATATCCGTCTAGTACAGGGGTTCTCAGCCTGTTTGTCGATTGACGATTTTCCAGGGTTGCCTAAGACCATCGAAAATATGGATTGTTATTGTCTATTGCTGTATGTGTTTTGTTGGGGGGGGGGGGGGGGGGTCGCGGCAGAGTGGGGGATCGCCGAGCATAAAAGGTTGAGAACCGCTGGTCTAGTACATTATATTAATATGCACGTAACAACAGGTTAATGGGTGAAGCATTCTATTTATCTGAATACTGTGAAATGGACAGATTAGTACAGAGGACCATGCATGCGAAAAAAAAAACTATGTATCGATTGGGTAATAGCCTACGTAAGGCCATTCTATATCATGCCTGGTCAATGTAACATCCTTTAATTTCTTCACTAAGAGTCCAAATTAAGTTGAACCCAGACAGTTGAAACATAAAATCGTTGTGTTGAAAGCAATTGTCTCTCCCAGCACTGATCCCATACTCTCGATCCACTTTCCTCCCTTCGGTGTCCCATGGCGTGAGTCGTTAATATTCTGGTATCGAGATTACGTGCCAGCTGCAGTGACGTCATAGGCCGCTTGAGGGCTTCAACGCTGTGTATAGTGATATGTTTTATTTTCAAGAAAAAGAAAATCTAGATCTTAATCTACCTCTAAACTTAAAAAAGATGGTTCGATTAATTTGGAAAGAAATGTGTGCCAAGTCTTGCGTGTGAATATTTCTTATTCGTTTAAATTCTTTTGCATTAATATTCAGATTTAATCAAGTATCAATATTTTTTTAAGATTGTTGATATTTTGTTTTTAAATTTGTGAGAGATGTGGATAGCATTTTGTATCCAGTACGGTTTGAATTCATGGATAAATGATAGGAAAGATTTTTAATCAAGCTACTAACTACTGTTTACCCACCGGCTAAGCCAGGTGTTTGATTTCTCTCAAGGAAACATTTTTTGTTTCAATAATAATCCAACAATTAATGTGTCAATAGCGTTGATGGGCGGGATAGGGTCACAGTACCAGGGCCGGCCCTACAGAATGCGGGGCCCACTGCGGCCGCATAGGTTACAGTGCCCTAAGGCCGGCCCTGCATAGTACCACGGGATAACTGTGATTGCTCTCTGCACCCACCTGTTTCTCCTACTATGCATGCTGTTTGTCCGTCTTCGCACCAACATTATTCTTTCTTTACTTTAACACGCTAAACGAGCATATGTCGCGGAGAGATGTAGAGGACGATATTGTGCAAGCTGGGAGCAGTTTTTATTTTTTGTTTTTGTTATTGCGTGACACCGTGGATCCATATAGTTCTTGGCCTTCCCCCGGAGCCCGAGTTTCTGATACTGTGTTTTTAAGGATTGTGTTTGGTGCTATGTAGTTTATGTTAATTGAATCATGGGTAAATAGTAATGGTTCATTGGTGTAAGTGTAATTAACTATTTAGAATATGCACAATTAGAGAAGCGATTTTACAACAAAATAGTAATTTTGAATTTATATTTAATGTAGACTTCCTTGATTCCCTACATTTATATCGTGCTTGTCGAGATCGACGATAGGAAGATGCATGGTCAAGGGTCATTCTGTGTCAATAAATAGTGACAGTGATAGCTTCAATTTAAATCTGACTTTATTGATGAAACGGGGACACAATATTCATTCAAGCATCTACCAATATTTGGAATATACAAACCATATTTATATGGATTTATCGCCCATCACATTAGGCACACTCGGCATATGTAAACAATGTAAATAGAGATGGTAGTGGATGTTCGCATGAGGTAACGAAGAGTTATGTATCCTGAAAACATGGTACTTGAAGGATAGTTGTCTGGTCGTATCGATAGTCCCGTGTTCAAACCGCTTCCGCCGCCCTTCCCTTCTCCTCATGCGGAAGGCTTGTGCTACGAAGATTATTTTTAACTCTAAAGGAACATCCAAAACATGTAAACTATTTTTTTTATGATATAGGTGTAAGATACATGCAGTTGAAAATAGCATTCTGTCATTAATTTATTTCTCAATATTTTCGTGGTTCTATTGTTACAAACTAAATTCCCAGCTATTTGCCCTTGTTCAAAAAAATACCTAGATCTATACACTCGACATATCCAGAAAAACTGAAGAATCTATCACATCCTTAATTGTAACAAAACAATATAGCGATTTTGTTGACTTTGGCTGGTTTTACAAAGTAAAATGGACCTCATTCTCCAATCGTAAACAAATAACATTTAGCCACGTGGTTTTCTATCTCTTCTATAAAAATTACGTAATACACACAGGCTTTCACGTGACAGTTTTTTTCCATTGTTTTATCAGTATTATCATGTGGCTAAATGTTAACACGGTGGCTGTGGGGTAGCTAGGGTGGGGGAGGAGGGGGAGAATTTGAGAATCTCCCGGGCCCCCACTTGAGGGCGCCCCCCAAAATGAGTGTTTTTTCATATTAAAAATGAAATACTACGCAAAATGCAGGAGCCCCCAAGGAAGTCAAGCCCCTTTCCCGGGCCCACAAACAATGGAAAATTCCTACCGACGCCCCTGAGCGGTTTTTTTTGTTATTTTCTGGGATGTGTGTGTGGAGGGGAGTAAGGGGTACTTAAATTTACGGGCAGTTGTAGTTCAAATTGGAATATTCACAAGCCTTTGTAATCCTTATTGTGAATGATGAGTGCCACATTATCGGCGAACAGCGGTTCCTATTTTTTTATATGAATTAATGGGAACGATTATCTCTATAATGTTGCTAATAAATAACTATTATTTTTTTTTATTTTTATAAATGATTTATATATTTGATTAAAAAATTATTTATATATTTTGCATAAAATGATTTATATATTTTGCATAAAATGATTTATATATTTTGCATAAAATGATTTATATATTTTGCATAAAATATGATTCTTCTATTTTGCTTACATTATTTTTTTTAATTCAGTAGTTCAAAAAGGTTGTACATCGTCAAAAAACAAAAAGAAAACAAATTTCATGGTCTCTCTTGACAAGTAATATCATGATACCTCAGAAATCGTTCATAGTTCATTTGGTTGTCCTATTTTTCCGGCTGTAGACACCATGGCTATTGTTCTCTGTTGTAGACACATGTACGAGCACATGTATTACACATGTCCTTACATGCCAAACGATGAACAAGGGATTCTTCCGAAGGCAGCCGTCCCCAGTTTCCATGGAGACTTGGAAGACAAAGAAATCGCGGGGAATACAATGCTAAATATTTTTGTTGGTGCATTTCCTAGTAGACAGATCAGCGTGAATCCTCATTGTTCTAATGTTGTTATCTCCAACAGTATATACTTAAAACTGGGGCAAATCAATCCTAACAATTTTCCTGGACATCACTCAGTCATCATGTTTCGGATAAGGCGTGAGTTCGGCGCCATTGAATACAGGTTCAAAGTAACCTTATGAAACTGACCGTTTCTCCACATCACCATCGGAGAAACATCCACAAATTGGCAGAACTGCACCGGCTTCCAGATGTTCACCTTTCATCAAACCAAGATTGAAGCCAAACAGCGTTGCATTGAGCTCACGGGGAATTCAGTGGACTAGATATAAGTAGGTTATGAATACAAGCATGTCTGTTCTGGCGTTATTGTTTTTCCTCACTGAAAACCCGGGACAACTAATCTCCTTTTTTTTTTCAGTACTGAAGAGATTACATTGCCAACAACACATACGACACTAACATAAGTTTACGGTTTACACAACAGTTTACGTTAAAATTGTTCATAAACTGTCCAAACTTGACGATCACTGGGTTGTACATTGTCCTGTGTTGTAGACGAACGAAGTTATTGGGATTCTTTCGGAAGGATCTGTCCTCATTTTTTTTATTCTCTTTCCAAAAGAGACATTGCATAAAATAGATGTACTAATTTTATGGTATCACAACAACAAATGTAAGAAATTTGTTCAGAATTGTTCATAGTTCTCGGTTTACTTTGCTTGTCCCTATGTCCCTAGACATCTCCACCAAATGAAAATCATTTTTATATTTTACTTAAAAAATGATTCTATATTTTGCTTAAAGATGAAATCAGAATTTTGCTTGTTGTTTTAGTGTCCGAACTAAATTTTATATCAATGTTAAACTTATTACCGTAGTAGGAAATATATTAAAGGGAAGTAACTCTTCAATTGTAAGTTTAAAGTATCGTGAAATTCTAACATGTTAGATTTTTGGATAACAATAATAGTTAGTAAATAATGAGAATGTGCTTTATTAGATTTTAAAAATTTTGATATATTTTGATGATATACTGTATGACTTCGCTACACGCAAGGCTCAAAAGGCAAAGTTAATTAGATCGTGCTTTTGTACTTAGTAAAGAATGAATCAAATGCAAAGACGAATTTATTTTCTAATACAAATTCTTGATTTCCACTTATTATCCTTATCCCACCTAGACCTGGCCTCGCGCTATTCCTTTTGCATAGGGCGCCACAATTGTTGCGACCGGCCCTGCATGAGGAACATGCGCACTTTGTGCAGTGTCTTTCGTATGTGTTTTTTTTTTATAATTACTCTAATTTTAAATACAGTATTGCTCAACTATGTTTTACGCACACTTAACGTACCCGAAGGGACCTAACGTCTTATTCCTAAACTCGGACCCTTGCTACGTAATTAGTTTTTTTAATTGTAGTTAGAAGTCTATTTCAGGCAGAGTGAATATAACATTTATAATTGAATAGTTGTACAGAATGTTTTGTACAATTTCATTTAAAACTATTAGGATTTCTTCTTCTTCTTCTTAGTTCTCATTGTTATATTGGAGTGTTCAGATGAGTAGACCAATACATGAGATGAACTGCGCAGTGGTTTCCAAATCAGGGAGCTCTCCATATAGATTTCTTTCTATTGGGGTGATTTGAGGCCAATGTCTTATACGGGCCTCTTGGTAAAGAGAGCAGTTTTGGAGGACGTGGTCGGCATTCTCTGGTGATACTCCACATGGGCAGATTAGGATTAATTTTTAATTATTTTGGTATTAATCTTTTCAGAAGAGTATCATTTGTTAGATTTGCCCTTTAAGGAAACTATAGTATAAAAAACTGCTGATGTAGATAAGTATCGGTTTAAGTATCGAGCTACCTTTTAAAACAAAGTGATCGATACTTGTACTTTTACGATGCTTCCATTATCAAGGTCAGTGCTCGGTCTTTGACGTCACTTCCTTGATGTCAACGATGATAAATACAGAACAGAAATAGAACAAATCTTGCTTTTTAGTTCTTTTTTTTTTGGAAGTAACCAATCCGCCAGATTATTTCAAGCGATTACCAAAAGCATGTATTTCATCTATCTTATCTTATATAATACAGACGTTACTTCATAAAAGAAGATGATTACGTCCTACGCGTCGTCATGCATTTAGTCATGCATATTAACCAATGACTTAAATTCTGCCAAGTCACTGGTTTTCCTGGCTAGCTCTGGCAACCCATTCCATGCTCTAATAGCACTAGGGAAGAAGGAGCATTTGTACAAATTTGTCCTACCATATGGGAGGAGTATTGTGTCTTTATCTTTGTGTCTTTCTGAGTATTTTATTAAATTTTGTTTTTGTATTTGAAGATTTTGGTTGAGTGTTTTATGTATCATTGCTACTTTACTTTTGAGTCTTCTGTCCTGAAGGCTTTCTAAATTTAGTGATTTTACTACAGGTGTTACTCTATATAATAAACGTGTCTCGCCTCATCTGTGTACGCCTCTGAGACATGGGTGCTCTATAGATGTCATGTAAAGAACTCTTACATAATAGGGCCTTTGCTCCATAATGGTCATACGCACGTTCAGAGTATTTAACGGAACACTGCGCAAATTCTGAGTATTTATCAGAACACTTTGCTTATTTTTTTAGAGAGGTAAATTCACTTGGTGGCCTACTAGTTAATTATTCTAGTAGTTGGTTGCTGAGATCCTATAACCGTGATGCTGGAGATTCTTTACTTGACCTTCAAACATCTCTAACCAATCAAATACTTTTCTAAAAACCGTTACACGGTTATAAGATCTCAGCACCCCAGACAAAGATCAACTAACAAGAGAATCTGACAGTCAAGCTCTTTTTAACATCAAAATCATTAAGAGGCAAAAAGATTATTAAAGATCCCCCTTAAGATCATCATATTTGACCGTGATATCTGGCATTGTCCACAAAGATCTATAAAGATTTTCTTGACCGTTGGAAATTTGGGGTATGACCTAATACTTTACAGGCATAGATATAAAACCTAAATAACCTAGACTTGAGTTTATTTACAAATTGATACGTGACTATTTCAATTGTTACGTGACAGGGTCCAATCGCTGCGGTAACCCTGTCTCTAATCTCATCGTTTGGGATGCGGTCTTTAAATGTGATTCCTAGGATCCTTCTGTAGCACATCAATGCCATTGCTAGGATCCTCCTCTCTAGCTCTGCAGTCAGCGTCCAAGACTCACAAGCATATAAAAAGCATATAAAAAATGACTTTTATAAAAAAGGATCACAACAATCAATGACAACTTCGTTAACCGTTGGAGATAGAAGCAGAAACATCTTCCCCATAAATTGCTGGGTCTGAAAGGGATAAATAAATTATGGTTTTTATATAGCGCTACTTTTATGCTTATAGCATGAGCGCTTTGGTCCAATCTCGGTTGTGGACCAATTGGGGGGGGGGGGGGGAGGGGTGTCTAGGAGAAGGTTTTTCCGTGCTGCCTTTAGGCCTCAGTAAACACAACTCTACCCCCGAGTCGGGTGTCGAGCCTCGAGCCGCCTTTATAGGTCGCCAAGCGTACTAAGCCTTTCGGCCACGCTTCTCACTTTAAATACTTTAAAATCAATTAAAAAATAACTCCAATTAGTAGTGAAAGACGAATCAGAATAGAGAAACATCATTGAATGTGAAAAGACTAAGACTGAGACGAATATAAGATAACTTATCAGTATAAGATAAGATCAATATAGAACGGGCTTGAATAATAGAACACTTCTCAGTGGTAATAAAATACCGAAATGGGAGTTTTTTTAGAAAAAAACAACACGCACACACACACACAACGAAATCCCCTGTCTGACCATGACACAGATTAGTCCACCGATTTTATCCGAGATTATCTGACAGCAAAAATACCAGGAGATTAGTGGTTGACATTATCTGGATGTTCTAACCAATGACGTCTGCTAAACGATGGGGTCTGTGTCCTTGAAAAACTAATAGAATGACAGTATGGTGGCTTCAATAAGTACTGTTTTTAATTGTCTGTCTGCAAACCTGTTAGAAAGGTGAGTCGCTGTATGAGACCTCTTTTTAAACGGTCGCCCTTGTGTTTCAAGACGACCTCTTTCTTAACCGACCAAAACTGGTAGAAGGGAGTGGTGTGAGGTGGCCGAGCAAATTACTTTGTAACAGAAGAACCGTTGAGTTTGAGTCCCTGTAAAGACCTACACAGTGAAATTTGAGACCCCTTTAGGATGTCCCCTAGCCTATACGACTCTAATGGGTACCTGGTTTTATTCGAGGTAACAAAAAAAAAGATTGGTTGCTCGTTGTGCTGGCTGTATCACACCCTCGTGGAGACGTCGGTCCTAGAAACTGAGCTGCAAAAGATTTGAAAGGAGAACTTCCGTTATGTTCAGAAAGTCCAATCTCATTTGTGGACCGGTGGGGGGGGGGGGTATCTAGGAGTTGGTTTTCGTGCCGCCTTTAGGCGCTCAGTAAACACAACTCTGAGTCGCGTGTCGAACCTCAAGCCCCCTTCTAGGTAGCCAAGCCAAGCTAAGTTCAAGCGCACTTGGCCTCTCGACCATCAGTTCGGTTTACTAGTGCATTTGTGTGTGTGTGTATGTGTGTGTGTGTAAAATATCTAGTTGTAGGGGAAAAGAAAGTTCATATATCCACCACAATACTAATAGACAGAAGTTTATTTTAAGTAAATAGCAGAGTCGTAGTGGGGGGGGGGGGGGGGAGTGTTTAAGTGGGCACGATGCCCCGGGCTAACGTTTCGCTCACTACGCCTCTGGTTTATAGCACCTTGCTTAGCACATTTTTCTACCTTCTCAACAAGTTATCTCCCCTTATCTTCAAACTTATTGCTCCAGCTTTACAGTCTTCATTCTGATACTTACAATACATGTAAGAACTTCATGGAACCTGGAAGCTGTAGGGCGGGTGGAGGGTGGAACCTGGGCACGGATCTCGAAAACTGCTCTGACGATTTTCCTATAAATTTAGCAGTCGATTTATATCGCCGAGAAAAGAATTACTACCTCGTTGGCTACACGGAGGAAACTCTAGTTTGATCGTTATAATTTTTGCAAAGTAAATAAATAAATAAATTTTAATTTGGCTATAAATTCGAGTAAATAATCAAAACAACAACATGGCATTTTCAGACTTAAATGAACCCATAAGGGAAATGTTTATTAAAGAGAAACGCCGATGGTTGTACAATTTAATATAATATGTGTTTTAAATTGTAGATAATGAATGTATTATCCTTTTTTATTTTATTTTCAATAATAACTTCTAATGGACGTTTTTCTGAGAAAATTTTTCTGCGCATCCAAAACGGTCAGATTTTTTGTGGGTTTCTATATGAATGGCCTTTATGTGTAGCTCAGATATATCTGACTTAGGTTGTTAACATCAGTTGGACCTTTTAAAGAGTAGACGCTTGACTATCCATGTCTGTGTGTATTTTGTTTTAGCCTGACCTCTTACGTAATGCCAATACTATCGTAGGTCGTCTTGTCATGACTACTAAAAAGTTCTAGGCTAGCCTTACACTGACCAGTCTGTTAAAATCAGTCGGACACACGATCTATTTACTTCTTGGAACAGGGAGGGGTGTGGATGAAAATGTTACTTTTTTTTTTTTTCTCGAGTAGGTTATTTTTATGGTTTTAGATTTACATACGAGTGACTATCTTAGCTATGGACTAGACCATCACTAAGCCTAGCAGCGACTGTGAGAATGAAGTGATACGATTGGTTAGATCTAGATTTGAGTTCAGTATTGTTGAGGGAAGTGACTTAGGCTCAACCTAAAAAAACAAAAAATCTCAAAGAACCTTATTTTTTTTAGATGTCAAGAATTTACTGTCTAATTCACTAATTATAAATGTTTTTAAGCATTTAAAAAATGATAATATGCTTAGTAATGCAACTTCTTACGCAGAATTTTATTTTGTCAAAAACTCAAACTCAAAACCATCGTATTTCCCTATAAGTTTATTGAAAGATTATTTAAGCTTTGCTTACATTTTGAAGTAGATGTAACACAGATTACAACAACACAGATTACATCTAGATTCGAGGCAGCACTGTTTGAGAATCGTATTCCCCTGTTTGTAAAGTTGTCAAGTTCATTATTAATCATTGCAACAGCAATAAACTAGATAAATTTGGCCCTAAACTGGAACGTACAGTAACCGACAGTTAATGAGGCTGTCTGGTTATAATTAGATCTAATTAACAGCTAAAACCTGAAAGGTGATTGACTTGGGCAAATACTGTTTTTTTTTTTTTTTTTTTTTTTAAGTGTCAGGTTGCGTAGATATGGTAGCACAATAAGACAGTAAAATAGAGACAGAGAGAGAGAGAGAGAAGGGAAGATAAAAAAAGAATAACGAAAGGCAGAGAGAGAGAGAAAGAAGTATAATGACAGAGAGTGAGACAAGAACAAAGAGACAGAAAGACAAAGACGATGTTTATCTCTTATAAATCATTTGGGCCTTATTAATGGTGCTTTGTTTAGCTATCTCTCTGTCTCTTTGTGTGTCTCTCTCCATATCTTTGTCTTTGTGTGTCTCTCTCACCATGTCTTTGTCTTTGTATGTCTCTCTCCCCATGTCTTTGTCTTTGTGTGTATCTCTCTCTCCATGTCTTTGTCTTTGTGTGTCTCTCTTTCCATGTCTTTGTCTTTGTGTGTCTCTCTCTCCATGTCTTTGTTTTTCTGTCGGTCTCTCTCAGTGTCTTTGTCTTTCTGTCTCTTAGTGTCCTTGTCTCTCTCTCTCTCTCTCTCTCTCTCTTCGTCTTTTGCTTTTCGGTCTTTCTGTCAGCCTGTATCTTTGCCTTACTGTCTCTTTTCTTAGAAATGCCCTAACTATGCCAACATTAAAAAATCCTAGTCTTTACCAGGACTCGAACCTTAAACCCTTTGGTCCGGGAGCCAAGCACTTTGCCACTCAGCTACCCAACTCCCAAGTGGATTTATATGAATAGCATTTTAGAATTTACTTATGAAAAGAATCGGCACTGCCGTCCGGCCCTGGTGGCTTCTTCCCACTGTACAAAATAATTACCCAAAGGATTGGGTTCGGATCTTTTTGTTTGCTGAGACGCTGCCTGTGTTACATGTGTGGAAGGCTTATGATGCCAGCAGGCCGAGGTTGGCAAACACGGTGTCAGATAACCTTGAGGCTTTTGCTTAGAGCAATGGGGCTACCGAGACAATGGAAGTGGCCTAGGGCTAGGGGGGCTGCTGTGATGTGGCAATATAGGATAGGTTTGATCAGACACCACTAGTGAAACTTTGGTGCTTACAGATTACTAAATAAGTAAACAATCGCGAATTTTAAGATTGGCAATTGGCAATTGGTTTTAGTGTGGTGCTCTCAAATGCTACTATTGACAGGTATATATTTTTACTTTGACTGTTTTGAAAGTGTTGTAAGAACTTATCAGTTAACTATATGCCTGCTAGTTGCAATGAAATGTATAGCGACTTTTGATTGAACTAAATATGTTGTGTTTGAAATATCAGTTGTTTTTTAAGATGTTTCCTATTTATTTAATGTTACGGTAACTACTTTTGCAAAAAACATGTTTTGTTATTACGCCCCTTTGTTGAGAATGTCTTTAGATATATATAAACAAAACAAATAGTTTTCATGCAAAAATGTTTCAATAGGTGCTAACAATAGGTGCTAGCCCTGCTGTTCATTATTTTTCGATTGCCATCAAAATCCCTGAACTTTTCAAGAAAGTTATATCTATTTCATGCTTTTTGGTCTGACTTTTGAAAGAGATGAATAAAGTGAGGCGAAAATCGGGATTTTATCAGACTTTTTGACAGCAGACTCGAAAGATCTCTTTGTTCTCTTTCATCTCTTTGTTTAAAGAGTTTCCTTATTCAGACAAAACCTATGGCCTGGTAGAGTTGAACTATCCTCTTAACACCATCAACTACGGTAACAAACAGATTTCCAGATACCTGCACACCCAGGAGAGAACGAATAGAAGGACAAAGTTTTACAAAAGAGGACAAAAAGAGGACGAAGCTTGATGAATAGGAGGATAGAAGACAATGCTTGACAAAATATGTTTGAAAGGAGGACAAAGCTTGAAAAAGGAGGACAAAAAGAGGACATAACTTGTCAATAGAGGACAAATCTAGTCTAAAGTCTGTTTTACAGTCGAAAGTCTTTTTTATTCATGATACATCACCGTATATAGCAGAAGACTCCAGAGTCTGTTTTTAAAGTCTGTTTTTAAAGTCTGTTTTATAGTCTAAAGTCTGTTTTATTTTTGAAAGTCTACTTTGCTTGTTATCTATATTTCAATCCTACATAATCCACGCAGACGTGTGAGTTATTTAAGAACCTTAAGTCGTGCAGTAAGAAGCTAAATAAATAATCTCCAAGATGGATTTTTTTGCTAATCTCTTCCACGCAAACACATTGAGACAGGAAAATTATCTCCCCTTTGTTCTTCTATGTCTTCTTTCTTTTATAAGAGAAACGTAATGTATAAGATAAGATAAATGTTTTATGCATCTTGCACCTTCTCATGCGAGATTTTTTTGCGGAATCTGATACAATCAACATGCATCAAGACGAAGGTTTTATCAAACAGATTCATAACAAGAAAATCATTGAAAATTCTCCCTGTTACAACTTATAGGGCGACATTTTCCCCCTCCTAAAAATTAATGAATGTTAGATTAAAAAACAATGGGAGTAGTCGTAATATATCTTGACTAATACAACTTCTAAAAACTTGAATAACTTCCTTTTGTGAACAAAACAAAATGTAACTTTTATTAAAATATAGATAAAATCAGGTAGACATGAGATAAAAATAAATAGTAATAATATCTTTTAACAAAAGGTAACTCATTACAGAGACACCACCTTTCAGTCTCACGTTCTGGAGTCGTCTCCCCTAACTAAGGCCGCTGACGACAATGCCACCTATGTTGCATCATTCGCAACCAATCGCTAACCTCTTCCCCTCGTCACCATATAAACACACACACACACTCCATAACACACACACACACACACCCTGAGAAAGCATGCTGGTTAATAATGTATAGATAAACTACACTTTACAATATTCCAATGAGAGGCCTTTTAGATCTAGACTTAGATGACGATGTACGTAAATTTATTAAATTCTTCAACTAATGCGGCAATACACGAAGACGTATAATCCGTTAAAGGTCAATATATTTCTCGATCTCTAGTCAAGTTTCAATTTCTTTTTTTTTTTTAATTTTGAAAAATTAGATTTTTTTTTTTCAGTGTGGCCAACGAGCTAGTAATTCTTTTCCAAACGATATACATCGACTGTCAAATTTCTAATAAAATTGTTAGAGCCGTTTTCGAGATCCGCGGATGCGTGGTCGTGAGGCTAAATAAACTTGAACTTGGCTTGACTACCTATGAAGGGGGCCTAAACGGAAAACCTTCAAACAAGGGAGATTGGACCATAGCGCTCTGAACATGCTATAAGCTTGAAAGTAGTAGTGCTATATAAAATCTATTATTATTATTATGTTAGAAATGAACGAGTAGTCATTCTCTGGCGCTGCAAGGGTCGAGTTTCGCTAAAGAGAAACAAAATTCATCGTCGTCCCTTTAACAGTTTCCGCTCAGGAATTTGCTGGTGATGTGGCAGGTCTGCAGCAGTACCGCCCTCTGACAGGCAAGGAGGATGTTCCTAAGGATGTTAAGGGCCTTGAAGGTGTCTGTGAGGTCAGTTGTAATCATCCTCTCGGTTGATGTAACAATTGGGTATATTGTTATTTTGGACAACTTCTATAGACGCTTAATCTCCAAGCCTAGTCTTCTTCTTATTATTATGTTAGAAATGAAAAAGTTTTCATTCTCTGGCGCTGCCAGGGTCGAGTTTGCCACCTAGACCGTTTTTCCTATCCAGATGTTTCCACGAGGTTACGAGTTGAATAGAGGTATTCTAAAATTAGAAGTAAAACAGAAGGCAAGGTAAATCAGGACATTTGTATGCCGATTCCTATACCTAGTTATTTTATTGTCCTGAATAAGTACGCTTATTTACTTAAGTCATCGAAAACTGCGTCTTTGAGTTCTCTGTCGTCTGCTAAGCAGAAGTACAAGATTTCTAATCTCCAGAGAAGGGAGAGGGATACATCTGGTGAATAATAATGACAGAATAATCTATATTCAACCCTCCCTATTTATTTAAATGAAGTTGGACAACTTTTTTGTCCTTTTTTCAAGTGGTATTGCTACCAATAGTGTATGATTGGTTTACTGTGGATAGTTCATTGTTCAGGGCACGGAGGACTTCCGGTGAGAGGACGTTTGCAACACGTAGACACTGTAATTTACCGTTGCGTTCTGGAACATTCGTGTCTGAGCTCTATCCGGACGACGCAGACGTCTTATGAAGATATGGCATGTTCAGGGGAAATAACTTGACGTCTGGGCTGGGCAAGGGGAGGCTACTTATTGTGTACCCTCCGCATTGATAATCTGTGCCCTATTGATTCTCATATCGCTGGGAGCTGAAAGAAAAAAAGGCTAACAATGACAAGAATCTTATAATGAGGAGTGGATAAGTGTACGCATAGCAGTTTTAAAGACAGAACTATTAGAAAATAATAAAAACTGACAACATCTATTACCTTTACCTATCCCTTAGACCAGTTGGACCGTTGGTGCACCATGCAAGATTTGTCGTCCGTTTTTCACCATTCCTCTCTGTCCTTTGCCTTAGAACTGCGGTTCTCAACCTTTTAAGCTCCTGACCCCTTTTTACAACCCCCCCCCAACTCTTCCGCGACCCCCACCCACCCACATTTGCACAGCAATAGAAGAATTGACAAAAAACAATCCATTTATCGATGGTCTTAGGCGACCCCTGGCAAATCGTCAATCGACCCCCCCCCCCAAGGGATCGCGACCCACAGGTTTAGAACCCCTGCCGTAGAACCTCTTCCAGTAGCAGGCCCGTCCGTTCTTTATGTTGCTATAGTTAATATCTATGATTATTTATATTCAATTTTCGTGGAACGAATTCAGGTAAAATTATCTCTCATTACAAAGCTTATATCAACTCATTCTTGTCTGTCTGTCCGTCACGTAAAAAGATTTTACACGTTATTTCTCCTACACACACATTCTCGGATCAAGTTAAAACTTTTGAACAATTATTCATTGGCATAGACAAAGCATGAATCAATAAATAAAAATTAATTAATTAATTACTGCTAATTAATTATTTTGCTTACCAGCAAGGAAAATTGAACCTTCAGTATTCACAGATATGGATAAATATGTAGGGTTTTGTCCCCTTAGATAATTTTACACGTCATTTCTCACGCACGCATTCTCAGTGTAAGTTGAAGCCTAAAATAATTATTATTTATTGTTCAACTTGTTCACCGACCATTGGTTCACAATTAGTGGTTCACGACAATTGGTTCACTGGATAGTAACATATTATTAATATTTTCGTGGCGTGTTTAATTTGTTTCCATTGAAAGTATATTGCTACGCTCTCTCTCAATCAGGCCTTCTTAAAACACTGCTAAACACGACACAACACATCTAACACATCAATAACTTGACAACAAGAGCTTCAATAAACAATGTGGCGGTTTATTAACCATTTCATCAACAACAGCCAATAAACACAATGGACCTCATTCACCAATCGTAAACAAACAACATTTAGTCACGTGATCTTATTGACAAAACAACGAAACAAACGGTCACGTGACAACCATCATGAATTAAACATGAGATCGTAAATTATATAGAAGAGATAGACCACCACGTGGCTAAATGTTGTTTGTTTATGGTTGGTGAATGAGGTCCATTGGCTACACTAACTTCAAATGCTTTGCTTTACTACAGAACTGCCTAACTAATCTCTACAAGCCTCAATAAGTTTAATAAAATACTCTCTGAAAGACACCAAGATAAAGGCACATTCCCCGTCCCATATGCTAGGACAAATTTGTTCAAAATTTTCACCGGGTTTCTATGTGACGTCACACATGTGACAATCTATTGACTTACGCTACTGTAAAACGGAAAACCATACATTAAAGTTTACAATCTTATTATCACTAAATTTAGAAAGCCTTCAAGATAGAGCACTCAAAAGTAAAGTAGCAATTATACACAAAACAATGAACCATAATATTCAAATCCAAAAACAAAATCTAATAAAGTACTCAGAAAGGCACAAAGATAAAAGCACATTCCTCGTTCCAAATGCTAGGACAAATTTGTACAAATGCTCCTTCTTCCCTAGTGCTATTAGAGCCTGAGTTAGCCAGGAAAACCAGTGACTTGCCAGTATGTATGTCGTTGGTTAATATACATGGCTAAATGCATGACGCGTAGAACGTAATCTTCTTTTTTGAAGTAACGTCTGTATTACATAAGATAAGTCTCTCTGGCTCGCTACATTTTCGAGGACTTACTTCGTAGCACACAGTCCTTTCTGCTTACTGTCCTGGACTCTACTGTCCTTTCTAGCACACTGTCTCTCGTCTGTAAAGGCTTTTTGGTCACATGACTATAACATTGGTCATATTGCCGGCATTAGCAGTAATGTCCCTTGTTCAACAGCCCTTGACCTGTGTGATTGGCCTGAATCATGTGTGTCAGTAGGCCGCACAAACATTAACCCTTTCAGTCCGCCACTAGGGTTATAGCAATATATAGGGTATTTATGCACTTAATTTTCTTTTGAGTATATGATATCTCTTTTTACAAAGCTTATATCATCTCACTCTGTCTGTCTGTCTGGTGAAAAGTTTGATCGTGTTTTTTTCTCCCATCTCTCATTCTCGAATTAAGTTAAAACTTTGCACAATTGTTCATAGATCCTGACAAGACATGAATCAATAAAATAACCAATCAGTTAATAAATCGTTCTTGAATTATTATTTTGTTTAATATCGAAATACGGGAAATAAATGCTACTCAAATAGAGATGCGAATGTATATATGGATTTAATCTCTTACTACATATGTATGTATTTCTCCCTCTTCCCATTCTCGGATCAAATTGAAATTTTGCATAATTATTCATGGTCGATGACAATACACGAATCAATCCTAAAAATCAACCAACAAGTTAATCATTAAATATTATAGCTTTTATATAGCGCTACTTTCATGCTCAGAGCGCTTTTGGTCCAATCTCATTTGTGGACCGGTGGGGGGGGGGAGGAGAGGGGGTATCTAGGAGTTGGTTTTCCGGCGCTCAGTAAACACAACTCTGCCCGAGTGTCGAACCTCGAGCACTCTTCTAGGTAGCCAAGCCAAGTTCAAGCGCACTTGGCCTCTCGACCACGCTTCCCACCATTCAGTAATAATTAATTAATTTTGTTTTATATAGCAGAAAGGAAGATAAACCCTGTTATTTTCAGTAAATAGTAGTAATTACCGGTTCATTCCCTTAGATGAGCTTTGTTTTTAAAAAGTATAATTTTTGTTTCTAATGTTTGATTTGTTTAATCACAGAGTGCCTACAGACGTCGGTACCTAGATGAGTCAAACTGCCCGGTCACGCCGGCAAGCGACTGAAATGACAACAGAGAATCTAGACAAGATGGCGGATCAGGATAAAGCGCTCCTGAAGGTACCGAACGGGGTCAACGGAAGCGTTCGAGTGGACAGAAACGCCAACGGGCTGGACGTGAAGGTCCAGCCCAAGAGAGAGGACAACCCCTACGGCATCCCGATTGACAGAGGATGGGCTTGGGTCATCGTAGTAGGTAGGAATGACTTAGAGCAGTGGCGGATAACTCAAACATCAAAGTCATGGGCGTGGCTAGGAATTTGCCATCATTTGGGTGCCCGGTGGGCTTGACCTCATGGGTGCCCCTGCATTTTGCGTAATATTTAATATTTTTTGTAAAAAATACTCATTTGGGGGCCCCCTTTAAGTGGAGGCCCGGTGGGATTTTCAAATTCTCCCCCTCCCCCATAGCTATGCCACAGATCAAAGTCATTAAGATTAACGCTTTTACTATGCCAAACCCTCCTTACAAAATGTTAGATGTGTGACTGAGTGGGAAAATAAACACTTATCTCTACCCTAACAAGAAGGCTAGAGTTTGAATCCCGATGTTAATCAGCAATTTTAATTGCAATTTAACTGGAGCTGAGTTGTATCTACTAAGGGTTAAAAAGCAGTGGCGTAACTAGAATTTGTCATCATTTGGGGCAGGGGTGAGGGCTTGACCTCTTTAGGCGCCCCTGCATTTTCACATTGGACATTATGACATGAGATAATGGCGTAATATTTAATATTTAAGGGAAACAAACAAATCTCAAACACTCATTTGGAAGCCCATTCCCCTCAAGGGGTATTTTCAAATTCTCCCCCCCATTCCCCCACTATAGCTACGCACTGCACGGGAGCCTTAAAGCAGATACCCCTCTCTCTGCCACTGTCCGCAAAAACAAAAGATTGCTTCAGAGAGCACTGAGAATACCATAGGACCATAGGAGAGAGAATGGAACAGACGCTCTACAGTAATTATATCCATTATAATTGTCATATAACCTTGTTTTAAATTGCAAACGGTCTTATTAAAGTCTTGACTGGTTTATGTATAGCAGGCATTTGGACTCGCATCTGTTTTCACTTATTTATATACACTAGACATTTGGGCTTGCTTCTGTTTTCAATTATTTATATACACTAGACATTTGGACTCGCTTCTGTTTTCACTTATTTATATACACTAGACATTTAGGCTCGCTTGTTTTCACTTATTTATATACACTAGACATTTGAACTGGCTTCTATTTTTACTTATTTATATACACTAGACATTTCGGCTCGCTTGTTTTCACTTATTTATATACACTAGACATTTGGACTCGCTTCTGTTTTCACTTATTTATATACACTAGACATTTGGACTCGCTTGTTTTCACTTATTTATATACACTAGACATTTGGGCTCGCTTCTGTTTTCACTTATTTATATACACTAGACATTTAGGCTCGCTTGTATTCACTTATTTATATACACTAGACATTTGGACTGGCTTCTATTTTTACTTATTTATATACACTAGACATTTAGGCTCGCTTGTTTTCACTTATTTATATACACTAAACCTTTGGGCTCGCTTCTGTTTTCACTTATTTATATAAACTAGACATTAAGGCTCGATTGTTTTTACTTATTTATTTTTACTAGACATTTAGGCTCGCTTGTTTTCAATTATTTATATACACTAGACCTTTGGACTCGCTTCTGTTTTCACTTATTTATATACACTAGACATTTAGGCTCGCTAGTTTTCACTTATTTATATATACTAGACCTTTGGGCTCGCTTCTGTTTTCACTTAGTTATATACACTAGACATTTAGGCTCGCTTGTTTTCACTTATTTATATATACTAGACATTTGGGCTCGCTTCTGTTTTCAATTATTTATATACACTAGACATTTGGACTCGCTTCTGTTTTCACTTATTTATATACACTAGACATTTGGGCTCGCTTCTGTCTTGACTTGTTTATACCTTTGAAGTCATTTCTATATACTTTAGTCATATGGACTAGCTTCTAGCTTGCTTTTTGTTCAATACTAATTGTGGATCAGCTTTCGTCTTGACCTGTTTGTTTCAGTTTTCGTCTTTTGACCTTTGACCTGTTTGTTTCAGCTTGCTTCGGGATGCACGTACTTGTGGTTGGAGGCATCAAGTCTTTTGGCGTTCTTTTCGTTGAGCTCCAGGAGAAGTACCATGTGCAGGCCAAGGAGCTTGGCATCATACAAGGCATGGCTTTCACCTTAATGATGGCTCTAGGTAAGGCGCTCAATTAACCGGGTAATATTTTTCGTGTGCCATGAGGCAATAAAAGTGAAGCTTTTCTTTAAGACTTGATTAAAGACTTAATTTAAGACTTGATTAAAGACATAAAGACTTGTGACTTGATTAATGATTTGATTAAAGACATACAGACTTGTGACTTGATTACTGACTTGATTAAAGACTCGATTAATAAGTTGATTAAAAACTTGATTTAAGACTTGATTGAAGACTTGATTGAAGACTCTTAACTTATTAAATACTTGGTTACAAAGTTGATTACAGACTTGTGACTTGATTAAAGACGTAATTAAAGACTTGATTAAAGACTTGATTATGGACGATCAAAGACTTATGACTTGATTAAAGACTTAATTAGAGTAATGTGACTTGATTAAATTCTTGATTATGAACTTGATTGAAGACTTGATTATGAACTTGATTAGCGACTTGATTGAAAACTTGATTATGAACATGATTAAAGACTTCATTATGAACTTGATTAAAGACTTGATTATGAACTTGATTAAAGACCTTTTTTAAAGAAGAATTTGTGTATACGTGTATGCATTTTATTGCGCCAAAACCCAAACCCCTCTAGAACTGTAGGTTATTGCAGCGGGAGGATTTTAACAAGGGATCGTCATGACGACAGTTGAAGCCGCTTTACACGACCATGCAGCCTAAGTTTACAATGGAATGAGGTCTCTGACACAACGAGTAACTGCCCTCTTTATATGCATGTGTTTGTTGTTACCTTTTAAAACCGCCCAATTCTAGAATTCGTCGTATCCCATATAAGAACTGTAACTAGGTCAATGTAGATTTTTATACTGAAGTCTACCACAGTTATTTTATCTTGACACAACCTCTTGAACTGAATGAAGACATAATGCACCACGCAAAATATCAGGGTTTCAGTTTAGGGTTTTTGCAAGAGGGAATTTGAGCCTCACTCAAACAGAGTTGATGTAATCTACTTTTAGTTTAGATGTCGATTTGTAATTTGATCTCAAGTAAAACAAGAAAAAGCAGACCTACCGATATTTGGCTGACGGTTAACTTGGTTGCCATGTGGCCAGCACAACGACCAAACAGCTTTACTTTCCCCAACTAATGCCTGGTACCCATTAGTCCTGAAAAATCCCATAATTCAAACTCAGTTTTAATCGAGATTCGAACCGAGATCATCTGGTTTGGAATCCACGCGTTTTAGCACTCAGCCTAAGTTGATTGTAAAAAAAAATATTTTATGGTTTAAAAAAAATTCCAAATTTTATCAATACTTCCGCATTCTATTTCACCGGATACGCCAAGAAGTTTGCTATTCATAGATTTGTCTCAATTTTTTATGAAAATTTTTTAATCTTATTATATGAATCTATTCGGTAAAACTGTTTTATTATAAAATGTATATTTGAAAAATATTTCGCTTTTGTCAGGTCTTCCGGCTAACATGTTGGCTCAGAGGTTCAACAGTCGTAAGGTGGTCTTCATGGGAGGGCTGCTGACGGCCCTGGGCTTCATCCTGACCGCGTACATGCCCCACTTTTCTTTGTTGTACATTACGTACGGAGTGATTACAGGTGAGTGACTTCTTATCTTATATAATACAGACGTTACTTCTTATCTTATATTATACAGACGTTACTCTTTTCCCCTTATATAATACAGACGTTACTTATTTTCTTACCTTATAAAATATCTTATATAATACAGACGTGACTTCTTATCTTATTTTATATAATACAGACGTTACTTCTTATCTTGTCTTATCTTATATACTACAGACGTTACTTCTTAATCTAATCTTATATAATACATACGTTACTTCTTTTCTTATAAATTACAGACGTTTCTTCTTATCTTATCGTATATAATACAGACGTTACGTCCTACGCGTCATGCGTCTAGACATGCATGTTAACCAATGACCTAAATTCTGCCAAGTCACTGGTTTTCCTGGTTAGCTCAGGCGACCCATTCCATGCTCTAATAGCACTAGGGAAAAAGAAGCATTTGTACAAGTTTGTCCTAGCATATGGAACGAGAAAAGTGCCTTTATCTTTGTGTCTTTCTGAGTATTTTATTAGATTTTTAATTTTGTATTTGAATATTATGATTAAGTGTTTTATGTATAATTGCTACTGCAATTGTCTTCTGTCAGACTGTCATTAGTACAGAGATGATGTCGGGGGAGAGGCAGAGCCGGCCTTCACTATTGCGACGCCCTATGCGAAATGGTTTGCGCGGGGCCCAGTCTGGGTAGAGATAAGAATAAAAAGTGAAAATTAAGATTTTGTATTAGAAAATTAATTCGTCTTTGAATTTTATTCCTTCTTTACGAGTCTTGCGTGGAGCGAAGTCTTACAATTCAACATTAACATTATTTTTTCCTACATAGTTGACGCGCAAAGGCAAGAATTGCCATATTATTCAATTTATCTTTGTGAATTGTTGACCTCAGGCAGTTGAATGACACCCATATACGACTTTTTTTCCCCACTAATTTCAGGAGAGTTTCATTAGTTCTTGGAAAATTGGAAGGACGTCGGTACTCTGTTATAAATCAATGGTTTAATTCAGCGGTTCTCAACCTTTTAAGCTCGGCGACCCCTTTTTTTTTTACAATCCCCCGCTCTGCCGCGACCCCTACCCACACAGCAATAGAAGAATAGACCAAAATAATCCATATTTTTGATGGTCTTAGGCGGACTTATGGCAAATCGTCAATCGACCTCCAAGTGGGTCGCGATCCACAGGTTGAAAACCCCTGGTTTAATTTAATCATTTACACCTAGAAATAGTGCGGGGCCCATGAAAGTGCGAGCCTACTGCGGCCGCATACGTTGCAGTTACCTTAGACCGGCCCTGGGAGAGGGAGGGGGCAGAGAGGCTGATAGCCGTTAACTCTTCATTTAGCTCGACATTTAAATAATGAGTTCAGAGGTCAGGATTGAGATTTTGTTTCGTTACAAAACTTATACCAACTCTGTCTGTCTATCTATCTGTCTGTCGGTCGGTCTGGTAAAATGTTTGTTCACGTTATTTCTCCCAAACCCAATCACGGATCGAGCTGAAATTTTACACAATTTTCTTATACCAGACAACACAAAATTTTTTTTTTTTAAATTAACCTATATTGGTAATTAATTATTTCGTTTTGTATCTCTAACAAGGAAACAAAATCGTTCTTGATGTCAGGTGGTAGTATAAGCTGAATTTTTCCCCTTTATATGTCCCTCTCACTTTCTCTCTTTCTCTCTCTTTCTCTTTCTCTCTCTCTCTTTCTCTCTCTCTCTCTTTCTCTCTTTCATTCACTTACGATTCAAAGAACCACAAATATCTATTTAACTTCATACATGCTGGGGGTTGGGGGGGGGGGGAGGGAGGACAGGCATGTTGGTTGAGCGTTAAAACGCTTGACTTCCAAACCAAGAGGTCTGAAGTTCGAATCTCCGTGAAGACAAGGATTTTGCCTTTCGGTATTTTCAGGACTTCGAGAAACTAATGGCTATCTGACATTTGCTAGAGTAACTAATGGCTACCTGACATTTGCTAGAGAAATTAATGGCTACCTGACATTTGCTAGAGAAACTAAAATGGATATCTGACATTTGCTAGAGAAACTAATGGATACCTGACATTTGCTAGAGAAACTAATAGATACCTGACATTTGCTAGAGAAACTAATGGATACCTGACATTTGCTAGAGAAAGTAAAAGCAGTTGGTCATTGACAGGGAAGGTCTTAGGCCACTGCAACCTATGCGGTCGCAATGAGCCCCGCGCTTTCATAGGCCCCGCGCTAATTCTAGGTGCAATTATTAAATTGCAAAATAAAATTCCTGGTAATCTCCTGAATTTATTAAAATCTCCTGAAAACTCATTAAAATCGCATGAAAAGTAGACAAAATCGTCATTTTGTGGGCGTCATTCAGTGCGGAAAACGCCAATCCTAACGCAGGATAAAAGAAAAAAGGCATTGTCAGCTTTCATGTAATAAAATGTAATAATAGGGCGAATTTTCACCTTAATCGGAAGCTACAATACTTTATTTACTTTTATAGTCACTGGCATATAAATCTGCCATAGGTTGCAAGGTCTGTAAAGTAAAGTTAATTTGATCGCAATTTTGTACTAAGTAAAGTCGAATTTTTTTTTTCTAATACAGAATCTTAATTTTCACTTATTATTCTTATTTTCACCCAGACTAGGCCCCGCGCAATCTGTTTCGCATAGGACCCCGCAATGGTTAGGACCGGCCCCGATCATTGTGCTGCCCACATGACACCCTCGTAAAAGGTCGGTCATAGAAACTGATGACCTTTACACCAATTTCTCTGTAGATCGCAAGTTCTGAAAGATTTACTCTACTACTTTACTATGTTAATATGCGTTTTTGTGTAATGTCTCCATTTCTTAAGATATACCTTAAAATATAATCATGTTTTAATGCTTCTTACCTTGTTTATCATTACCTAGTAAATTTATTAGTTTCATTAATTGATATATGTCTATCTACCTCTTATTTATCACATCACGTGTGACTTGATTAAAGACTTGATTATAAACTTGATTAAAGACTTCATTATGAACTTGATTAAAGACTTGATTATGAACTTGATTAAAGACTTTTTTTTAAAGAAGAATTTGTGTATACGTGTATACATTTTATTGTTCTGTGAGGCCTGAATAGGTGTTCCACAAACTAGTGGAATAATGAAGTACTAGGCCGCCACGTGAATTAATCTCTAAAAAAAAAAAAAAAAAAAAGTAATACACAGAATGTGCGAAGTGTACCGTTAAGGACACAATTTTGGGAATCACTGATTCTGTTCAATTATCATCCTTTTTTAGAGTCTTTACAAGAAAATAAATTAATTTATGCTCCTCCTTTCATTATTGAATTCCTATATAAATTTAGGTGTTATGGCGATTTTAAAACTATTTAATTGATCTCACAGGTTTTGGGTTTGGCTTCTCCTACAGCCCCTGTGTGGTCATGGTCGGTCATCACTTCAGAGAGAGAAGAAGTCTGGCCAACGGACTGTCCGTCTCAGGATCTGGAGTCGGGTCTTTCGTGCTTCCGAACATCATGAGCCTGCTGCTAGACCAGTTCGGCCTCAGCGGCTGCCTCCTCGTCCTTGGCGGCATCATGTTAAACGTATCAATGTTCTCTTTGCTTATCCGCCCTCTCACCAGCTACAGCAAAACCGGAAGTAAGTTTCTCCATGACGACGTCAGTAACAAGCTCCGGGCTAAAGCCGTCATGAAATGTGAGAACACCCCGGACGCCAAGGAGCTTCTGAAGCTGGTTGGCGGCGAGCAGGACAAAAAGGAGAACGACGCGGTTCTCAAAAATTTAGACACTGACGTCTCCCAAAGCTTTTCTGACATGCAGGTGATTGAGATTGAAGAGGTAAGCTCTCACAATCTGACCCCGGCCAGGTACGCCAGCCACGGGGATCTTTTCATGGCTTCTCTGCAGAACATCCCCAACGAGGACGTGGAAGAGATGAACCGGCGTTGCGGATGCTGCAGTGTGAGATCCACTGCCCAGGAAGCCAAAAAGAAAGGCCCGAGACAAAAACTGTTTAACTGGTCTCTCTTGAAGAATCCAGTGTTTCTGATGTATGCAGTCTCTTGCAGTCTGGCCAACTTTGGCTACCCGAACATCTTTTTCATGTTGCCAGCTTTCGCCGAGCAAGTAAGCCAAAAAGTATTTCTAATTATTATTAAATATCATTCTTTATTTGGTTTTGCTTCTGCTAGCTGGATCAACATTTTAAATAATATTTTTTTAGTTATACTTTTAATTTGGTTTTGATTGGTGCTCAAGACATAGTCATGTTAGGGATGTGGCAGGGTTTTCATCAATGACGGAAAAACTATAAATAGCTAGCTTTTTGGTGTATCCGGTGTACAGAACACAGGATGTTTTGATGAGCTATGCTTTTTTAAAAGGTATATAATAATTTTTGTGGGCTTTTTAGTTTCGGGGAATCAAATGTTTAAGTTCTTCCGTTTAAAGCTAATCTTTGTTATTTAGTTGACAACACTGACGTTTGAATTAGCGTCTTGGGTATTATTTAGTTTATCGTTAAAATTTCCGAAAGCAGTATTTGGTAGAAAAATTGGTCTAAAAATTTTTAAAAATGGTTTAATAAACAAAATATTTTAAAAATAATAAAGCTTATAATGATGATTTTTATATTGGCTGTTCTGTTTGACAGCCCCAGACTTGCTGATCTCCGTCTCGACAGGTCTGGGAAACCCAAAATTCTCGACCTGTATGACGACATTTATGCACTACGCAAGACAGCAGGGTATCTGTCCAGGGCTTTTGCAAGAGAGGATTTGAGCCTCTCAAGCCTCACTCAAATGGAGTTTGATGATGATGATGATGATTATATTGGTATGCGGAGGTTTTAGCACTCGAGTATGAATTCAGGTCATTTTTTTTTATAAATGCAGTTCTCCTCTCACCCCTGGTCCAGACAAGTGATAGGATCATAGCGTATTGAGAAAATCTAACAGCGAGAAATTTCACTTAATACAGAACTATTGGTAAAAATAGTTTCAATCACACAGATTTATTATGGCTAGTCTAAGGTCTATGACAAATTTAATTACATGACTGATCTAAAGTAATTGACATAATTACACTTTACGTATTCTCTCGTAATTTTTGTCCTGGTTTCGATAGTACCTTTCATTTTACTCATTTGCATTACACTATCCTGTTATGATTAAAATTCAATAACTTTTTTATGTGCTAGCAGAAAATGTTATACTTGGTATTGAATTATGGGAGAATGCAATGCTCTTTTTACACAACATAAATCAATGTTTATAAATCTAAAATCAATTTAGTTTAATGAGGGTTAAATCAACGTTGGCATCGTCGATTAGGAGAGAAAGAGTAAATATAAGCTTTCTTATAAGAGTATTTATTTCTCTTATTGATGCCTTTTGTTCGTTTTGTAATTTTAAACCTTTCTTCATTTACAGAATGGACAAAGTCGCAGCAGTTCGGCCTTGCTGGTGTCCATTATAGGAATCACTGACCTTCTGGGTCGCCTCTTTCTGGGCTGGTTCTCAGACTTTAACCTTATGCCTAAACGTTACGGGTAATGTGCTTTACCTTCGTTGTCGTTTAATATCAACTATTTATTGGATTTATATGATCTTCAACACTTTCACCTTCAAGGCTCTTAGTCTATTGGACCGTTCGAGCACCACGCAAGACTCGTCGACTGTTTTTTTCCATTCCTCTTTTAGGTGAACCTCTTTCAATGGCAGGCCCGTCAATTCTTTTAAGTTGTCTTCTCATCGCTTTCTCTGTCTGCCTCTTCTTCTTTTTCCTGGTACTGTTCCCTGAAGGAAGGTCTTTGCGAGTCACAAAGACCCTTTAATATGGCCATAGAGTTTTAGATTGCGTCATCGCTGGGGGGTCCAATCGCTGTAGTAACCCTGTCTCGTTTCGTTTGCGATGCGGTCTTTAAATATGATACCTAGGATTTATATGATAATTACATGCAGTAACAGTATTTTAACAATGTGTGCCTGTCAAGAGTTGGAATACAAAATATTTTAGTGAATTAAGGGCTTTGGATATGTATCCTTCACAATTGTCTCCCTTAATTTCCCGTAATGGTTTTGAAGCTCTCATCGTAACTTCTAAGAGAAAACGATCAAACGAAAATTGTATTTTGTTACTTATTTTAAAAAGTTACCCCCCCCCCCAAGCAAACAATGGCTTTGCCTGCGTGAGGCGTGACAAAATATTTAGGTCAAAGGTGGGTCTTCAAGCCACGTGAATCACAACACTCTTTATAGACTCGCAGATAATGTCCTAATAGATACCTGACATTTGCTAACATTTGCTTTAAACATTGCCTTAAAACACCAATAACACATGCTGACAGAAATTTTCCAAAAGGTTTCTGCTTATTACGGCAAGCCCAGTTATTGACCTTGAGGCTTGAAGCGAAAACCCACCTATTTAACACAATCGTATTTCCAAAGGAGACGCACGCGAGGCATGGATGTCAGCTGCAAAAATCGAGAGAAAGCCCAGTAGCAATGGCCTGAAAGGATTTTAAGAGTGGTCGGTATTAACAGAGATCGGGTCAGACCTTGCAATCTTTAATGCAAATGATGAAAATGTCATCTGTTTTTGTGGCCCACGGCTAAAGATGGTGTCATGTGGCCACCGAAACGATCTTGTCAGGTGCCCATTAAGATTTTTGAAACTCAGGGTGGCCCTTAAAATTCCGAAATTTAAAAGTTTTCACTGAGATTAGAATCTAGAACATAAAAAACAATAAATAAATGATTTTGACAAATTAATGTTACATATATTAATTAGAATGAATAGGTTACTGTAAATTGTTATTATTTATATTTTGTTTCAGGTTTATGGGCTGCATTGGCATTAGCGCCATACTGAATCTGGTAGTTCCGGTAATGACGTCATTTGAGGCTATGGCTGCGTATGCTGCGCTGTATGGGTTCTTCGGAGGGGCTTTTTGGGCTTTGATTGCAGTGCTCTTGGCTGAATCCTTAGGTATGTATCACTGCTGATTATTAGGGTATTTTGGGTTTTTAGTGCAGTGGCAGATGAACCTGTAATTATTTATGTAACTGTTAGGTATACTTATATATATATATTACGCTATTTATTAAATTATGCTTGCCTTTTAGCGTTTTAATTTGTAGCTCTAAGCAGCTTGTGTGTCACTGTAAAATAGATTTATTAACTGGATCTCTGGCAAAAAGGTAAATCAAAACTTTCTGAGTAGAGAAAAACGGTCAGAATCGCGTATGTATTGACATTTCCAAGAGAATATTTGGACTAAGACTGAGACTGCTTTATTAATCCATATGAAAATTTGTTATGATTACAAGGACTCTTTTCTTATATGAAGACAAAACAACAGAAACATACACATAAGTAGAACAGACACAGTATAAAGAGCGTATTCACCGACTACACACAGGCATCTTGGTCCTTTTCAAGTTTTCTGATCGAGTTGCGTTGATATAGTCTGATCGAATAAGGAATGAACGAGTTTTTGGACCTCTCTGTTATTGTCTGGATCGCAGAAGTCGCCCACTTCTAGACGACTTGACGTAGTTATGATGGAGCGGGTGGCTGTTGTCTTCCAAGATTTTTCCGATTTTTCTTACACATTTTTGTTCAAATACTTCACTTAAATATGGTAATGTTGTGCTTGTGATTTTTGATGCCATTTTTATTAAGTTTTCTAAGCGGCGCAACAGTTTAGATGAAGCGTTGCCTTGTCAACAAGTTATTCCATATGTTAGCAGATTTTGCATAGTCGCACCGTAAAAATTATTTAGGATCTTCTTATTTAGTTTAAAACTATTGAGTCTTTATAGGAAAGGTAGTCGCTGGGCTGTTTTCTTTGTCAGAGTTCCAAGTTGTTCTTCCCATGAAAGCTTGTTATCAATGACGACGCCTAGAAATTTATATGACTTCCCTTGTTGTATCGATGTAGTGTTTATCTGCAGTTTGTGTATCATTTGTTTTTTTTTTTCTTTCTTTGGAGTCTATCTTGTTGCTGTCGCTTATTTCAGTGACAATATAATATGTATTAATTATAAGATTGAAGTCGTCTCTTAATGTAACAATCTTTTAGTGTTGTGTAGTTTTGCGTGATTAGTACTCAAATATGGATCTATAACAAAATATGCAAATACAATATGACCGCATTCGCTCCACATTCTCAAGGGTACATTGTGCCCCGAAAGAATTAGGCCAATGTGCACCGCACGATGCAATTAGCATACTTCAATATTAACGACTCTATTTCATCTCTAGCAACACTTTTTTCTTCATGTGACTGTTGAGCCCTATTTCTGAGAGACCCTCACATCAACATATATCGCTGGTTAAGGTGGCTTATGCTCTGGTGGTAGAGGAGCCAGACAGTTCTCATTTGGCACGCTTTTCTTCCAGAACTGAGGCCCATGTTTTTATTTTCGCTGTACATCGCTTTCACCGTCTTTCTCCATAAGTGCAGTCTAGGACTAAGTCTTCCCAGTGGTCAGTATCAATGTCCACTGCTTTGACGTCGCGTTTGACGTCATCCACAGATCTGAGATGGACATGTATGAAAAAAAAAACAATTCGTGTACTGAGTGTGCGTGTGTGTATTGTACAAATTATACATGATTTGATGCTAGTGTGTGTTGTTGCCTGTTGTTCACTCTTTGCACCAATCAGCTGGCAGACAACTAAACCGCTATAGGCGTAATGTATCTTAACAAATAAAACTTCAAATAACTTGAATAACTTCATTTTGTGAACAAAACTAGATAGAACTTTATTTTAATATAGACAAAATCAAGTTAATATGAGACCAAATATATGTAGTAGACTTAAGTAAGAATATTTCTAAACATGATCTAACTCACTACAATAACACAACCTTTCAGTCTCACGTTCTGGAGTCGTCTCTCCTAACTAAGACAAAATGACGACAACGCCACCTAAGTTGCATCAGTCACAATCAATCGCTAACCTCTTCCCACCGTCGCCATAGAAAAACACACACACACCATAACTGTGTGTTGATGTAATTTGTTGATGTTAATCTGTTGATATCAGTATTTTGATGTTCGTTTGTTGATGTTGTTTAGTCGACGTGAATTAGGTAATGTTAATTAGGTGAGGTTAATCAGGTGACGTTAATTTAGGTGACGTTAATTAGGTGATGTTAATTACTTGACGTTAATTAGGTAATGTTCAGTAGGTGATGTTAATTAGGTAATGTTAATTACGTGACGTTAAGTAGGTAATGTTAATTAGGTAATGTTATATAGGTAATGATAAGTAGGTGACTTTAATTAGAGGATGTTTTCCTCGTCTGTATTTACCAAATACGAGCTATAAATCTACAAATACAAAACAAACCCTAATTAAATACTCAGGAAGACAGAGATAAAGGCACATTTCCTATTCCATAAGCTGAGATGAACATATACAAATGCTCCATCTTTCCGAGTGGTATTAGAGCATGGAATCAGTAGCGCTAAGGGGTTCAATGAAACCGGGACCACGACCATTAGGGGCCCACAGCCTGTGACGTAGCAACAATAACTCAACGGGTTTTAAATGCTCTTGGGCCCATAGCTGATGACAAGTTGAGGCCCCCCTGTTGTGTATTTATGTTTCCTGTTGTGTGTTGTGAACTGATCTGTTCTAGTGTGTCAGAATGTCATGGTGTCCAGGTCAGCTTGTGTGTGCGTGTGAACTGTGTTATTGTGAACTGTTTTGTCATTCTTGTTCAATAAAGCCTAGCTTCAAGACATGTCTTCCTGTAGTGTTTTATTAGGTCACTACAATTTATTGAACAAGAATCCTGTGGATTAATTGTGTTTCTAACCTTAAGTATGGATCGTTTTCTAAGACCTGAAAGATTGGTGGTGGATCCTAATGATCCGGACGCTCAAAGGATCTGGAAGCACAGGCTTCACACATTTGAAAAATTCGCATTAAAACTAGCTGTATCAGAAGGTGAGAAGTTCGATCTACTATGTAACTTTATCTCACATGCTGTGTACAAATCGATATCTGACTGTACTGACTTTGAATCTGCTGTAAACACACTAAACGGACTCTATGTCAGACAAACCAATGAGGTTTATGCTCGCTATCTCCTATCCAATTGTAAACAGGAAACAGGACAGAGTGTTGACAGGTATATTCAAAAATTGAGATTGCTAGCTAAAGACTGCCATTTCAGAGCAGTCACTGCCCTCGAAAACCAGAACGAGGCCATCAGAGACGCATTCATTAGTGGCATGTCATCACCAGAGATTAGGCAGAGACTTTTAGAGTACTCATCTCTGGACCTCGCAAAGTCATTGGAGGTAGCTAGATCTCTTGAGATGGCATAGAAACATTCTGTGACATATAACTCGCAACAAGCCACTACTTTTCAAGCACAACACTCCACTACGTCGGAATTGCCGCTTTGCTTTGCTGTAGAAGACACGATTGATTCGACAACCGGTACCACAGCTGCAGCTCAAGGCAAGTGCTACTTTTGTGGAGGTGCTATCCACTCTCGTAGCAAATGCCCCGCTAAAGATGCAACCTGCAATAAATGCGGTAAAAAAGAACACTACAAAAAGGTATGCAAATCAAAACTTTCTACAGTTTACAGACATAACTCTGATTCAGCGGCGTATACAATAACAGCCGCCTCTTCGTTTTCTCTATCTCGTGCTGTAATGAAGATACAAGTTAACAACATTACCCATGACGCACTCATCGATACAGGTAGTTCGGACAGTTACATTTCTGCACCGGCTGTCAGAAAGTATAGATTCAAAACTTTTCACTCATCAAAACATATATCTATGGCCAACACGAACCTAACTGGTTATACTCGAGGCCATGTTAATGCTGACATTAAGAGTAAAGGCTCCACTTATAAAGACTTCACACTACACATACTTGACAACCTCTGTGAGGATGTTATTTTAGGCCATGACTTCCTTGAACAACATGAGAGTGTACAGATCACTTTTCATGGGCCTAAACCAACAATGGTGTTAAATGGAATGAAAGCTGCTAAAGTCGAGCCCGCTCCTCTTTTCCAAAATATGCTTAAAGAGTGTCGACCTATCGCCACAAAATCCAGACGATATTCTGCAAACGACACTCTTTTCATCAATTCAGAAGTTGAGAGACTCTTAAAAGATGGCATCATTGAGCCCTCGTCATCTCCATGGCGTGCTCAAGTCTTAATAACAACTAACGAACGACACAAACGAAGAATGGTAGTGGACTACAGCCAAACTGTTAATCGGTTCACACTTCGGGATGCTTATCCCTTACCTCGCATTGATGATATGGTCTCTCAAATAGCTAAATATGAACAAGAGTCACTGGAGAGTACATATGCTTATATTGAAAACATCACCATTTGTGGTAAGGACAGAGAAGAGCATGATAAAAATCTGCATATATTTCTTGGGGCTATAAAAAAATATGGACTAACTCTTAATGAGGAAAACTGTGCATACGCATCCTCAAGAATAAGATTACTAGGTTATGAAGTCTCCCATAATGAGATGAAGCCAGACCCCGACAGACTACTGCCCTTGCGTCAACTTCTTCCACCCGAGAACCTAAATGCACAAAGGCGAGCTGTTGGTCTATTCTTCTACTATGCCAACTGGATAGGACATTTCTCAGATAAGATCCATCCTTTGGTACTGAACAGAACTTCCCCACTCCCTGAGAGAGTCAAAGATACATTTCAAGCGTTAAAAAAAGAACTAGAAATGGGTGTTGTCACTAATGTAGACCACAAAACGCCGCTGGAGGTTGAAACAGATGCATCGGATATCGCTATATCCGCTACATTATCCCAGAACAAAAGACCAGTTGCCTTCTTCTCCAGAACACTATCTCTTAGCGAGAGACGTCAATCCTCCGTAGAGAAAGAAGCAATGGCTATTGTGGAATCAATCAAGAAATGGAGACATTTTCTATTAGGGTCGCATTTCAAACTCACCACGGATCAAAGGTCCTCATGCTAAACTCTCGCCATCACGGTCAAATAAAAAACGACAAAATTCAGAGGTGGAGAATAGAACTATCAATGTACAGTTTGGATGGGTGTTTCCGCCCGGGGGCTGACAACATGGCCGCCGATGCTCTTTCTCGTGGATTCTGTGCAAGTACAACCACCCCTAGGTCTTTGAAAGAACTTCACTACACTCTTTGTCATCCTGGCATAGTGCGAATGCTCCATTTCGTCCGATCAAAGAATCTTCCGTATGCAGTTGAAGAAATAAGAACTGTAGTAAACAATTGCCCCATCTGTGCAGAGAGAAAACCTCGTTTTTATCAACCATCTGCCGGCAGCTTAGTAAAACCCACATCACCATTTGAGAGACTTAGCGTTGACTTTAAGGGACCACTCCCTTCTACCACTAAAAATAAATATTAATTGACAATTATTGATGAGTACTCAAGGTTTCCTTTTGCATATGCATGTCCTGACATGTCTACTCAAACAGTAATTAGATGCTTCACAAACCTATTCAGCATTTTCGGCACGCCCTCGTATTTACATTCCGGCCGGGGATCAGCCTTCATGTCTGAAGAGCTACGATCTTTCCTCAGAGGTAAAGGCATAGTAACAAGCAGAACCACAGCATGCAATGCCAAAGGAAACGGGCAAGTTGAAAAACTGAACTCGACTCTCTGGAAGTCAATTCTTCTTGTCGTCAGGTCAATAGGACTACCTAATACACAATGGGAGCTGGCCCTAAACGACGCTCTCCATTCAATGCACTGCTACAAACATGACGCCTCACGAAAGACTATTTTCCTATAAAAGAAGGTCTGCCTGTGTGGTCTCTCTGCCGACCTAACTATCTGTTCCAGGGCCTGTCCTGATAAGACATGCAAGGCAAAGCAAATATGATCCGCTGGTAGATGAAGTGGAGCTTATTGAAGCTAACTAGAACTATGCCCACATACGTCTTCCAAATGGACGGGAAGAAACTGTCTCACTACACCATTTGGCTCCGAGAGGCGACTCATCTTCAGAGACCGTAGTACATGATTTCGCTCCAAGAGACTTTGAAACATCTTCTGAGGTCTTTCAACATCAACTGGCTCCTGTTAACACTGAGACTTCTCCGGGTGTCTCCCAACACTCAGTGGCTTCTAGGGGTGACATAGAGACATCTGTAGAGAACATGGTTCCCCCTGCTTTAAGAGCAGAAGAAAACATTATTGAAAATGGACAAAATTCACCTGCCAGAGATACGCCCTTACAGCACTCGTATAATCTCAGAAGTAGAGCGAAAAGAAACTAAAAGGGGGGGGGGGGGGTGAATGTTGTGTATTTATGTTTCCTGTTGTGTGTTGTGAACTGATCTGTTCTAGTGTGTCAGAATGTCATGGTGTCCAGGTCAGCTTGTGTGTGTGTGTGTACTGTGTTATTGTGAACTGTTTTGTCATTCTTGTTCAATAAAGCCTAGCTTCAAGACATGTCTTCCTGTAGTGTTTTATTAGGTCACTACACCCCCATGAGATTTAGGGGATGATATCAAAGGAAAAAAAAACACACACTCTTTTGTAAAAAAAAACATGATAAAAAAATAGAAGCTACAAAGCTCCCTCAAAGTGTCCTATATTTTATACCAAAACGTTATATTCGTTTTAAAACATTAATCAGTGTTTAAAGCTACAGTCAGTGTACTAGCGACTTAGATTACTTTAATGTAAGAAACTGCTTTCAACCAAGTTAATTGTATTGGTGGCTATCCCTGATGGTGCAATTGATGTAATCACTCCCATTCTTTTTTTTTTATCCTGTATACTTATAAAACCATTAATAGTACTAGAGGAATGGAGGGGGGGGGGGGGCGGAACGGATTGAGCGGGCCCAGTCTGGGTAGGGATAAGAATAATAAGCGAAAATTATGATTTTTGGTTAATAAGCATGACTAAATGCATGACGCGTAGGACGTAATCATCTTTTTTTAAAAGTAATATATAAGATATAAGATAATGATCTTATATAATGATTTACACCTAGAATTAGCCTAAGAAAGTGTAGGGCCCACTGTTGCCGCATAGACTGCAGTGGCCTAAGACGGCCCTGGGGGGGGGGGGGGGGGTGAAGAGTTTGGTGTTATTTTTGTGTTTTAGAGAAAGCAAAAAGCGGAAATGGGAAAGAGGGGCGACGACAACATTTTTGGTCTATACCTGTGGGTCGCGACCCTCTTGGGGATCGATTTGCCAGGAGTCGCCAAAGACCGTCGAAAATATAGATTGTTGTTGTCTATTCTTCTTTTGCTGTATGTGTGTGTCTGGGGGGGGGGGTCGCGGCAGAGTGGGGGATTGTAGAAAAGGGGTCGCCGAGCATAAAAGGTTGAGAACCGCTGTACTAGAAGATTTAGTAACAAAATATTCCGATGTATCCGCTGGCTGAAACGTAATCTGCGCATGTTAAATCTTTTCAAACATAACTTTCCCATTTCTCCAGGTAAGCAAGTAAAAACAGGCTTTTGTCATTTTCCTTTGCTGAAAGGTGGAAACCATTTATAATAATAATAATATAAGGGCTTGTCTTCGAACTCGAAGATTAATGAGAAATCAAGTATTTCCTTTGCTTGCGCAGACCCAGTTACGACTTACATATTTTGTTTGCACATTATATAGTAGGCATAACCATTGTCCCCCGGTGGTAGATTGAGATTTTAATCTTGCCGTTTACGTCTGACCTCGGCAGCGGATCTTCTTTTGGTCTGAAATGACACACTTGATGACACAAAGGACACATTTGATGACACAAATGACACACTTGATGACACATACCCTCAGTACACCATTTAGCGCAGAAGCTGATTCAGCTCCAGAGGACGTAACTTCAAGCAAGTAATGACCTGAAAGAGAAGTTCCAGTCAGTATTTCTGAGGAAGCCTTGTGGGTGCCAGAAGCTGTATTTCCACACCTAAAAAACTTTGCTGCTAAACTTTCACATTATACATCTGTTAACAAGTACTGTCTTGTGGAAACTAAAAAAAAGCGTAACCACAGGTCGATGCCGACTGTAATTTGACAGCAGTCACAAGGATAACAATTAGTGAGCTAGTTTCACTGTTCCGTGACATTACGTACGAGTGCAAACAGTTAAATACTTCACCTTAAGTACAACTGTACATTCGTGGTGAAATGCTATGATGTAAAAAGATAATAGCAGTTTTGTTTTTAAATCGAAAAATTGCTTTCAGAAATCGCTAACTCTTGTTGTAATTCCTCAATTGAGAAAGTAAAAGAAGTAAAGGTGAATTTTACACGGTATACATATGAATTGAAAAGACATTATATACACAGCGTATTTTTCAAAGTATATTGTATATACAAAATATATTTTTATGCAGCACCCCATTACCAAATTTTTCTTAATGCGGCCCAAGATACAAAAATGTTGCCCTAGCCCTGACCTAGGGATACAGTATGACCTAATCATCTTTTTTTGAAGTAACGTCTGTAACTTATAAGATAAGATGAAGGTAAGTAAATCTATTTTGTTGATGTTAATTTGTTGATGTTGTTATCTTAATATTGTTTTTTTTTTTTTTTACACAGGTGTAGAAAAGTTAAGCAGTTCCTACGGTCTTGTGACAATATTCATGTCCACTAGCCTGCTTCCTGGGCCAGCCATCTGTGGTAAGGACATAAATAGTAAAATAGTGATACCTGATTAGAAATGCAACGTATTTCTAAGCAATTTTCAAAATACCTATTTCGAAACATATAATTAGAGATATAACTTATGCTTAAACTTCATTTTATTGGGTTATGCAGTATTTCATATAGTAGTTTTGCGTGCATTCAGTGACTGCTATTGTCATTCTGAGTTCTCTCTCTTACACTCTGCATTTACTAATTAGGATGTACTGTTTCGAGTGTATTATATAAAATTTTGGTGAATAGATGGATGTATATTTTTAAATTAAAGTTTGTGTGAATGTATAGAGCAGTGATGCACAACCTAATTTGACCTGCGGGCCATTTTAATTTCCAACACTCGTGTGGCGGACCACATGACCGAAAAGGTACAAAAACAAAATGAAATCGACCTGAATCTATTTGACTAGAAACTTGCATTAATAAATGAGACATTGGAAGTTTATCCTTTTTTACACCTCGGAACCCGGGCATCTTACCCTGCCTCATAGTGGCGCCCGGGTGGAAACGATCGTTAGAGGAAACAATTAGGCTAAAGGGTAGCAAAACCAGGCTCCCGTCGGGGTGCCTAAGGGGGGTGAGAGAGCATCCTAGTTGCAATGCGCGGAGTTGTAAAAAAAGCTCCCACAACCTTGTCACAATCCAGGCGCTGTTCCTCAAGGGGCCGTTACATAATAAATGGCGTGTCCCGCACTGTTAGCCTGGTATAGAAAAGGAAATGGCGGGGGTCTTAGTGTACGTGGCCTCTTGCGCGAGTTTGACTCACCCGCAAGACAGACAGTACACTGTTCTCATACAGGCCGGTGAGAGGGAGCTCTTGTTCACTTTTGCTGGCCTAGAGTTCCAAGAGCCGAAGGCTCAACTCTACCTGACAGTTTAAGAAGAAGAAGAAGACACCTCGGAAATTCGCTTTATTTATCCATTTCAAATCTGAGCAACATTATAATTAGCTTTACCACCGACTCATTTTCTTTACTCTTTTTGTTAAATAGTCCCATCAATCCTCCAATCTCTAGGCGGAGTTTAAAAAATTTTTATTCGCGGCTCAAACCAAGAATGCCGTAGTATTTATTTCACGATGCAGATGTGTATGTTGTCGTATTTTTAAAACAGCCACACTTTCTTAACTTATAAAATATGTTGGCTTATTATCATGTTCCACAAAAAAGTGGAGATTCGTTCACTTTTTCTGGCAGGTTCTACATTCAGGGTCCCATTTCAGATACGCACAAATGTTAAAGGTTAATAGTGTAGACCCTAACATAGCTAAAGATACATATTTAAATTTTTTTTTTATATAAAAGGGGGTTTTCTACACGTTTTAGTGGGCCGGATAAAACCACGTTGCGGGCTGGGTGTCGTCGCGGGCCGTATGTTGGGCATCACTGGTAAAGAGCATTTGGTAATTAAACGTCCTTAGGCTTGTGGATTACCTCTCCTGCCTGCTCCCCTCTCCGGAAGAAAAGAAAAAGAAAAGTTTTGGTCTCCGTTGTTGTCTTACATTGCGTCACAATAACCCAGAGGCGTAGCTAGGAATTTTTCAATCGTTTGGGGCAAGCTATTATAGCACAGTGCAGGACAGGCCACTGTCCTGTTGGCTCATATTTCTCACGGCTATGGCAAAATTTCGATTCACGGTGCCCCGCTGCGGAGAAGAAGAGGAAACCGTGCCTTATGTTCTCTTTAACTGCCCCAGACTTGCTGATCTCCGCCTCGACAGGTCTGGGAAACCAAAAATTCTCGACCTTATGGTGGCATGTACGCACTACGGCAAGACAGCAGGGTTTCTGTCCAGGGCTTTTGCCTCTCAAGCCCTCACTCTAATGGAGTTTGATGATGATTATGATGATGATGATGACGATGATGATCGTTAGGGGGCCACTGAAAACTCATGAAAATCTCCAGGAAAAAAGGCAAAAATGTCGTATTGGTGTGTCGCGCGCGATATAAAAAGGCATTGTAAGCTTTCGTTTAATAAAAATGTAATAAAAGTGCGAATTTTAACCTAAAGCGGAAGTTCCATTACTATTTTTTTTTTTACTATAAGAGTCACTGGCAAATAAACATAGATCTATAGGCCTAGCATTTCCGTTTCATTAAAAAAATAATAATTAAAAGCGATATTTTAAAAAAAAATTGATCGTAATTTTGTACTTAGTAAAGAATGAAAAAATGCAAAGTCGAATTTATTTTCTAATAAAAAATCGTAATTTTCATTTATTATCCCTATCCCTACACAGAATGGGACCCGCACAATCTGTTTCGTATAGGGCCCTGCAATAGTTAGGCCCGGCCCAGTGTGTGTGTGTGTGTGTGTGTGTCACGTGCTGTGACGTGCCTAAGAGTTGTGGTTACTTCCTATTCTGGCGATATAAGACCAAGATTGTCTGTGTGTCATCTTTGAAGAAACTCTTTATGTTGTGTCTGTTCTGTTTATATGTATGATTCTGTTGTGTTGTCTTTATATGATGAGGAAAGTGTCCTTGTAATCAAATGTCCATAAGCTGTCTTAGTCTTAGTACCGTATTAAGGCCTACTCTTGAAAAAGCCTTAAGTTTTTTTTTTTTTTTTTTTTTTACTTAAGAGCCCCTTTAGTTTTTTACTTTTATAAGTACAGACAGCATATGGCAGTGAAAACTATTAATTGAGAGCCTACTTAAACTATAGCTTGTGTTACCTAACTTACCTATACGTAAATATGGATCTTGTGATGATTTTACACCTTCAATTTCTTTCCGTTCCACACTTGGTTTATATCCTCCATGATTAAAGCTATTTCTGTCTGTCTGTCTCTCTCTCTATTGAAATGAATTAAAGTTTAATTTCTTATCTTATCTTATATAATACAGACGTTACTTTAAAAAAACATGATTATGCATCTAGTCATGCATCTTAACCGATGACTTAAATTTAGCCAAGTCATTAATTTTTCCTGTCTGGCTCAGGCAACCCTTTCCATGCTCTAATAGCACAAGGGAAGAAGGAGCATTATTACAGATTTGTCCTAGCATATGGAAGAAGAAGTTTTATTACAAATTTGTCCTAGCATATGGAAGAAGGAGCTTTATTACAGATTTGTCCTGGCATATGGAACAAGGAATATACCTTTATTATATAGGCCCCTGCCCTCTTGAAGCTCCAATATAAATGCACTTAGTAGTATTGACAACTCTACAAGTATGTTATGTTTGTGCAGAAAGAGATGGAGTCCTTATAAATATAATCTCATTTCGTTTAATAATACATATATACCTTTGAAACATGGAGGCGGCACTGCTTTATATAATACGCCGTTGTAGCTCCATGACAGATTTCCAGTGTAATGTAAGAGCTAGTACTGTTTTTTTTTTCTCTTAACAAAGCTTCTATTAACTCTCTCCCTCCGTCTGTTAGACACAAATTGGTTATACGTTGTTTTTTTCTCATTCTCGTATCAAATTGAACAGTTAGTTATAGTTGGTAACAATACACGAATCAATCAAAACTAAAACAACATATGAGTTAATCAATTAGTAATGGTAAATGAATTGTTTTTATATAGAATACATTATAATTTAATGTACATTCTTATCTTATCTTATATAATACAGACGTTACTTCAAAAAAGAAGATGATTACGTCCTACGCGTCATGCATTCAGTCATATTAACCAATGACTTAAATTCTGCCAAGTCACTGGTTTTCCTGGCTAGCTCAGGCAACCCATTCCATGCTCTAATAGCACTAGTAGTGATTATGTTGAAAGTTAACTTATTTTTTGATTATTTTATGTCACTTTAATTCTCTCCCCTAATAATGTGTTCCTCTATTATTCCACACAGGAGCCATCAGAGATGCAACCGAGTCCTGGAACTATTCATTCATCTTCTGTGGAGTCATGGCCCTCTTCGGCTCCATCATACCAATCGTGGAGCCAGTGGCCCAGAGATACAATAAAGCCAACCTGGCTCGACAAGTCCCATTATAAGAACACGAAATGAACATGTTATGAGGCTTATGTCTCCTTTTTTTGTATATTTTCCAAATCCGAGTTATGAATTCAATTTAAAACAGTGTTTCCTGTTGATAGTGAATAGTAGAATGTTTGTTGTTTTCTTTACACAAGAGTTCCCGTAGAACGTGGGAGATCTTATAACTGGCTAAAGGAAGATGAACACCTCAACCCTTCCTCCTCTCTCTCTCCTCTCTCTCTCCTTCTCTCTCTCCCCTTCTCTCCGTCTCTCTCTCCTCCACTCTCTCTCCACTCTCTCCTTCTCTCTCTCCCCTTCTCTCTCTCCTCCTCTCTCTCTCCTTCTCTCTCTCCTCCTCTCTCTCTCCCCTCTCTCTCCTTCTCTCTCTCCCCTTCTCTCTCTCCTCCTCTCTCTCTCCTCTCTCTCTCCTTCTCTCTCCTCCTCTCTCTCTCCTCTCTCTCCTTCTCTCTCTCCCCTTCTCTCTCTCCTCCTCTCTCTCTCCTCTTCTCTCCTTCTATAGCTCCTTATCTCTCTCTCCTTCTCTCTCTCATTCACTCTCTCCTTCTCTCTCTCCTTCTCTCTCTCCTTCTCTCTCTCCTTCTCTCTCTCCTTCTCTCTCTCCTTCTCTCTCTCCTTCTCTCTCTCCTTCTCTCTCTCTACTTCTCCTTCTCCCTCTCTCTTCTATCTCTCCTTCTCTCTCTCCTTCACTCTCTCCTTCTCTCTCTCTCCTTCACTCTCTCCTTCTCTCTCTCTCCTTCTCTCTCTTTCTCCTTCTCTCTCCTTCTCCCTCTCTCCTTCTCCCTCTCTCCTTCTCTCTCTCTCCTTCTCTCTCTCTCCTTCTTTCTCTCTTTCTCTCTCTCTCTGAAGTCTCCTCTTCTCCACTGTTGATGTTAATAAACAAAAGGTAATAAAGATTATAATTTTTTTAGAAACGAACTGCCAGTGTCAAGTTTCTTTAAAGAGAAACAAAATTTATTGTAATCCCTTTATCAGTTGTCACTGAGTAATTTTCTGGTGATGTGGCAGGTCTGCAGCAGTACCGCCCTCTGACAGGCAACGAGGATGTTCTTAGGAATGCCATGGGCTTTGAAGGTATCTGTAAGGTCAGTTGTTATTATCCCCTCGGTTGATATGACGATGGGGTATATTGTTGTTGAACATTTCCATAAAGGCTTAATCTCCAAGCCAAGGTTCCCACATTTTCGTTGTTTTTCCAGCTCAGGTTATTATTATTATTCTGTGGCATTTTACGTCTGGAGCGACGATCTATTCCCTTTGCAACTTCTTGTGTGACTAAAGAGGCCGATCCTTGATGCACAGCTTATTATTATTATTGATATTATTATTATTATATTCGTTACACGTGCTACAAATGAGTCACAAATAGGCCAAGTGGTATGCGCTGTCATCGCAGTGGTCTCCAGTATGAACCCTGCATGTAGCCATCTCATTTAGCGACGTTTTTCACAAAGTCAGATAGTGTGATTTGCATATGATACTGATGAGTGAATTATTAACACTATAGATACATTTATTTTTTTAAATTTTATTTATGTATTATAAACAGTAATAACAACATATGAACACAAGCTTTTAATGATTGGACATTTTAAAAAAAACAACTCTTGTACAGTTTTCGGAGCTAACAAAATGATTTTGAATTAATCTATCCTGAGATTTCACCATCAAGCTCCTGTGCTTCATTGAAAAAAAAACCCACATACTGGTACAAGTTATATGTTTAAATTATAATCTTTAAATTATAAATATGAAATAAATGTGACAAGATAGAATTAACTTTATTAACGAATGAAAACTGAAATGAATGAGCACACTCAATGCCACAATGTAATCAGTGGACAGGAATTATAACAGATTTAGTTAAACCTTTAATGATTACAAAAACGCCAAGGACTGACCTTTTTTAAACCATTGTTAAATTTTGTTCATTTGATTTTCATTTCCACACAACATAATACGGAACAGGACCACTACATTTAACTAAAAAGGTTATTTCTCATAATTGGTTTGCAAAGTCAAACAAGGGAGGCAACACGTACTTAAATTATTAAAAAAGAAAGTTTTAAAAATTTTTCTCTCTTCTCATAGTAAAACAATCTTATTGAACTGCAAAGACTTTTAACAATTCAAACACATCAATAGACAGGCAAATTGTTTTATAGTGTAAGTTTTACAGTTATGTATGTATAGACATATAGATTTGTCTTACTTTAAAATCTTAGTGTTGTTACTAACTTTGTCTTATTATGATCAGCACCCGGGCTCCTTTCAACAAACGAATTCTAAATTATATACGCAATAAGAATGGCAATGTCTTCAATTCTTAAGATTTAGGACGAGTGCAGTTTCACATGGCCACGCAAATCCAGTTGCTTATTTAAAGAGATGATAATAATAGTAGTAGTAATAATAGGCTTGGAGATTAAGCTTTTTATGGAAGTTATCTAAAATAACAATATACCCCATTGTTACATCAACCGAGGCGATAATGATAAATGATCTCACAGATATCTTCAAGGTCCTTTAACATTCCTAAGAAGATTTTCATTGCCAGACAAAGACCGGTTCTTTTGCAGACCTGCCACATCATCAGAAAATTTCCCAGTGGAAACTGATAAAGGGACTACAATGAGTTTTGTTTCTGTTTAACGAAACTCGACCCTAGCAGCGCCAGAGAATGAATACTCGTTTTTTTCTAACATAACAATAATAATAATAAGCCAATGCCTTCGATTTAGAAGATTAAGGATAAGTAAAGTATCACCACAAAAGCCCACTGGTGACCTACATATTTTGACCATGTGATGCAGACAAAACCGTTGTCTGCCTTGGGCTACATAAGTTTTCGTTGTCTGTCACAATCTTCGACAATAGCTTTTTCTTTTGGTCTCAAATGTGTTCCATGATCTTGGAGAGAGCTTTCCAGCTGTTTCTTAACAGTGGTCATCTGACGCCAGCTTCAGGGGGTATCTGGGAGAAGGTTTCCGTGCTGCCTTTACGCGATCATCACGCACAACTCAGTTTAAGTCTGGATTCAAACTCGGGCCCCCATGATAGGTAACTATGCGTGTTTACCATTCAGCCACATATCCCAGCTTTGATGAAGGCATGGATATAAAGTAATATAAACAGCATTGGTAATGACACTCAGGGCCGGATTTAAGTGTCCACAAGAAAGGGACCTCCACAAAATCGAAAACAATATATTACCGAATTTTACGGATCAAAAATATATTTATTTTTTTTCGCCTTTTTTTCGGTTGACAAAAATGTTATGACTAATAAGTTTACCCTTCTAGAATGCTTGGAATAAGTAAATGCAGTCCCGGATTTACGACTGTGCGTCTACCAATGGCCTTACCTTCCATGAACTCAAAAATATAACTTTTTAAAACTAAAATATGCATATTAAATATTTTTTAAAAGGAAAGAGAGATTAAATTTACAATTCTAAAATCTAGCATGCTTTTAGATATTAGTATTTTCATTCATAAGTAGATCTTCATAATAGCTTTCGAAAAATGATGGTTAAGGCCTCCACATACTTAAATCCGGCCCTGATGATACTAGTTTTTGTACAAGGCCATTTAAAAAATGTAAAATTATGTCTGTTCCATGATCTTAATGTTGTTCCCTATTGGAGAGTTTCATTATAAGCTAAACAAGGTCAAGGACTCTAAATGGAACTTTTAAATTGCCAACTAGATAAAAGTAAAAAACAGAAGACCAAAAAAAAAACTGATTCTGCAAAGCTAAAATGTGCACATAGGTACTCATGAAACACCGGAAGGGCAATTGGCACAAACACCTATTTGATTTTGTACACCGGATACACCAAAAGGCTTGCTATTTTTAGCTTTTTACGCCATGGATGAACATTTCCAATACATGTCATTTATTACGCTTTCTATCCTATGGATGGCCGAGCGACTCTTGAATACACTACAAAGACTGTTATATAGCTTACACTTAAAGCATGTTATGAAATATTTGACATAATCTTTCAATGAATTTTAATTCGTTATATAATGTTATATAATTCATTACATCAACATGTACCATAATGTATCATAAAAAAAAACTGGGTGGTTTAATAAATGTAAATATATAATTTGATGTCCATGTTATCAAATAAAATAATTTCAAAAATGATTCAGTTTTGTTTGTGTATTTATATATCTATTTATTTTTTAAAATCTAATTATGTATCTATTTATCTTTTTAGTTATTTATCTATACATTTCTTTATTAATCTATTTAATTATTTAGTTATCTGTTTACTTATTTATCTATTTATTTTCAATGTATTAATTAATGTATTTATCTATTTATGTATCTATTTTTTTATTTATTTATCTGTATATTTGTTTATTTATTTATCTTTTTTTTTATTTAGCTTTTTATTTATCTATCTATTTATTTATATATCTATTTATTTATTTATCTCTTTATCTATTTAATCATCTATTTATTTATTATATATTTCTTTAGTTAGCCATTCACCAGCATGTTTGTTCTGTAGTCTATGATCAAAAAATAAAAATACGGTAAAATATAACATGGGAATAGTTTTAATAAAACAAACATTAATTTCTTAATGAATTTTGTTTGTTATTGTTTGTTTTTGTGATATCTGTTGTTCTTGTTATTTAATCTGAGATTATTTTAAAGGGTTTCCTGTATTAGACACTCTTATCTTATAAATTATAGACGTTCCTTTTAAAAAAATGTCCTACTAGTTAATTAGAGATAATTTGCAATGATTTCACACATACTTTCGTAGTGCTGAAAAACAAAACATGCATATCGACCTGCAATGTTCACCGAATAATGGACCCATAGGGGCCGCGTAAGTTATTGTAAAAACACAAGCTTCTTTTGCATGTTTTTCATGGTGAAGTATCTGTAGTGTATAGCACAACTTTTGTATAAATCTTTTACGACTAATTTTTCTTTTGTTATTATAGTTTTGTTTAATTTGCATAAATTCATTTAATAAAAATAATATTTCGCTATAGACAATGTTTGTTTAAAAGTTTTCGTAGGGATACTTAGCTTAACAACAAAGTTTTCATACATTGAACACTTCTACTATCTAATACTTGTAGATTTTTGCTATCCTGCTATATATGGTAGTAGAGATTAATGAAATTTTAATCTGCCCAGCATAACAGAGCTCAATTCTTATAGATCTTAAAAGTAATATAGAATAAGGCTTAAGGATCAAATCTTATGATTTAAACTTTCTTAAGTATACGATTAAAACTAAGACGACGTCTATTGTTACAACTATCGCTGCCTTGCGATGCGCTCCCGAGTGTCAACTCAAATAGTCCCGTGTTCGAACTCTTTAAAACTATGATTAAGTCTAAAATTTAATCTATGATTATTAATTTTCAAATGAGATCTAAGATAAACGTTGAGACTAGGATTATTTCTGTTTTGTAATTTGTAATGATATGATATACTAGTTTTCAAATATCATACAAGAACACTCTATACAAATAACATACAATAACACTCTATACAAAGAACACACAAGAACACTTCATGCAAATAACATACAAGTACACTCTATTCAAAGAACACACAAGTACACTCTATAAAAAAGAACATACAAGTACACTCTATACAAAGAACATACAAGTACACTCTATACAAAGAACATACAAGTACACTCTATACAAAGAACATACAAGTACACTCTATTCAAAGAACATACAAGTACACTCTATACAAAGAACATACAAGTGCACTGCGTACAAAGAAGAAAGTAAAACACACTAATAAACATACCACACAATGAAAGGTTTTAGAAACTTATAATCATATGTACACCTCCTGTTGGAACATTGATGCGGTAAATATTCTATTTACATTATTCAAACATCTATGGTATTGTATTCTACGTCTAGAGATAATTGTTTCCCTTTGCAAGTTCTAATGTGATTAAAAAGCTAAATCCTAGATACACATCTGCTGTCACAAGTTGGGCTTCTGTCTGAAGAGCTCATCTTACCGTCGAGAATGGTCCCTGACGTTTCAGCTTACACAAGTTACATTTGAACAATGTAATATTACAGATGTTGTGGCTGAGTGAATTAGCACACCTCTTCCGAACCGAGAAGTCTGGGGTTCGAATCTTGTTGAAGACTGGGATTTTGAATTTCATTTCAGGATTCACGGGGAACCCCTGATCCCAAACAAGCTACAATGTGTACCTGATATTAGTTGGAAAAAAATAAAGACCGTTGGTTGTTGTGATGGCCACATGACACCCTCGTTAACCGTCGACCATAGAAACAGATGACCGTTATATTCTCTGCCATATAGATTGCAAGGTCTGAAAGGGGAACTTTAATATTATTAAATATCTATCTTCTTAGGGGGCACGATGACTGAATGGGCTCTTGGCTTCCGAACCTGAATGTCCTGGGCTCGAATCTCGGTGAAGACTGGGATTTTAATTTTGAGATTTTTAAGACGCTTCTGAGATCACCCAACTCTAATGGGTACCTGACTTTAGTTGGGGAAATTAAAGGTGGTTGATCGTTGTGCTGGCCACATAACACCCTGCTTGTTAGCAGTTGACCAAAGAAACGGATGACCTTAACATCATCTGCCTTATAGACCACATGGTCTGAAAGAGGGACATTACTAACTTTATTTCACTATTTTCTTTGAGATGCAGAAATTCTAGACTAAACAATGAAACTCCGCCGATTCTGCTTTTTATGCCGCCTGCATGGGTTTGTTAAAAAGAATAACGTATTAACTCAAGTGTCGCACACAGTAAAGACCAACATATTATGGTCCAACAAACCTACAATGAAACAAGATCCCGTGATATAGATCTAGCACCTACTCTTAACCATTTTTTGCTCGCTTCACTAATACATAATTTGGGAATCGATGTCACTGTCAAAGAAAGGGGGACAAATTCTATACCAGTGGTGCCACAAGAAAACGAATGTAAATAACGTGTCATCTCCCTTTTGAGCTGTACTAATAGAGTAAATAGACAACATCAAATGTCTGAACTGTATTGTCGTAACCATTTTTTTTTTTTTTTTGCTTTTATTCAACTGCGGTTTGATCAACGATAAATAAACATGTACAAGATGGATTTGGTAGAGCGAATCGGTGGAGCTAGCTAGTAACATGTCAAGATGAACCATCATCCCGTCATGTTGTGCACGCACCATAATGGCGGAGCGCACTGATGTACAATCTACGGCCTGTGGGACATATTCGGCCCGTAAAGCGGTGCAATGCAGCTCAAGGAAACTTCAGACCATAGTAATAATGATCTTCTTATCTTCTTATCTTGCATTTAGTCATGCATATTAATAAAAAATGATGCAGTTTTTCGGTGATATGAATTCAATTTTTTTTTCATAACCTGGCCGTGACTCGCGTGTCAAAAAGCGCCACTTGTATAAAACGAAATATATGCCTCAAATCTGTTTCAAATTCAATTTTAAACATGCAAAAAAAAAAACAAAAAAAAACCGCTTGTCTAAAGTGAATAACCGCAAAATCAATTAAATATATATCTCAGTACTACATGAAAAAGCTTACTTTTTCTACACAAAACAAAATTTATTAAATAGTTGATTGATTTTTGATTGAATCGGAAGGTTATTCATAACATAATCCTCTGATCTCAGGAGGTTGGTTATAACATGACCTTCTGACATTAGCGTTAAGGCATTCAAAGCCTGACACTAGCGCTGGCATCCTTGAGAGGTTGATTATAAAAATAAAATGTAAAATGGATTGACGGTTTTTTAAAAAGGGACAACATGGCTACTCCAGGCGAGGCCAATCGTTACAGTAGGCCTGAACACTGACCTGCAGCGTCACAACCTGTGGGCAGTTAAGACCAATAGCTCGTTGACACGTGACAGGTCTGTACAACGTCTAAACTGCCCACAGGCTGTGACGTTGCAGTTCAGCGTTGAGACCTTATATAACGAATGGTCTCGCTCCAGGACGATCGCCCCTCCCCACATTAGACTGCCACACATGCACACACACACACATACACACACGCACACACACACACGCACACGCACACACACACCATTTCGCTACAATACTTTTTTTCAATGTTTTGTTAACTCTTTCTCTCCGACGATACCAGCGTTGATTCCACCAGAATGTGGTAAATAATTACGGAGAGATAGAGTAAAGGCAAACAACAAAGTTACTAATATAAACAGCTACCAAAAGTTAAGCGTGCGCGCATGTCTGCCACAGGAGAAAAACATCCGTCATTTGGACGTGTTGATATTTTGGTTGATGTGTTGCGTGTACGCGGGGGGGGGGGGGGGGGGAAGCAACGGGGTAGGTTGCGGGGAGGAGCGGAGCAGTGGTTAATAACTGGTCTAGAGGGTTCTTGAAATTTCGTGGCATGACTACCATGGATTTTCAAATGGTTTTGATTGTCCCGGATTCAAAACCGGCCTTCCGCCACCCCCGAGGTCTGAAAGGGGAAACAACTTTATTTTGTAACTTTGGTCTTCTTCGCCGGTCTTCAATAAGGTCTTTTCTTTTGGATTTCTTTGGATCTCAATGGTGGCACCCTAGGCCGTGGCGAAACATGTTATCGGCTCAACGTTCAGACACTGTCGATCATAGTTATCGAGAGGTTGTACATAATTCAAGATCATTAGCACTGCTCTTTCATTATATAGTCATCATCGTAAATATGGATACTAACAAGTTGTCGGATCGAGAAGCGTTTTTTAAATTCATCACATAGAATGTAGATCAAGAACTTTGTCAACACTTATAAAGCACAACATCTAGTGTGGAGCAGCCTATATGTGGTGAAAAACCCTACTATATCATTATAAGTGCAAAAATCTTTATCGCGGTTCACGTCATTATGCATACTTTTTATTTCAATGCTCAGGCGTCTTAATTGTAAGAATTGAGTCGAAGACACTTGAAACTCTTTGGAACTCGGAAGTTCGCATTATTGGCTCCTTCTGCCTGTCTGAACAAACTGTCCAGTCTGAGGAAGATCCAAGCAGATGTCATTTTTTAAAACTCTTCTTATTCTTATTTAACACAGACGTTACATAAAAAAAGAAGATGATAACATCCTACGCGTCATCTAGTCATTCTTTCGTTTAGATGCAAGGCTGAAGGCCGAGCACACAGGGGATCCCTCCATATTCCTTATCTGTACCTCATCAGCTGTTCATAAAAAGGCTACATGAGAAACGGTGTGTGGGTAGTGACATCTTTGCTGTTGTTTTTTTCCATCCTCGCCAGTGCAATGGACTCGGTCCTAAGGCACCCCTACGGGAGTTCTGTTTTACTTCCCTATTCGCCTTATTTCCTTTTCTAACGACCGTTTCCACCCGAGCGCCACGTTAAGGCTGAGAAGCATTGCACAGACTAAAACATTTTACTCTTTTTTCCGAACTGACGATACCAACGTTGATTTCACACATTCAATTAAATTAATTTTTGGTTTTAACTTTAATTTGGATTATATAAAAAGAGCATGCATTCTTCTATAATTATATTCCTAAAATAACATTTCCTGATTACTTACAAAAAAACGTTATTGAAGTTTAATCATAACAGAGGAGTGAAACACAAATGATCAAAATGAATAATTCCGCCGGAACGTAGAAAATAATGACGGAGAGAAAGAGTTAAATCGTATGGTAAGTGGAACAAAATATTTTCTTGATTTAATAACTCGGTATAAAATCTGTTTAGTTGGACTCGGATCGTTTGGGTCACGGCCACCGCGACCTAATGCACAATGTGTGTTTTTACACGCTAGCGGCCATATTTTGAGCACGGCCTAATCAAGATCCACTTTGTTTAAAAGGTTAAACAAGCAAAATATAAAAAATAAAATACTTTCAAAAAACAAAGCGTATGGCCTTATAGAAGGGTGGAACCGCACAATTGCTGTTATATATATATAAATATATATATATATATATATATATATATATATATATATATATCAATGCTGCAAGATGTATTTCTCTTTTTTACTAAATAAATCAAAATTAATTAATGACCATTCTTTGATTAACTAATTGGTTAATTTTTTTTATTGATTCAAATGTTGTGTTCGACAATGAATTATTATGCAAATTTCAACTTAATAAGACGAGACACAAATCTTCAGTCTTTTTTCTCTCATGTCTCTCACACTTCATTTAATCATTCATTAACTCTTTCTCTCCTAGCTGACGATACCAGCGTTGATTCCACCAGAATGTGGTAAATAATTACGGAGAGAAAGAGTTAAATTCTGTTTGCCCTACAACAAAATGGCGTTATAGGGAGACCAGCCTTTATAGTAGGCCTCAACACAGACTGTCACTAGTCAACGTTTGAGACATTATGGTTTGAGCAAAAAGTCTAAAAGTCCAACAATATGTGCTCACTTTGATATTTATTTATAGTTGTGTAGCAATCAATAAATATAGGTAACAGGCTCAGCTAATTGTGGTCTACAAAATATGAATATCTGTATAAATAGAGACATTTTTGGAGGAAAGCTGCTAGAGTGTAACACCTTGAACTAACTGCTAAGGGTGACACAGACGCTAGTGACGCCACTGCATTTTCGCCTTGCCTCATCTCCAGACGCCGACACTGCACTGCTTAAATTCAAATACAGGTTTTATGTAACTCCAAGAATTGTTGTTGTTTTTTTTTAAAGTTTCGGACGTGAGTTCAGAAATGTAGATTATTACGTCCTGCCCAAACGTCCTGCAGGACGTCAGCGAATGACTGCGGTTAGGGGTTCGAACTCGGGCCATCATGCCGACATTATACCACACCACCTCGCAGCCATCCATCGTTTTGTTTCAGAGAGTAAGAATCCAACAAAAGTTTTCATTGTGAACTTCGAGAGTATTCAACAAGTCGCTTTTTGACCTTTGACATAGTTAGTCGTTATCTCTACCCCCCCCCTCCCTGCTGCACTCTTTTCTTTTTTTTTTCTTCAAACCTGGTCGTGTTGACTTGGTATTCAGTGCACAGTTAAGTCAAGGTTACGTCTGCTTTCTATTGTTTGTGTTTCGTTACAAAAGATCGCCTGACTTGGGATATATCGAGATATTAAGCTTTTGTCTTTTTTGTTTGGACTAAATCTTAATCCTAATGGGTAAGTTGCTATTATTTTGTTAATGTAATTAGTATCTAGCCTAGTTGTGTATTATACTATACAGTGTCATGCTAAGCTTATAGGCCTGACAAAATAATAAAAATAATAATTTGTTCTTTAATAGCGTCTAAATTTATAGTGGTTATGCTTGATCTGAATGTGGCAAAATATGTAGGTTCTAGCTGGGGCTGTGCAGCCACGGGAAATACTGCATTCCTAAAAACTAAAAGTTTATTTTAAAAAATAATTTACAAATCAAACAAGATCATTAAACTTAAATGCTATTTAACTTTAGTTAGGCCAATATTAAAATATGCATTCCCTGTTTGGGATCCCTGAACTCAAGAAAACATAAAGAAACTACAACAAATAGAAAATAGAGCAGGGAGTTTTATTACAAACGAACATTCCAATTTGATTAGAGTAACACCATTAGTAAAATCACTAAACTTAGAGACACTTCAGGACAGAAGAATAACGAGTAAAAGTAGCTATAATACGTAAAACACTGAACCAAAAAAACCTTTAATGAAATACTTAGAAAGATATAAAGATAGAAGCACATTTTAACGACAAGCAGAGTTTAACTCCTTCTCTCCTAGCTGACGATACCAGCGTTGATTCCACCAGAATGTGGTAAATAATTACGGAGAGAAAAAGTTAAGTCATTGATTAACAGGCATGACTAGATTGACTCATGAAATGCGTAGAACGTAATTATCTTTTTTTTTTAATTAGCGTCTGTAGTATATAAGATACATTAGATAAGATAAATGATGAAACAGATCTTCAATTAATTTGATATCAACCTATAGTGTAACTGAGTCGATTTTCTACGTGCGTCCAGCGTGTCAGAAGGTCATGCCCAGTGTGTGTGTGTGTGTGTGTGCATAGTACTGCATCAGTGTTATGCGAGACATGCTGGTTTCATTCACTGTTTACTGTATAGTCTAATTTTGTCTAATAAAGCCATGTTATTGGTATTCTTGTCGTTATAATTTCATTACACAACCATAGCGAAAATTTTTTTTTATTTAAATGGCTGTTGGACAAGAGTTGGGAGAGTTTTATTCTGAAGCTATGCTTCCCCTTAAATTCTGACATAACGTGTATTTGCTACACCAGTGACGCCCAGCCTAATTCGACCTGCGGGACATTTTAACTCTTTCTCTCCGTCATTATTTTCCACGTTTCAACGGAATTCTTCCTATTACTGAGTAGTGTTTCACTACTCTTTTTTAATTAACCACTAAAAACCTTTTCGTTTGTTATCAGAAAATGTTTTAGTTGGTATAGAGTTAAAGGGGACGGCATGCAATTAGTAAATAAGACTAAAGTAAAGTTTACAAAATCAAACATTAATTTAATCTAAAGAGTTCAAATCAACGATGGTATCGTTGGTTAGGAGAGAAAGAGTAAATTTCCGCCACTCGTGTCGCGGGCCACAAAACGGAAAAGATACAAAAAAAACGTAATGAAAAGGAACTGAAACTATTTTATTTGAAACCCGTTGATCTAGCACTGACATTAATTAGTGAGATGTTTGAAGTGTCTTTTTTTTTTTTACCCTTCGGAAAAATGGCTTCATTTCTCTACTTACAATATGAGCAACATTCTAACAAGCTTAACCACCGACTCATTTCCTTAACTCTTTTTGGCAACTCTTCAATCCTTCAATCTCTAGGCGTAGTTTAACAATATTTTATTCGCGTTTCAAACCAAGAATGCTGCCATATTTGTTTGTTTTTTGTTTTTTTAAACAGCCACACTTTCTTTACGAATCAAATACATTGGCTTATTATCATTGGTGGGAAGCGTGGTCGAGAGGCTAAGTCTTGGCTTGTCTTGGCTACCTAGAAGGGGGCTCGAGGTTCGACACCCGACTCGGGCAGAGTTGTGTTTACTGAGCGCCTAAAGGCAGCACGGAAAACCAACTCCTAGATACCCCCTCCCTCCCCCCCCCCCCCCACAAATGAGATTGGACCAAAGCGCTCTGAGCATGCTATAAGTACGAAAGTAGCGCTATATAAAGGCTATAATAATAATAATAATATAATAATAATTGTCCACAAAAAAAAGTAAAGATAGGTTCAATTTTTCTGTCAGATTATACATCTAGTCCCAGTTCATAAACACAATGTTGACCCTTAAGTGCTGAGCTGTTTTATAATGAGTGCATTCAAAATGGAATTACAATTCTGATGTTTAGAGCCTAAACAACCACACGCCTTTTAAGGGTTAAAAGTCATGGTACCAATCCATCAGAGAAAAAGTTAGGGCCCTAACGTTGTAGAAATAACTATATTCAACCTTTTTTGGAGAGGGGGGATTTTCTACACTTTGTGCGGTCGTTTCGGAGGTCCAGAAAGAACCATTTCGCTGGCCGTATTTTGGGCACCACTGATCTAAACCATAATATAGAAGAAGACCTAGCTCTAGACCGCAACAGATGGAGAGAGACAGTGACCAAGAAAGTATAGTGAAAGTACATGGAAAGAAAAACGGACAATCCGAAAAATGGCCCGCTCCTCTACCACCGAAGCAGAAGCCACCTTAACCGGCGCTATCTGTGGACGGGAGTGTCTCTCCAAAATAGGGCTCCACAGCCACATGAGGAAGTGTGCTCTGAGATGAACCATAGTTGTTCTACGACGGAAGAAGGCCAATGAAGATGTGTATGTGTGTGTGTGTGTTTGTGTGTGCTTGTGAAAGAGTAAGTATTTAAGACTTAGTCACTAGTCATTCAGGGCACTGTCATGATTAAAAGTTAAACATGGACCTGAGCCTCTTAAGCTCAAGCAATAATGATGTTGATGCTGAAATCCTTGTCATAATAATGAACTTAATAATAATGATGAAAATTATTAGGACTTAATGATGATAATGATAACAATTATCGTGATAACTATAATTAAGGAGGTGATGATGGTGAAGATAATATGACGATGAAATGGTGCTGACAATGATAATGAGGATGATAACGCTTGTAATGATGTTGACGATAACGTCAAATGATGATAATGGTGCTGGAGTTGATGATAACACTTGCTATAATCATAATGATAATCGTGCTAATGGTGTTAACTCTTTCTCTCCTAACTGACGATACCAACGTTGATTCCACCAGAATGTGGTAAATAATGACGGAGAGAAAGAGTTAATGTGGATAATGAAAATGATGATGATTTTAAAAATAATGGTAACGAGAGCGATAATGATGCTGACTATGATAAGCAGAATAATAAGGATAATCATCATGCTCTTCTTTCCTATCATCGACAACAACGCGTCTGTGGAAATCATTATTTTATTAAGCTAAAAGCAGAAATAAGGGTAGAAGTGTTTGTATCCGTAATCCGTATCTACCACTCAATGTCCAGTTTGAGAACCCTTAAGAAGGTGGACCTATGTAAACCTGACTGTACGTGTATCTCGGCCCTCGTGTACGCAGATCGTTAAGACGTGTGTGTCAATGTGTTGACATGAATTGAAATGTCCTATTCATACTGTCATATAGTGAGAGAGAGAGAGAGAGAGAGAGAGAGAAAATGAAAGCTGAAAAGAGAGAGTGGAGATTAAGAGTGAAAGAAGAGAGAGGGAGAGGGGGGAAAAGAAAGAAGAAAGAAGAGAAAGGAGGAAGACTGGAGAGATGGGTTGTAAAGAGAGAAGTATTATAAGAGAGATAATAAAGAGAGAGAAGAATAGAGAGAAAGAAGAAAGACATGAGAGAGATGAGCGAAGAGATAAAGAGATAAGAAGAGAGAGAAAGAAGAAGAGAAAAGAAGAAGGGAGTTGAGAAAGAGAACGGTAGTGAAAGAAAGAGAGAGAAAGAGAGTGAAATCTTTTCTTTTTTTTCTTTTTTTTTTTTTTTAATGTTCCAATTTTATTTTATTTTTTTTTGGTATTTTTCATTGTGATCATTAGAAAATAGCTCCAATACTACCTGAAAAAAAAAATCTCCACGCATGCTTAACTTAAATACCGCGACACCGTGCGTTGGCATCTACATCTTATGTAATTTAATGTCCCACCGTTGACAGACTTATTCAAAAAACAAACATTTAAAATGGAGTCAGAAGTGTCTCATGTTTCATTCGTCAAGTCGTATATCTTAAAAAGGCTATCACTGCAAGATATTTTTTTTCCTCTTTTTATAATAGCTTCTTTGTGTGTGTGTATGTGTGTGTGTGTTTACGTGGAATATGAACTTTGGGATATATGTTCAAGTGTGTGTATTTATGTATGGGTGGGTAGGGGTGTCAAAAGGCCATGTCATTCATTAGTGTTCCTTCTGCTTAACGATGCATTGAAGTTTTAAAAAAATAAGTTCTATAAATACAATCACTCTACATCCTGTTTGACACCACATGCTCCCCCAAGCTCTAACCACCAAACTTCTCCCTTAACATAATCAAGATCCAACTAGTTTTAATATTTTGCCCATAAGTCAAGGAATGGAGGAAAAAAAAAGAGACACGCTACCCCAGCGTTTCTCAACCTTTTAATCTCGGCGACCCCTTTTTACAGTCCCCCACTCTGCCGCGACCCCCTATCTCCCACCCCCAAACAGAGCAATAGAAGATTAGACCAAAACAAGCCAAATTTTTCGATGGCGACCCCTAGCAAATCGTCAATCGATCCCCAGGGGCTCGCGACCCATAGGTTGAGAACCCCTGCTCTACCCCAAACATACATGCAGACACCTCGAAACACATACACCTTCCCCAAAAACTTAAATTCTACATCGTCAGTGCAGAGAGTTAAGGTGGGTTTGACCTTCAATAACGTTCTAGCCTATTTCTTCAGACACCGGAAACCTTCAGATATCTTCATGCTATTTTTTATGATTTTTATAGCACTATAAAATGTGTGTAAATTGACCATAGGAGTCTAGATTTTGATCAAGATCTAGATTTTAGGTCCTTGGCGTAGCAACAATGGTGCCAACAGGTTTATTGCGTTCTGGCCCGTGACCATTAGGGGCCCTTAGAGGCCCCTTGAAATAAAAAAGGAAGGACCCAATATTGGGGTGTAAATGTTTAAATGTAAGAAGTATATATACATATAATATTTTTTAGTTGCTTGTATGCAGGACCGGCCTTATGACTTGCGAGGCCCAATTTAATGGATGTTTGCGAGGCCACCTCTTTAATTTTTTTCTTTTACAATCAGAACTATTTTTATTAATTAGATCATGTTAACATTTCTTTTACAGCATGTATAGGAAACAACTCAAATGCAATAGATGCCTGTGCGCTAATCAGGGGCGTAGCTAGAAATTTTTTCATCATTTAGGGGCCCGGGGGCTTGATCTCTTTGGGTGGCCCTGCATTTTGAGTATTATTTAGTGTAAACAGGGTGCCCGATGAGATTCTCAAATTCTCCCCCATCCTCCCCCACCCTAGCTACGCCACTGGGGCTTATTAAAGCTACGTCAATCGTACGATATACTAAGTATGTTAACCGTTTACGTCTTACACCTTTCAAAGCCTGTGACAAGAACCATGACTGATAGCGACCATGACTGATGACTGATAGCGACCATGACTGATAGCGACCATGACTGATGGCGACCATGACTGATAGCGACCATGACTGATAGCGACCATGACTAATAGCGACCATGACTGATAGCGACCCTGACTGATAGCGACCATGACTGATAGCGACCATGACTGATAGCGACCATGACTGATAGCGACCATGACTGATAGCGACCATGACTGATAGCGACCATGACTGATAGCGACCATGACTGATAGCGACCATGACTGATGAATGATAGCGACCATGACTGATAGCGACCATGACTGATAGCGACCATGACTGATAGCGACCATGACTGATAGCGACCATGACTAATAGCGACCATGAGTGATGACTGATAGCGACCATGAATGATAAATGATAGCGACCATGACTGATGACTGATAGCGACCATGACTGATAGCGACCATGACTGATAGCGACCATGACTGATAGCGACCATGACTGATAGCGACTGATGACTGATAGCGACTGATGACTGATAGCGACTGATGACTGATAGCGACCATGACTGATGACTGATAACGACCATGACTGATGACTGATAAAGATATGCTGAATGTAATCTTTGGAGCCCCTGCCAAGCGCGCTGCCCAATGGAGCAAATCGTTGAAATCGGCCGGCCCTGCTTGTAAGACGTTGTACTGATACATGGGTAATGACTCGATTTTTTTCCCTTAAACTTACCCAACGAGAAAAAAGTACCATCGTTATAATCTTGAGCCCGTACCTACGGGTGGAAGGCAATAGTGAGGGCTTGGTGAGGGGGGTGAAATACATCTAAATTTCCGACGACTGTGTAGCAGTCAGCATCGCACAGGGTCGGATTTATTTCTGTGGATGCCTCGGGGCATGATTTTTGTACTATTCGTCGCAGCCCTTAATGAAAATAGGAGTCGCGGAGGCTGAGCGATGAAGCGCTTGGTCTCCGAACCGGGACCGAGATTCAAATCCTGGTGAAGACTGGGATTTTTAATTTCGGGATCTTCGGCGCCTCTGAGTCCCCGCATCTCTAAGGCGGTTTGTCTTTGTGCTGGCCACATGACACCCTCGTTTACCGTATGCCACAGAAACAGATGCCCTTTACTTTATAGACCACAAGGTCTTAAAGAAAATTTATTTTACCGGTACCATAATGAAAATCCACTAACGAATGCAAATACTAATATCTAAAAGCAAGCCATATTTTAGATATATATAATCATTAGCACCTATACATTTCATCTCACTTTCCCTTTAAAACAAATATTTGATATACGTAATTTAGTTTTTGAAAAAGTGCATATTTTTTTAGTTTGTGGAGTGCAATACCCTTGGTAGACGCACTGTCGTAAATCTGAAGATGTACTGACTTATTCCGAGCATGCTACAAGCATTCACTTCTTAATCATGACATTTTTGCCTGCCGTAAAAATGCTAAAAAAAAAAAAAAATTCATAGTTTCTGACCCGTCGAAATTCGTATATATTTATATTTATCTTTTGTGAAGGCCCCTTTATTAGGCTGGAGCCCCGCCTACCCCTCTCTTAAATCCAGCACTGGCATTACATCAAAGTTTAAATCTCGCTCAACAGAACCGACCTTCTGCTTCTTTGTGCATATTGCTCAGAAGTGGACTGGATTTGTCCCGCTGGTCGTAGTTTGGGCTTTAGTTTTTTATTGACAGCAACATCGAGTCGAAATCACCTGTCAGCTCCTTCTCACATAACAAACCAGAAATCAATGCTTCAACTCATGGTCTGTGGCTTAGAATCAAAGCAGAAACATATTCTCATGTGCTTACTTACCCTTGATTATTGTTGTTTTATATGAGATACCGATAGTTGTTGTTTTTTTTTCTTAATTGTTCTTCTACGGATTTTCATAAATGGAGTCTTTGGTGTAACCGGTGCATATAAAAAAATACGGAAGTAGACCTATTGATAAGCTGTGTATTTCTAAAAAGAAAATGCAGAGTTGTGATTTTTATATTAATTATTTAGCGTTGAATATTACTATCATTAATATTGTCTCGTGTTTGATTGGCATATTAAAAGATACTTCCATATCTTTTCTGCTTTTCCTATTCTGGTGTTTTTTTTGACACAGCTTATATCAACTCACTCTGTCTGGTAAAAAGTTTGAACACGTTATTTCTCCCACACCCGATCTCGTACAAATCTGACATTCTGCACAATCGTTTGTTGTACATGCCAAAACGAGAATCAATTTTTTTTCAAATTAACCAATTAGTTAACTAACTATTGGTAATTTTTTTTTTCGTATATCAAACAAGGGAAAGAAATTGTACTTGACTGAAGTGGTGGTATAAGCAGAATTAGTCTCTGTAAAGGTCGCCGCTCTAAATTGAAACAATAATATATAGCTCTACAATCTTCTCTAGTCATAAGTACCTCACTAGCAGAGTGGTTAGTATTCCTTCTTCAAGAGGCTTGGGCATTCAGTTACTTCCCTTTTTTCTTTTAAAGTTTTTTAACAACCGATTACTGTAAAATCCACCCAGATACCTCTTTCTTCCCCCCCCCCCTCCCCTCCCCCTTCCCCATTTTCCCAACTGGTCCAGATAAGTGATTAAGATTATGGCGTATTGAGAAAGCTAAAAGCATGAAATCGCGCTAAAAAAAATAAATCGGTACTAATATTATTAAACGCACACATTTATTGTTGTTGGTCTAAATCTATTACAAATTTAATGGCATGACTGACTGATCCAAACTAATTGATACGCTTAATATAAGCTTTTTTTTTTTTTTTTAGAAAGTTTTTTTAAATTTTATTTTAGGTTATTTTTGTTTTGGCGTATTCCTGGCTTGCAAGATTAACTGAAGGAACTAGCTTATTTTCATATAGCCTATATATTTATTTAAACTACCATTTTTTAAAAAGTATTTTGTATTTTTATCTTGTTTTATATCCTGATCTGTTACTCTAGGTTCCATTATATAGCCACCACATTTTTCAAGTCGCTTTTCTTTTTTTTTTTTTTCATCTTTTTCTGATGAATGACTTTCGGTTACATTTAATCGCTATCGAATTTCTTTCTGCAGGGATGTCATTGTTTATGTCATGTCATACTTAATGTCATGTCACTGTTTAAGTCATGTCATTCTTTATGTCATGTCGTTCTTTGTCATGTCACTCTTTAAGACATGTCACTCTTTAAGTCATGTCACTCTTTAAGTCATGTCACTCTTTAAGTCATGTCGCTCTTTAAGTCATGTCGCTCTTTAAGTCATGTCACTCTTTAAGTCATGTCGCTCTTTAAGTCATGTCACTCTTTAAGTCATGTCACTCTTTAAGTCATGTCACTCTTTAAGTCATGTCACTCTTTAAGTCATGTCACTCTTTAAGTCATGTCACTCTTTAAGTCATGTCGCTCTTTAAGTCATGTCATTCTTTATGTCATGTCGTTCTTTGTCGTGTCATTCTTTAAGACATGTCACTCTTTAATTCATGTCGTTTCTTAAGTCATGTCACTCTTTAAGTCATGTCGCTCTTTAAGTCATGTTGCTCTTTAAGTCATGTCGCTCTTTAAGTCATGTCGCTCTTTAAGTCATGTCATTCTTTGTGTCATGTCGCTCTTTGTGTCATGTCGCTCTTTGTGTCATGTCGCTCTTTAAGTCATGCCGCTCTTTAAGTCATGTCGCTCTTTAAGTCATGTCGCTCTTTAAGTCATATCATTCTTTATGTCTTGTCATTCTTTTTGCCATCAATCCTAGAAGCATTCTAAAACTCAAACATACTCGAAATAACTTTCCACTTTTCAAAGCTGCTAAGTCATGTGGTATGCGCCCTGGACTATTGCGTCGATGGTCCCTGGTTGAAACCACACCCCCCTGCTTGAGATTGGGGCTAGTATGAAATAATCTTCAATTCTGAAAAATTTTAAACATACAAAAAACCTCCCACTCCATAGTAAGAAGAAAGTATTGTTTAAATAAAAGTGTATTTCGATAATGATGTAAAGTCCATCTGTTTTCTTAGTAGACGGTATCACGTGACCAACAAAACTACCAACCGTCTTGACTTTAGATTAAATTATGTTAGGTATCCATTACGCTTGGGTGGTCTCTAAGAAGTCCTAAAAAATCCCAAATTTCCCCGTCATGTTTCTAGTTTTGCCTACTGTTATGGTGTGTGTGTGTGTGTTTCCATGGTGACAGTGGGAAGAGGTTAGCGATTGATTGTAAATGATGTAACATAGATGGCGTTGTCGTCACTTTGTCTTAATTAGGGGAAGACGACGGCAGAACATGAGACTGAAAGGTTATGTTATGGTAGTGCAACGGTTCTCAACCTTTTATGCTCGGCGACCCCTTTTTACAATCCCCCACTCTGCCGCGATCCCTCCCCCCCCCCCGAAAGCACACAGCAATAGAAGAATAGACAAAACAATCAATTTTTTCGATGGTCTTTGGCGACCCCTAGCAAATCGTCAATCGACCCTCAAGGGGGTCGCGACCCACAGGCTGAGAACCCCTGTTGTAGTGAGTTAGATTTTGTTAAAAATTATTATTACTAAAGTCTAGTACATTTATATTATCTTGATTGTGTTTATATTATTAATAAAGTTATAATAAGTTTTGTTCACAAGGAAGTTATTCAAGTTATTTTAAGCTATTTCAAGTTTATTAGCTAAAACATAATACGCCTACCCTACTACGGTTTATATAGGTGGAATAATGCTATAATCCTGTAAGTCAACGACCATCAACAACACAACAGCAAAGCGCTCGGGGCAGAGAAGTGGGGGGGGGGGCATAATAACAAGCATATACAGTACCCCCCCAACACCAAAAATATTTTAAAAAGCAGATGTCTCTACATTTTATTGATCTCATTTATTAATTAGAACTAAATGAACTCGGAAGACGTTCTACTTGGTCAAAATAAACAAATCCTCGTTGAAATGAACGCGGTATAATTTGGCCGCAGGCTATTTGCTTCTGTTGGATCAGATGATTGCAAACACGGGAACTCTAATAATAATAATAAAAAAAAATTATTTACTCTTCAGATTTAACGGGCACAAGTATATCCAGAGATCATAACCTAGGTTTATTTTTAATTTGATAGTGATTTATATGTTTGAGATATAGTGTTAAGACATAATAATATTGAGATTTGAGATATTAATATTGATATTTTTGTATTACTATCAGAACTTTGCGAGGACATTTAAACCCTTTGACTTGAGAAGAAAAAACAAGATCATGACTTCATCAGTGTATATGTTTTTCTTAGCCTTGATCATGTGCGTATGTCGGTAGTCTAACATGAGGCGCCCTGACCGCACTTTCCCGTGGTGGAGGCTGTCCAGGCCTAAGCAAGCTATTATAGCACAGTGTAGGACAAGTCATTGTCCTGTTGGCTCATATTTCTTGCGGCTATGGCCAAATTTTGATTCACGGTGCCCCCCGCTGCGGGGAATAAGAGGAAACCGTGCCTCATATTCTGTTTGACTGCCCCAGACTTGCTGATCTCCGTATCTACAGGTCTGGGAAACCAAAAATTCTCGACCTGTTTGGTGACATATACGCACTACGCAAGACAGCAGGGTATCTGTCCAGGGCTGGGACAAGTCCCAAAAAGCCCGTGGAGTCTGGGAGCGCATGTGGCGCCTTTAAGCCTTTCAAGCCCTCACTCAAATGGAGTTTGATGATGAAGATTATTCGTTCATTATTATTTAGTGTATAAATAAATAATATATTTTAATTGTTAGTAAGATAAATCCCTTTTTTTTTGCGGGGAGGGTGCCAGGGGTACTCAGCGTTACGAAAATTATAAAAGGGGTACACAGAGGTCAAAAGTTTGGGAAACACTGCACTACAATAACAACCTTTCAGTCTCCATTATGGAATCGTCTCCCCTAACTAAGACCAAATGACGACAATGCCACCTATGTTGCATCATTCACAGCCAGTCGCTAACCTCTTATCACCGTCGCCATAGAAACACACACACACGCTCCATTACACACGCGACCTTAGTTTTCAATGTTTTTAATCCATGGACATCACGTGACAGTTCGTTTTGGGTGAATAAGGTCCATTGACCTATCTGTTAGATTTTTTTCCAGTCGAATTTTTATTAGCGCTGACACCATTGTCATGACACTGACAGGTAGAAAATATCGACTTTAATCAGTCCTCATGCTTTCTATTTGATCGGTCAACAAGTAATTGCATGTCATTGACTTTTGTAGCACAGAATGTGTTTACATTAACCTACAATTTGTCCAATTATCCATTCATTCTTTGTCTTAGGTCATCGACGGATTTTATTCTCTCAATATATCTTATAGCTCAAGTCTGTCTGCTTGAATGTATAAATAAGCAAAATAAAAAAATAAAAAAAAGTTTTAAAAAAAATAAAGCTTATATTAAGTGTATCATTAGTTTTGGATCAGTCATGTAATTACATTTGTAATAAGCATCAGAAGACAATCTATAAAGAGGACTTATTCAGCTTATACCACCACTTCAGTCAAGTAATATTTCTTTCCCTTGTTTGAGATACGAAAAAAAAAAGTTATTTTTTACCACTATTTAATTAACTAATTATTTTTTTTAAATTGATTCTTATGGTGTCAGGTAATTGTTCAAAATTTCAACTTGATTCGAGATTGGGTGTAGGAGAAATATCGTGTACAAACTTTTGACCAGACAGACAGACAGACAAAGTGAGTTGATAAAAACAAAATGCTTTTCCTTTTCTAAGTAGGAGGAAGAAGAAGAAAAACATGACGCATTTTGGTCAACAACACATACAACGGACGTTACTCACATAGACAATGAACAATAACCTTATAACCCTTATATCAGTGATGCTCAACCTTATTCGGCCAGTGGGCCACTTTAAAATCCGACGCGCGGGCCACATTAACAAAAAGAAAAAAAAAAGGAAGTAGACAATGAACCATTTTTATTAGAAACCGATGATTACATAACATTTATTCGCGAATTTCATAAAGTGTTTTATATCCTTTCAAAAGAGCCACTCATTCTTTAAAAAAACAAATATGCTATCATATTGTTAAGACCAATCCGTTCACCCTAACTTACGGAAAGATTTTTTTCTTTCTAACTTCTATTTTGAATCACCTCGCGGGCCGGATGTTACCCGCGGTCTGTATTTTGGGCATCACTTAATATCAACAAGATGATCTCTCACGGAAGGCTACAATAAACAATAAGCTTGAAATTAAAAACAAACAAATCAACACTTTTTGTTTACAAATTCACACAAGATCATTGCAATAAACTAATAAAGAAATTAATGTACGTTACTCTTGTAAGGACAACCACTTTTCGAACATAAAATTGGCCTGACTGACCCTCCCCCAACATTAGCTCCCACAAGCAAATATATATGCACGGGACATATAGGGCTATCATGCTTGTGGCCTTGGGCTATTCCACGTGAGCAATATGTCTGTTTGTTCTTCTGTTTAATGATACCGGGAAATCTCCCGGGATATGCTATCAATGGTGGAGACAAAAAAGACACGTGATCATTCTTGGCCAATAGTGTTTGGTTCCATAATCTTCTTTGTATTACTGTTTTTAGGATGCAAATATTGTATTGCTACAGTACAAATATATATACCATTCCTTTTTTTCTTTAAAAACATAATTGATTATTAAGGACTGATTACCTTACAAAGTTCATGATTAAACAAACTCATGACTTGTAAAACATAACTTCTGATCAATGCTGGAATATATTATACATTTTTAAACCTAGATGCTGAAATCAATTTCAGGACCTCAAAAACACTGATCTAAGTTATTTTTTTGGCACATTTTTGTAATTATTCACGGCTAAAACATCACTTCTACCGAAAACATCACTTCCACCGAAAACATCGCTTCCACCGAAAACATCGCTTCCACCGAAAACATCGCTTCCACCGAAAACATCACTTCCACCAAAAACATCACTTCCACCAAAAACATCACTTCCACTGGAAACATCACTTCCACTGGAAACATCACTTCCACTGGAAGCATCACTTCCACTGAAAGCATCACTTCCACTGGAAGCATCACTTCCACCGAAAACATCACTTCCACCAAAAACATCACTTCCACTGAAAGCATCACTTCCACCGAAAGCATCCTTTCATTTCTATACATATCAATGTTAGATGAAGTGCATAGGCATATGTTCGGACTATTTAGTTTTCAGCGGACTATATATTTTGGTTTTGGTTTTCTGGTCTGTATTTTTCTAGTTTTTAGTGCGTTTTAAAGTGAGCATTATTTTGTTGTTTTTTTTTACAGTTTTGTTTACTATTTATTACTTTGTTTACCATGTTTTGCCCACTATATTTTTCATTGTTTGTTTTTTTTTACTTTGTATTTTACTATGTTTTTCTATAATTTTGTTTTGCACTGTTTTTACTATGTTTTATTTTTTTTTTACTATATTTTTATGTTTTTACTTTGTTTTTTTAGTATGTTTTTACTAATTTTACTGTTTTTTATATGCTTTTTTTTACTATGTTTTTATATTTTTTACTATGTTTTTATATTTTTTACTATGTTTTTATATGTTTTTTATATTTTTTGTTGTTTTTTTTTACTATGTTTTTTTTTTGTTTGTTTTTTTACTATGTTTTTTTTTATATCTTTTACTGTTTTTTTTACTATGTGTTATTTTTCTTGTCTGTCTTTGTTTCGGTTCCCTATATTTTCGCTAACATCCTTTTCAAGTACAACCGAGTGGTTAAGCTTTTGGCTTCCGAACCTGGGGTTCTGGGTTCAGGATTTTTAGGGCGCCCCAAATGGGTACCTGACTTTTGTAGGGGAGAGTTAAGTCGGTTAGTCGTTGTGCTGCCCACATGACACCCTGCTTGTTAACCATTGGCGATAGAAACATATGACCTTCGCATCATCTGTGCCCCATAGATTGCAAGGTCTGAAAGGGAAACGTACTTCGGTGGCACTATTGAGCTTCTGCTTCCTTTCTTTTTTTTTTTTAGATGCGTGGGTAATCACACACAGTTCCACACTAGGAAACCCAGCCTGTCCACAATATCCATAGAGGCTACCATTAGCGACAACCGCAAATATTAGCACATTTTAATCACAAGACCCGAGACCTATCAAATGAACAGCATCGGAGCAGTAGATAATCTTGTGCAAACATAAAGTTAATTATAAGAGTTAAAAGACTAACATGCAACTCTCGTTTAGTAACATCGACCACCCCCATCTTTTAACTCTCCCTCACCCACACACACAAACACACACAGAGATTTTTCTCCTTAAATAAATGAACAGTACACAAAAAGTATCATTACAAACTGAAGGTTTTGTCGCGGCCAATGGGAAGCGCTTCTTTCGGGAATACCATAGTTTATTTTTAGATATTCAGAAAACCACGTGACCACTTGACACAAATTTAGTTTCTTCCCGAGTACTATGATCACAATTTGGGGTACACGAGAGATATATAAATATAATCTACAGGTTTATCATGATAACTTGCCGATAACACGTGTTCATTGTTATAGTAAAGATTTTTTTTAATACATGAAGTAAATCTCGTGCATATACCGGTGTTTAGTACTTTCCATTTATAGTAATTGTATAACGCGTATTTGTATAGAATTTGATTTTAAATACCACGCGTTTTTATTTATAAATATGCTAATGCTTACCCACCATAATTCGGTCCTCGATTAGCAAATAAAAGCAAAAAAAAAAAAGAAAAATACATGCTACAACGCTAGATACATACAAAAGTTTGGGAAAATATATAAATAATTTTACTTTATTTTTTTTTATTTGATAACTTCAATGTAAATTAGTTACTTCTGTTTACTTCTGTTTATGCTACAATTTGTCATATCACTTTTCTTTTTTGCATAGAAAACATAATATACAAAACAGGAAACTCGAAGGGATTTTAGATCTATTACGCATAATTAAGGTGACATAGCTCTAGTGAATGAAGACCTAAAATTGTATTCATCACACCTTTATCTGGATATCCTTATAGGTGTATGTCTATAATATTTGTTGGTGACATTTAATTAATATCATTATTGGGATAAGGCCCTTTTTACGCTGTGGAACGCTTTCAATTTTATGGAATAACTGACCACCATGTGTCTTATGTCATGTTCGTGTAGAATATAAATCTACAGTGTTAGTGAGTTCCGGAGGGTCCTATTGGCGCTCTGACCATGGGTCAAGCCATTCACATTTCCGCCTGTAATGGCCCTGGGGACATAAAGGTCAAGGCCTGCAGCACACCATTGACTAAATTCAACGGATGCCACCAGCCACGTAAGTAAAACTCGTTAAATCTCTTGGTCCAAATGTTCATTCGCGTATGAAGCTACTATGGCACAGACGGGCACAAATAGTTTTATATAGATGCGCTTCGTATGCGCTTCGAACTGTCGTTAAGTTCGGTTCCCCAGTTTTAACCCTTATACTAGTAGTTCCCCTTTCAGACCTTGCGATCTGTATGGCAGATGATATTGAGGCCATCTTTTTCTTTGACAAACGGTTAACGAGCAGGCTGTCATGTGTCCAGCACAACGACCAATCGTCTTTACTTTCATCAACGTAATTCCGGCACCCCTTAAAGTTGGTGGACTCAGGGGTGCCTTAAAAATCACGAAATTTAAAATTCCAGTCTTCATCGAGATTCGCGCCTAGGTTTGGAAACCAAGCGCTAAACCCCTCAGACACACCACCCCCACTTTCATCCCTGCCTGATGTAATATTCTGCCGTGCTGTAGGAGTTGAACGCCTGAAACGAATAAAATTTATATAAAAAAAATCATATAGCCTTTAGATAATTTAATATAGATTATTTTATTTCATGCAGTCGTTAATTGTTTTGTATGATATATTAAAAGGATTTTATGTAAAAATGCGGAAAAAATGTAAAAAAAAACGAAAAGATGCTGACCGTCAAAATATTCATTATTTTCACTAGTCTCAACTCTTTTCTTGTGGATTCCCCAGTAGCCCCACTTGTCCTCCCTTAAATCCGGCCCTGGATGTAGACATAACTTGGATTCTGTGTTTCTACTAACTTACAGTTCAACTTGAAACAACAGTGCATTATGCCAATGACACGCAGGCTCCAAAGTGGAATAACTCTTTCACCACTTGACACAACTCCTTTCTGTAAACAATCTAGAGTTGTGAAACCTGCACAACGTCTGATAATGTTACATTAAGCAGTGCAGCAGATTCCCGCGCACGAAATTCAAGAACTAGATCTAACAAATGTTTATAACTTACAAGATTTAACCCTTCGGCCAAGTCTCCGCGTTATCTTTGTTGAACTTGAAATTTAAAAAAAAAAGTTTTTATGTAGTTTTTAGTTATTTCGCTTACCTATTTTTTTCCCCACAAGGATAAATGAACTAATATTTTTGGCGCCTTTTTCTTTTAAAGGGAAACTCTGATGGTTTTGACCATTTTTGCTTTGTGTTTTGATATACAGAAAATAAATATATCAATAATAACTTAGTAGCTGGTGCCTTTCTGTCATAACTTTTCTGCCAATCAGATTTTCACCGAGTTTCTATGTGACGTCACACATGTGACAATCTATTGACTAAGGCTACTGTATATGTATGGTTAGCATGCATGACTAAATGCCTGACGCGTAGAACGTAATCATCTTCTGTTTTGAAGTAACGTCTGTATTATATAAGATAAGAACATAAAAGAAATAGATCCAGGTCTATGCAGTTACATCTTTATCTTATAAGCAAAGAATAAATTACTTGTTATGAGTAGACCTACATGCTTGACTAACCATGGAAGTGTGTATTTTCTCGCCTGACCAGTCAAGACACAATAAACACTATCGCTTGGTTGTCTTTTCATGATGTAGCCTAGTGTAGCTTTAGACTGACCAGTTTGTTAGAATCAAACACACAATCCATTTTTTCTTTGGGGGGGGGGGGGGGGGGGGGGGGGGCTGGGAGCTCTGTAAACGCAAAAGTTACTTTTTAGCGGCTCCCGAAAGGGGAAAAGACTATATTAATTTTGTGTGAAATGTCTGTCCGTCCGTCCGTCCCGTTTAGATCTCGTAAACTAGAAAAGATAGTGAAAATCTGATTTCATAATATTTTAGTTAGACCATTCAAAGTTCTGATGCAACGGCTACTTTTTTCTTTTCTAAAAGCGAAAAATCTATTTTTTAAAATCGCTTATCCAAGCAGTTTTTTTTTTTTCAGAAAAATAAACCCCTTTTATAACTATTCACTTTTAATAGTAACAAACACTGGAGGCACTTTGACCAGATACCATATTTTCAACACATTTATGTAAACGGTTTTAGATTTTTGTCATAAAATATCTTTTTTACATTTGTATTGCTAAGTTATGTAAGTTCTGTCATATGAACTGCTACATTTTCACACATAAATTACTTAATTTTTTTTAAAGAGAAAAAATTTAGTATGACTATAAGTTGGACATAATTTTAAACAACAATTAATAAGTAGTTTTTCATATTATCACGTAAACTGCAGCGTTGCACACCACCTATAGTACACTTAACAAAATGAAAAAAAAAATTCTTTTTTCTTGAGGAATAAGAGATTGACCCTTTACAAAACAATTAGATCCATTAGATATTCATTATAAGACACCAGTTAGGCCTGGTTCACATCTAACTTCACTTTCACTTTCATCTATCCTTTGGTCTGCTGGACCGCTGGGGGCACAACACAAGATCCGTCATCCTTCTTTCTCCATTCTTATCTGCCATTTGTCTTTGATAGAATTTCATTCTGATGTTCTTTCTGAAAATATTGAAACCTGCCTGGGTGGATCACTTCGGGGACCGATTATGAGTTTGTGTTTCCATACAAACTGTCTTTGTAACCTTATTTTTCTTGAGTTGCTTATCCTAATGCTTTTAGATCTCTCTCTTTATATATATATATATATATATATATATATATAACTGTTCCATAGCTATATACTAGGCCGTCACTTAGCCTAACAGCTACTGTAAGAATGAAGCGATACGATTGGTTAGATCTAGATTCGCTTTCAGTATTGTGGAGGCAAGTGACGCACGCCTAACCCTGACAACAAAATCTCAAAAAAACACATTTTTTTTTAGGTGTCAATAATTTACTGTCTAATTTATTACAAATAAATGTTTCTATGCGTTTAAAAACAAAAATAGTTAAATGATTACTATTAAAACTATTACGCAGAGCTTAAATATGTTAATCACTCAAATTTGAAAAACGTCGGAGTTTCTCTTTAAAGGAAACAAAATGAAACAACCTTTTTTAACACTGGGGCCATTTAAATTTCCGACATACGCGTCATCGGCCACATCATTGCCAGAATATAGTCGATTTTAAAGGAAATGATATTGTGATACTGTTATACAATAATACTGTGTAATCTATGACCGGAAGTTGACCGCGGGCAGTAGGCCTAGTTTCGGAATCACCGAAATAAAAAACAATATCTATAGCTGGTTGTCTGACTCACGGCTTTAAACAAACGGAATAAAGCGGTGATGTCTACCTAAAGCAAAAAGAATGCAAGATTCTGTCTTCACATAGAAGGTTTGTGAGCTTATTATTGAAATAAGCTAAAGTTTAAAACAACAACAAAAAAAAACAACATAAATATCGTAGCTTATCTAAGAGGAACAAATGGGACCATTCTGCACAATCTCTCAAGGCAAGTTTTAATGCTAATTTTGCTTTGTAAAACTTATATCACTGTTGATCACCAATTGATTAATTCATATATTGTTTTGTTTTGATTGATTAGTGTATTGTTATCAACTATAAATAACTTTGCACAAGTTCAATTTCATCCGAGAATGGAATGTGGGAGAAGAAACGTGTAACCAATATGTACCAGACAGAGACCGACGGAGAGAGTTACTATAAGCTTTGAAAAGAGAAAAAAAAACAGTACTAGCTCTTACATTACACTGGAAATCTGTCATGGAGTTACGACAGCGTATTATATAATAAGGCAGTGCCGCCTCCACGTTTCAAAAATAAAATTAAAAAAAAAAAAAATGAGATATATTTACAAGTATCTTTCTTCACAAATGTAACACGATTTTATATATATATATATATATATATATATATATATATATATATATATATAGTTCGTCCATCGTGGTTCGATGATGATCACTTTGTCATCCAGGGGGCTGAGGGCTTTGCACTGGGGTTTTATGCCTCCCCATGTGGCCTCCTCATGTGTTATCAATACTACTAATTGTATTTAGGTCTGTGACGTCGCAGGTCAATGCCCAGGCCTTCTCTAACGGGTGGTCTCGACTGAACTCCCAAAGATGGGCGTTAAAAAAAAATTTAGATTATTATTGTTTTCCAATCCAACTTACTTCCCCTTTCAACAAAGTCAAAAACAAAGCACTAAAAATAATTTATTTTGAAAAATCTATCATTATCTCTTTGAGCTGAAGAAATTACACACATTAACCCGTTCTGCTGACAACACATCTTTTTAAATGATTGAATTCGTTCGAATTTTTCATTTATTGTCAAATCCAATAGTTGGGACTTTAGGGAACTAACAATTATATAGTATTTTTCTAATTACTGAGGAGGCGCGGTGGCTGAGCAGTAAAGCGCTTGGCTCTGGAACCAAGGGACCCGGTTTCGAATCCTGGTGAAGACTGGGCTTTTTAGGTTCGGGATCTTTGAGTCCACCCAACTCTTATGGGTACCTGACATTAGTTGGGGAAAAGTAAAGACGGTTTGTAGTTGTGCTGGCCACATAACACCCTTGTTAACCGTAGTCCACAGAAACAGATGACTTTTACATCATCTGCCCTAAAGACAACAATGTCTGAAAGGGGAACTTTACTTTTCTAATTACTGAGTATTGGTAATATCCTCATTGCAAATGGCCGCCCCCCGTGCAGGATGTGAACAACAGTACTTTTACTTTTCCCAAATGATGTCGGATACCCATTAGAGTTGGGTGCAAATCAGAGGCGTCCTTTAAAATTCCGAATCAAATCTTCACGGGACTCGAACTCGAAATCCTTCGTTTGGGAAGCCAACTGCGCCACATCGCCCCATAGTTTAACTACGTTATTTGAATATAACTTAGAAAGTAATTAATTTTTTTTTAAATTTATTACTTGTTTTCGTTTCAGCCGCGGCGGCGGATCGATTGAAGACCATTGCCCCTGCTGTCAAGCAATGCCACTGTGGCCCAGGGTACAAAACTCCTATGGACGCAGTCAAGAATGGGCCCAGAGAAAAGATCGTTTACCTCCCCTGCATACAGCCACCTCACACCAAAAAGTTCAAGCCGGACTATTTGGCCACTGTAGATGTGGACCCGGTTTCCCCTACTTATTCTAAGGTAAGGACCATGTACAGGGCCAGTCCTAACAATTGCGGGGCCCTATGCGAAAGTGATGACGCGGGGCCTAGTCTGGGTGGGAATAAGGATAGTATGTGAAAATTAAGATTTTGTATTAGAAAATAAATTCGACTTTGAATTTTATTCATTCTTTACTTAGTGTTGGCGTTTTCCGCAATAAACGACACCCACAAATAAAAAATTGTGTATATTTTTAGGAGATTTTCCTAAGTTTTCAGGAGATTTTAATAAATTTTAATAAATTCAGGAGATTTCCAGTAATTTTTCGTATATATTTTGCAATTTAATAATTACACCTAGAATTAGCTCGGGGCCTATGAAGGCTCGGGGCCCACTGCGACCGCATAGGTTGCAGTGGCCTAAGACCGGTCCTGATCATGTAAATATCATTCTAGGCCAGTGGTTAACGAGGGCAACAAGCAGCCAGCACATGGAAGATACTCTTACAAGATGGCTAAAAAAACTAAAACAAATTAATTCCACTTATCTTGTTCATGGCAAACCAGTAACACAGACTAAAAACGCAAAATACCTAGGTGTAATAATAAATGAAAAACTGTCATGAAATCCACATATTGATGAAACTATAAAAAAAAAATCAAACTAAGCATTAGGATTTATTAAAAAGAAATTTCGATAAATCAAATAAGAACATAAAACTAAATAGTTATTTAACCTTCGTTAGGCCAATAATAGAATATGCATCCTCTGTTTGGGACCCCTCAACTCAGAAAACAGTAAGAAACTGGAACAGACACAAAATAGAGCAGTGAGATTCATAACAAACGAATATTCGCATTTGACTAGAGTAACACCTTTAGTAAAATCACTAAATTTAGAAAGCCTTCGGGACAGAAGACTCAAAAGTAAGTAGCAATTATACATAAAATACTGAACCATAATCTTCAAATACAAAAACAAAATTTAATAAAATACTCTGAAAGACACAAAGATAAAGGCACATTCCTCGCCCCATATGCTAGGACAAATTTGCGTTTCCATGAAGTTACGAGTGGAATAGAGGTATTGTAAGGCTCAACGCGTGCTTCCCTCTCCTGTTGATCTACTCTTTTGGAAATGGTTGGGCGTGATGGTGGTTACAGAGCTTGACTTCCTAACCGAGAAATCTTGATGCCGAACCCCAGTGAAGGCTGGAATATTCTTAACAGGCCTTTGTCTATATCCTTATCTTATATAATACAGACGTTACTTCAAAAAAGAAGATGATTACGTCCTACGCGTCATGCATTTAGTCATGCATATTAACCAATGACTTAAATTCTGACAAGTCACTGGTTTTTCTGGCTAGCTCAGGCAACCCATTCCATGCTCTAATAGCACTAGGGAAGGAGGAGTATTTGTACAAATTTGTCCTAGCATATGGGACAAGTAATGTTTAAGGGAGATATAGTCTGTAAAACAAAAAAATTTAAAAATGTTTTTCAATTTCCTGACGGCCCACTCAAGTAGCAATTCTATAGTGTTCACATGTGGCGTACAAATAGTCATGGGAATGTACTGATACCTCAATGCTTTTTTAACACGATGCAGGTGATACACCGCCTCCTGATGCCTTACCTGGAGGATGAGCTGCACCACTCTGGGTGGAATGCCTGCTCCAGTTGCTATGACGACCCATCCAAGGCCCGCAACCGCTTGATTCTTCCAGGTCTGAACAGTGACAGGATATACGTCATCGATGTAGGAACTGATCCCAGGGAGCCTAGATTTCATAAGGTATGGAGGTGCCCAAAGTTTCACTTAGTTATACCTGGAGTTATAAAAAGGCATTAGCCCTTTAATGTATCAGGACTTTTCACGACACTGACAAGGGGAGGTAATTTAGTCCTAACAACAAGTACTTGTCAAATGTATGGAACTTCATGACGGGGTTCGTAGCTGGCAGTCATAAAATTAATAATTTCCTTACTGTAAAAGTTATGGTGTGTTCATATATCTCGAATTCACCTACAATAATAATTTCACGTAATAGCACTTATGTCTATTCGTAGATAGTTGCTAAACGTACATATCACAGTTTTATAAAGGCGTCATAGGTCCTTTTCTTAGTTTCATGCATTTTGTCACAAAGTTAAATCTTTTCTTGACCGAGGTCCAAAACGGAGAGTCATAGTCTTACCAAAGTGTCATAAAACCTGATTCAAAGTTTGACCAAGGCCCATAAGGTGAGCTATAGTTTGACCAAGGTGTCATAATGATGGCTCATAGTTTGACCAACACTAATTCATTATTTGACCAAGTTGTTATAACACTGATTATTTATTTGACCAAGTTGTTATAACGCTGATTCATTCTTTGACCAAGTTGTTGCATTGACAAGTGTTCCTTATAGCTGTTTCAATAGATTTATTATACAAAAAATTTACAATACAACCTCAACTTCTACAAACTTTTGCCAAATAATCTTTTTTTTTAACAAGCTGTCACTTCCGCAGTAAAAGTTCTAGCTCTACTTCCGCTCTAATAGTTCTAGCTTTACTTCCGCTCTAAAAGTTCTAGTTCTACTTCCGCTCTAAAAGTTCTAGTTCTACTTCCGCTCTAAAAGTTCTAGTTCTACTTCCGCTCTAAAAGTTCTAGTTCTACTTCCGCTCTAAAAGTTCAAGCTCTACTTCCGCTCTAAAAGTTCTAGTTTTACTTCCGCTCTAAAAGTTCTAGTTCTACTTCCGCTCTAAAAGTTCTAGTTATACTTCCGCTCTAAAAGTTCTAGTTATACTTCCGCTCTAATAGTTCTAACCAGCCCTAACAAAAAATCAGGCCTTAAATACCTATTTGCTCCACCCGTACCATTTCACTTGTACCTGTTCAAACACACCACGTATCACTTTTATTGCCTCGCGTCTTACAGTCACACACCCGTATCGTATCAACAAACATCCATACTCATCCATACATTGGCGCATGCGCACTCCCAGCTCTCACGCCACTACACCTATATAGGCGTATTAAATTATTACTCAACTAGAGTTAAGCAGACTTCTATTTGAACATACTTGAATACAAATGTACATAGATTCAACTTGAAATGAGATATACTAGTAACACAACATGAAATGGTAATTTTAAGCCTAATGTAACTCACAACAAATGCACGTCTGTTCTGTCTCCAGTCTCCAACTTAACTCCCCTTCAAGTTTCACAGCTGTCTTTTAATTTCACTAAAAATTACGCAACTATAACCCTAGGTACCATAACGCCAAGGTACAATACCGCCAAGGTACCATAACACCAATGTATTATAACAACAAGGTACCATAACGCCAAAGTCCCGTAACGCCAAAGTACCATAACACCAAGGTACCATAACACCAAGGTACCATAACACCAATGTACCATAACACCAATATACCATAACACCAAGGTACCATAACGCCAAGGCACCATATCAGCAAGGTACCATAACACCGAGGTACCATAACACCAAGGTACCATAACACCAATGTACCATAACACCAAGGTACCATAACGCCAAGGCACCATATCAGCAAGGTACCATAACACCAAAGTACTATAACACCAAGGTACCATAATGCTGCTTCGAAGCTTGATCAAGGTGCCATAAAGCAATGTAACGTTTACCATTTCCTTAGGCCTTGTGTCCATGGCAATCGATCGTGGCGTTTATAGCTACAAGTTCAGGTCCAGTGATTGTATATATAAAATACCCAATGATAGGGTGGCACATTAAGTACAGCGCCAATAGAACCTCATTATTGGTTTTAAATGTGTGCATATTTATTTCTCTCTTAGATCATCGAGCCAGGTGACGTCCACAAGATGACAGGTCTTGGCGCCTTGCACACGTCACATTGTCTGGCCTCCGGTGAGATCATGATCAGTGGAATCGGGGACGCCAAAGGAGACAAATCCAAAAGTAAGCAGAGGATCTTCTGCTTACCTCATTCGTTAAGTAACTCTCTAGTTAGTAAGTTAGAAAAAAAAGTTTCATACGATTTTAATGAAGTAGAAATCTTTATTCAGCAACTTTTGTATTAATGTCTGAATTATTATAGTGTAATGTTATTAAAAACTTTATCCTGTCACTCAATGGATAGGATTTACAATTAGAACTCTTGGGCAAGCACTTAGGTAAACTTTCATACTTAATGCAAGAACGTTATGTCAGACTTACAGAAACTAGTATTTCTTTAATATATATATAAATATTTGAAAGATTTTTATAGGTGACTTTTTGTTTGCATAAATATTGTACAAAGCCATTGTAGTTTCTCTCTGCCCCTATATTTCATATCTGCAGGTGGGTTTGTGTTGTTGGATGGAGAAGATTTCAGTCTGAAGGGCAACTGGGAAAGGAGCCATATAACCATTGGCTACGACTTCTGGTACCAGCCCAGACATAACGTGATGGTCAGCACGGAGTGGGGAATGCCCAACGCCTGGAGGAAAGGCTTCAAGCCAGAAGAATACACCCAAGGTACGTAACCCGGGTCTGGCTTCTCAACTCAGAGGCTAGAATTTACACTTAGAACTCTTAGTCAAGCAAAGTTATTGTTACAACGAATTACTAGTATAAACTGATTCTATTATTTCTATAACATATATACAAATATTTGAAAGATTTTTATACGTAAGTTTTTGTTTGCATAAATATTTGAAAAACAAAACTTTTGATGTGGTTTATGCAAACAATGCAACAGTGATAATACGAAGATGATTTTAATAATAGACTCAGTTTGGCTAGTTTACAATTATTGTACAATACGGTCCATACAGTAGAAGATGTAAAGCTCATCTGTTGCTAAGGGTTTTGGTTTGCTAGGATGTCATGTGGCCAGCACAACGACCAACTAACTCTACTTTTCTCCAACTAATGTCAGGTACCCATTAGAGCTGGGTGGACTCTGGGGGCGTCCTAGAATCCCCAAATCTCAAATCCCAGGGGGAGCTTTATTTGTATTTTTTCTACTTTCTTTTAGAAATTCTACCTGTAAGTTATACTCTGCCTTAAATATGACAGTGGCTACATTGAACCATAGTAGCTGTATATAAACATAACATTTTAGAAAGCTAACGGCTTTAAAAATCTGAGCTGAATCTTAGGAAACCTAAAGTCTGGAACTTGTGATATGACTTAGAGAAGTAAATGTCTTGAAAAAATGTCTGTAAAATGTGAGATGCCTTGACTTATGAAAGCTTAAGTTTTCTTCTTCTAGCCAGCTTTTTGCTGCTGAGCTGTGAGCTCTTTTACAGAGGATAAGTTTTCAAAATATGATTTAACTTTGGAAAGCCATACTCTGTGTGCTGTGTCTCTATCATGGATATTTTCCCATTTGTTCTATAATTTGAAGAAACAATGAGTACTTGTAATAACAACAAGTGTCAAATTAGAATAAACAAACACAGTCATAGTCTTAGTCAAAGGGAGTTGAGTTAAAGGGAGTTAACTTAAAGGGGTCTCACTAAAAGAGAGTTAACTTAACGGGAATTAACATAAAGGAGGTTAACTTAAAGGGAGTTAACTTATAGGGATTTAACAAAGAACTGAGTCAAAAAGTCAATTAATTTACTTACTGTATAACATATATAGATTATACACCTATATGCCAGAGCATTGTCTGGCGTCAACGTTAAATTGTTTAATTGTTATCTAATGTTGACATAACTCTTTCCAGCCTCAAATCTTCACTGCTAACTCTTAGATTTGTCTTGTGTTAATTCTTAGCTATGTCTTGTATTAACTCTTATTAGTCTTCCCTTAACTCTTTGCTATGCCACCTGTTAACTCTTGTTGTTGTGCGTTAACTCTAAGCTCTGCCGCGTGTCAACTCCTCATTGTCTTGTGTTAATTCTTAGGTCTGTACGGACACAGTATCCACGTCTGGGACTGGACTACACACGAGAAACTTCAAACCTTAGACTTTGGAGATGACGGCGCCATTCCTCTGGAAGTCAAGTTCCTGCACGACCCTAACGCCACCATGGGTTACGTCGGCTGCGCCCTCGGCTCCACAGTCTACCTTTTTTATAAGACACCGGTATGCTCAACATATTTATATATATATATATTTCCATAAACATAACTCAACATAACATAACATCAAGTATATCATTATCAGTCATGGCTCTTGTTACAGGCTTTTAAAGATGTAGGACTTAAAGGGTTAACTCTTTCTCTCCGTAAATATTTACCACATTCTAGTGGAATCAACGTTGGTATCGTCAGTTAGGAGAGAAAGAGTTAACACATTTAGTGTAGGCCTATCGTACGATTGACGTAACTTTAATTAACCCACAGGCACCGATTGCATTTGAGTTGCTTCCAAATGCTGGTAAAATTATCTAATTAATAGTTGTCAGAGAGTCAACCCTGAGGAAAAACCAGGAGCTGGTGAAGCTAAGGCTGACCCCAAACTGTATCGGCTCTGCCGTTTCTTTGGATATATCAGCGGCGTGGAGAGGGGGGAACTGATGTGTGGGCGATATCATTCCGACCACAACTAATGCCCAGGCATTCATCTCCTTTCCATGAGAGGATTCATAGTCGCTTCGCGACTGAATGAGGCCATAGAAAAGTAAAAAGTTTCCCTTTCAGATCTTGCGATCTATGGGGCAGATGATGTTAAGGTCATCTTTTTCTATGGCCAACGGTTAGCAAGCAGGACGTTATGTGGCCAGCACAACAACCAACCGCTTTTACTTTCCCCAACTTAAGTCAGGTACCCATTAGAGTTGGGTGGACTCAGGGGCGCCCTAAGAATCCCGAAATTTAAAATCCTAGTCTTCACCAAAATTCGAACCCAGGATCCCAAGTTCGGAAGCCGAGCGCTTAAACACTCAGCCTCCACGCGCCCTAGGCCATAAAATTATTTTTAAAAGTTTGAAGAGGTCTCGCAAGCATCCATTAAATTGGGCCCCGCCATTTGTAAGGTCAAGTTTGAGAAGCATTGATAGGCTTACTAAGTTTTAAACCTATATAAATATATTAAGTAATAGCATAAAGCTGAAATATTTTTGTCTGTTCTCTCATTTCTAGAAGGGTGATTGGGACTTTCAAAAAGTCATTCAGATTCCCTCCAAGAAAGTTGAAGGTTGGGCTCTACCGGAAATGCCAAGTAAGCAGACGTCAAATTGTTTTGTTGAAATTTGAAATGTTTATACGGATTTGCTTCCCTTGTGCATGTAAACGTGTTAATCACAAGACTAAGACCACTGGTGTCTTACCTATTATGAACATTGGTGGCCCACGGTTTTTCGACCACAAATGTCCTACCTTTTTCGACCACAAATGTCCTACCTTTTTCGACCACTGGTGTCCAACATTTTTTCGACCACTTGTGTCCAAAAGTTTTTTGACCTCGTATGTCCTTCCTTTTTCGACAACTTGTGTCAAATATTTTTTCGACACTTGTGTCCAAAAGTTTTTCGACCACTGTTGTCCTTTCTTTTTTTTTTTATGACTACTTGCGTCCAATATTTTTTCGACCAATGGTGTCCTTTCTTTTTTGACCAATGGTGTCCTTTCTTTTTCGACCCATTTTGTCCTTCCTTTTTCGACCACTGGTGTCCTACCTAAATACCCACTCATCCCCATTGGTCCACAAATGAGATTGGACCACAGCGTTCTGAGCATGCTATAAGCATGAAAGTAGCGCTATATAAAAGCTATAATTTGATAATTATTTCACGAGTTTCGAATGTTAGTTTAAGATAATTAAATTTTGGCTCAAGCATCCCGCAGAACGGCGGAAGTGGCAGCAGGAAAGGCTCCAGCCCATGAACCAGACGACATACCAGACAGTTCAGAGCGCAAGCCCCGCGACAAACTATTTTTGAATGAAATAATTTTAAATGACTTTATATAGACTTTCGTATGGTATATTTCTTCAATTATTTTTTTAAATAAATATCATCCAGACTTTATAAAACTGGTCTTTGATGGAAAAAAAACATTTTATTTTAGCAACAAATTGTTCTAATATTTTGTTTCGGTTTCTTTGTCACGAAGGGGTTAACATGGCCCTAATAGGGACTGATGTTAAACAATCTCTTACAACTTTTAAGTCAGAAGAGATTATATCATAGCAGAGCGTGCCTTTGCAATGCGTTGACCTGTTTACCTGTTTGGTTTCGTGTGTATGGTCCAGATCCAGTTCATAGTCTGTTCCAGTCTAAGGGCTACCTAAGCTTTGCTTGCAATGCACAGCGGGGCCCATCCCTTTTCGTCGTAAGGGGGCATATAAACAGTGCCGGATTTAAGATTGTGGAAGCCCTTACCCTCTTTCGAAAACTTTAATTACAATGGACTTAATTAAAGCTAGGGTAATTTTTATTAGAGTAGAACTACATTGAATATCGTTTTTCTTTTTTGTATAATTAGTATGTATATTTTTTTTTTTTTAGTTTGTGAAAGTTCTTCTTTGAGTGTGAAGTCCTCTCAGAGTCGGACTTAGGGGGTGTTGAAAGGGGCGACGACCCCAGGCCCCGCGCATTAGGGGAGGCCCGCGATAAAGAGAATCTTTTGTCATCGTTAGCCTATCGTATAAATATTCGTGGTTCTAAAATGACACTCGCCCAGGGCCCCGCGCACAACTAAACCCGGCTTTGAACAATAACGCTAATGCCCAGGACCCCGAGCACAACTAAACCCGGCTCTGAAACATGACGTTAATGCCCATGGCCCCGCGCACAACTAAATCCCGGCTTTAAATCATGACGCTAATGCCCAGGGCCCGAGCACAACTAAACCCGGCTTTGAAAAATGACGTTAATGCCCAGGGTCCCGCGCACTTCTAAGGCCGCCTCTAGCCCTGTCTAAACTGACATATGTCGGACCCTAGTTAAATAGGTCATGAATAATGCTCCGTACTTTACTAATTAGTCGGATGGATTTGTCAAATTGAGTAGATAGAAACATGTAATCGAGATGGAAGAATGATTTTGAAGATATTTGTTTCCTTCTTCAGGTTTGATTTCTGCCATAGTTGTCTCTCTTGATGACAGATTTCTGTACCTCAGTAATTGGCTGCATGGTGATATGAGACAGTATGACATTACTGACAGACGAAACCCGAAACTTGTTGGGCAGGTATTAAGTTATACAAACACACAAACACAAGCACATACACAAACACAAGCAAATATATCATATACCATTTTTATCACCATTCCCTGTCCCTTAGTCTGTCAGACCCTCTCTCTTAGTATCTCACTTTCCATTCATCATTATCCGTTTTTCTTTCTCCATCTCTCTCTGTTACTCTCTCTCCATTTCTTTGTTTCTCCATTTCTCTCTTTCTCCATTTCTCTCTTTCTCCATTTCCCTCTTTCTCCACTTCTCTCTTTCTCCATTTCTCTCTTTCTCCATTTCTTTGTTTCTCCATTTCTCTCTTTCTCCATTTCTCTGTTTCTCCATTTCTCTCTTTCTCCATTTCTTTGTTTCTCCATTTCTCTCTTTCTCCATTTCTTTGTTTCTCCATTTCTTTGTTTTTCCATTTCTCTCTTTCTCCATTTCTTTGTTTCTCCATTTCTTTTTCTCCATTTCTCTCTTTCTCCATTTCTTTGTTTCTCCATTTCTCTCTTTCTCCATTTCCCTCTTTCTCCACTTCTCTCTTTCTCCATTTCTCTCTTTCTCCATTTCTCTCTTTCTCCATTTCTTTGTTTCTCCATTTCTTTGTTTCTCCATTTCTCTCTTTCTCCATTTCTTTGTTTCTCCATTTCTCTCTTTCTCCATTTCTTTGTTTCTCCATTTCTTTGTTTCTCCATTTCTCTCTTTCTCCATTTCTTTGTTTCTCCATTTCTTTGTTTCTCCATTTCTCTCTTTCTCCATTTCTTTGTTTCTCCATTTCTTTGTTTCTCCATTTCTCTCTTTCTCCATTTCTCTCTTTCTCCATTTCTTTGTTTCTCCATTTCTCTCTTTCTCCATTTCTTTGTTTCTCCATTTCTCTATTTTCTCCATTCTCTCTCTCTCTGTTCCTCTCTCTTCATTTCTCTCTGACTTTTGCATATTAGATTCCGTTTCTTAATGTTCTCTTCCCATCGCTTCTTCTGTCTGTCTCATCTCTTGTCTGCCTATCCTTCTGTCTGTCTCATCTCTTGTTTGTTTCTCCTTCTGTCTGTCTCATCTCTTGTCTGTTTCTCCTTCTGTCTGTCTCATCTCTTGTCTGTTTCTCATTCTGTCTGTCTCATCTCTTGTCTGCCTCTCCTTCTGTCTGTCTCATCTCTTGTCTGCCTCTCCTTCTGTCTTTCTCATCTCTTGTCTGCCTCTCCTTCTGTCTGTCTCATCTCTTGTCTACCTCTCCTTCTGTCTGTCTCATCTCTTGTCTGCCTCTCCTTCTGTCTGTCTCATCTCTTGTCTGCCTCTCCTTCATTCTGTCTCATCTCTTGTCTGCCTCTCCTTCTGTTTGTCTCTTCTCTTGTCTTCCTCTCCTTCTGTCTGACTCTTCTGTTTGATGAATGTGTTTACAAGGATTACTTCTCTTTGAAAGGTCTTCATAGCTGGAAGTATTCTATCAGACAGTGCAGTCAAAGTGACGAAAGATGAAGAACTTGAGGTTAGAACGTTATTGGTTTTAAAAGGTTGTAATAAACATACCAGTGGTTCTCAAATTCGTGTTTATTTGAGGACCACTTTATATATATGCATGTCCAAACATGTCAGTACCTATTATAGGCTTGTCTTCCTTCATGGATACATGTATAAGGCTGGAATTTGATTGGAAATATGTAATCATTTATTTCAAGTTAAAAGGTCTACATAGCCCAGTGTCACATGTAGTGCCGGATAGTTAAGTTGATATATCGTGGTGTCAATAATTCAACCATCGTGATTCGGTCCTCAACCTGGTTCCATTGTGAAGCAGTATTTGTACATAACTTCCATTGTGATGATGCAGTGTTGATGTATATTATCCATTGTGATGTTAGTCTATAATTCCAATGTGATGTAATGCTAGTCTATAACTTTCATCGTCTTATCTTCTTATATAATACAGACGTTACTTCAAAATGTATACGTCCTACGCGTCATGCATTTAGTCATGCACATTAACCAATGACTTAAATTCTGCCAAGTCACTGGTTTTCCTTTCTAGCTCAGGCAACCCATTCCATGCTCTAGGGAAGAAGGAGTTTTTGTACAAATTTGTCCTAGCATATGGGACGAGGAATGTGCCTTTATCTTTGTGTCTTTCAGAGTATTTTATTAAATTTTGTTTTTGTATTTAAAGATTATGGTTCAGTGTTTTGTGTATAATTGCTACTTTACTTTTGATTCTTCTATCCTGAATGTTAATGATTTTACTAAAGGTGTTACCCTAGTCAAATGTGAATGTTCGTTTGTTATGAATCTCACTGCTCTGTTTTGTGTCTGCTCCAGTTCCTTTATGTTCTTTTGCGTTGAGGGGTCCAAAACAGAGGATGCATATTCTATTATTAGCCAAACCAAGGTTAAATAACATTCTTTTGTTTTGGGATGATGTAGCGTTGGCTTACCTCATGCCGCAATGCAAGTTTTAGATGATGCACCCGTGAATTACTTTCTGTGTTTCTGTGACCGAAAGTAAGAATACCTATGAGTAGCATGGGAACAATCTACCAGATACACTTCTCCCAGTGCTGGACTTAACTATAGGAAACATAAGACATAGTTTAGGGGCCCTAAAGGTTTGGGGGCCCCCCAAAAAATAGTTCCATGGATACTTTCAATAAGTTTGAGGTTAAGGCAAAGGAAAAAAATTGCTTCATACTGATTGAAAGATGCCCTGATATTTCAAAAAGCTTAAGGCCTTATCAAGTCTAATTTCGTTCCTGTCCCCTCCTTCCTCCCACACCAGAGATTGGATTTCCCAAGCGCACCAAGCTTGTTATATAGTATGATAGATACACTTTACAGAAGCAAAGTTTATCTAGGGAGAAGAACCGCAAAATCACTGCCATCCATATCAATACACCAATATTTAACAAAGAATATTAACTAATCACTACTGTTACTTTGAGTGATTCATGTATTGTCATCGACTATGAATAATTATTCCCAATTTCAACTTGAATTGAAAAGGGAAAGTGGGAGAAACAAACGTGTCAAAAATGTGTATCAGACAGAAGAAGTGAGTTATTATAAGCGTATGTAAAAAAAAGTATATAACTCTTTTTTCTACTCTCCCTTGTTTGTAGACATTTAAACAATTTATGTCACATTTTTTTCGTGACCCAGAGTCAGCCAGAGCCAAGATATATAAATGGTAAGCGGTTGGAAGGATCCCCGCAGATGTTTCAAGTGAGCCTGGACGGAAAGAGAATCTACGTCACTAACTCTCTGATGAGCGCGTGGGACCAGCAGTTCTATCCGGAAATGTGCAAGTAAGTTGAAGGTCTTATCTTATCTTAAATAATACAGACGTTACTTCAAAAAAGAAGATGATTACGTCCTACGCGTCATGCATTTAGTCATTTATATTAACCAATGACTTAAATTCTGCCGATTCACTGGTTTTCCTGGCTAGCTCAGGCAACCTATTCCATGCTCTAATAGCACTAGGGAAGAAGGAGTATTTGTACAAATTTGTCCTAGCATATGGGACGAGGAATGTGCCTTTATCTTTGTGTCTTTCAGAGTATTTTATTAAATTTTGTTTTTGTATTTGAAGATTATGGTTCAGTGTTTTGTGTATAATTGCTACTTTACTTTTGAGTCTTCTGTCCTGAAGGCTTTTGAAATTTAGTGATTTTACAAAAGTTGTTACTCTAGTCAAATGTGAGTTTCGTTTGTTATGAATCTCACTGCTCTATTTTGTGTCTGTTCCAGTTTCTTAATGTTTTCTTGAGTTGAGGGGTCCCAAACGGAGGATGCATATTCTATTATTGGCCTAACCAAGGTTTAGGTCGTACTTTGTTCTAGTTGCGCCCTCTGCATGACAGGACAAGACGCAAACGACATCTACTCCCAAATAACTCCACCCCCACATGTCCAAAAAAAAAGGACCAGATTGCACTGAGCATGCTATATAGTGGAGGGGCGGTGGCTGAGCGGTAAAGCTCTTGGCTTCCGAACCAGGGACCCGGTCTCAAATCCTGGTGAAGACTGGGATTTTTTATTTCGGGATCTTCGGCGTCTCTTGAGTCCACCCAGCTCTAATGGGTACCTGACATTAGGTGGGGAAAAGTAAAGGCGGTTGGTCTATGTGCTGGCCACATGACACCCTCGTTAACCGTAGGGTGTCAGAAACAGATGACCTTTACATCATCTGCGATATAGACCACGAAGTCTGAAAGGGCAACTTTTTTTTTTTATGCTATATAGTAGGAAAAATGCGCTATAGCATATACCAAAGGTACAGAGAAAAAAAGATGTTAATTCTAGCTAGAGGTGTAGCTAGGGTCGGGAGTGAAAAGAGAATTTGAAAATCCCCACGAGCTCCAACTTTAGGGGGCCCTCAAATTAGTGTTTTGCACATTAAATATTAAATATTACGCAAAATCCCCCAGAGTCAAGCCCCCCCCCCCCCCCGGCGCCCAAATGCTAGCTACACCACTGTTCCTAGCCTAGATGTTCTCAAACTTTTTGACCGGTGGCCCCTATGTATAGTTCACACTTCCCCAAGGGCCTTATGTGAAAAAGCTACATAAATGTATATAACTAACAAATCACTGTGTCGAAGGAGCGTTTATTGAGATTATAACTTTTTGCAAAGCTTACAGTAACTTACTCTCTTTGTCTGTCTAGTAAAAAGTTTGCACAGACGACTCTTGAGATGAACTCCAATTGGTGACAAGGCAGGGAGACCTAGGTCTCCCGTAGTGCCCTGGTAAGGAACTCTGCTGTTTGGCGTAGTGCCTCATAGCTTCCATACAAACATAGTGAATCATTGGATACGTCTTCCCGCAGCTCGCGGAGCTGCGGACACTCTTACAAGATGTGCGCCACCGTCTCTTCTGATTTCCCTGCAGTGTCGGCAACGGGCATCAAAATTTGGCCGGAACCGGGCGAAGTACGCACCTATGGGGCAGTGTCCCGTGCGCCACTGCGCTATTGTTGTTTGTTCTGACCTTTTTAGCCTCCACCACGGGTCCTCTCGATTTGGGCGACGCATGTGCTGCCAGACACCTCTGGCAGTGTTGGAGTCATCCCAGGATTTCAACCATTTTTCATGTACCCACTCTCGTATAACTATGGTAGCCTGTTGAAACGTACTTGGTGACTCGAAAGTGGGCACGGCCAGCGCTCCTTCTCGTGCTAGAGCATCAGCCACGGCATTGCCCCTCACGCCGCAGTGCGAGGGCACCCACTGCATAAAGATGACAGCTCCAATAAATAGGCGGGTGTTATTGTCGGCGCCTAATGCCTCTTCCACCAATTTGGACGACCCCAGAATGTAAGACTAAAAAGACGTGTTATTGTAGTGAGTTAGATTTTGTTACAAATACCATTTTATACCATTGCTATATTTATTGCATTTCAACACATATTAGTTTTATCTATATTATAAATTAAAGTAATATTTGACATTGCTCTACCAGCAATTTGGTGCTACAAGTCAACGACCGTAAACAACACTCTTTAATTCCCGATTAAAAATCACAATCTTCACTGAAATTCAAACCCGGGACCCCTCCATTCAAGAAGCCAAGCACTTCAAAAAATTGCAAATAGTAATTAAGTTCCCCTTTCAGACCTATAGGTCTATAGGGCAGATGATGTAATCTGTTTCCGTGCCTCCTACTGTTAACAAGGGTGTCATGTGGCCAGCGCCATGACCAACCACCTTTACTTTTCCCCTATTAATGTTAGGCACCCATTAGAGCTAGGTGGACTGAGAGGATTACTAGTGCTATTAGGAATGGGTTGCTTGAGCTAGCCAGGAAAACCAGTGACTTGGCAGAATTTAAGTTATTGGTTAATATGCATGACTAAATGCATTACGCGTAGGACGTAACCATCTTCTTTTTTGAAGTAACGTCTGTATTATATAAGATAAGATAAGACGTAACCATCTTCTTTTTGAAGTAACGTCTGTATTATATAAGATAAGATAAGATTCGAACCCAGAACCCCGGTCTGGAAGCCTAGCGCTCCCATTAATAAATAACCGAATACGTATAAATCGCTGAAAGAAATGAAATGGAGATTTATGTATTTTCTATCATTGCAGGAAAGGTAGCTGGATGCTGCAGATAGATGTGGACACGGACAATGGAGGCCTGACCCTTAACGACAAGTTCTTCGTTGATTTCGGTGCGGAGCCTTTTGGCCCTGTTCTAGCACATGAAATCCGATACCCAGGTGGAGACTGCACCTCAGATATTTGGATCTAAAGCAGGGGTTCTCAGCCTGTGGGTCGCGACCCCCCTTGGGATTGTAAAAAGGGGTCGCCGAGCTTAAAAGGTTGAGAACCGCGGAATTCTAAAGCTTTGCCTTTAGCGGGACAGAAACAAAAAATGAATATGTTGGCAGCACTATGAGTTGATTGTAAAATTTAGTATCTTGATTGATTCTTATTGAGCTGCGATAATAATTAATTTATAAGAATGTTCACATTAAAAGTTAATAATAGAAATCCACTCTCTGTTTGCACTTTGTTTTTTACAGAGGTTATATCAACTCTGTCTGTCTGTCTGGTAAAAAGTTTGTACACGTTATTTCTCCCACACCCAATCTCGGATCAAGCTGAAATTTTACAAAATTATTTCTTTTACCTGACAACACAAGAATCAATACAAAAAAATTAACCAATTAGTTAATTTGGTAATTACTAATAACCAATTGGTAATTAATTATTTTGTTTGGTATCTTAAACAAGGAAAAGAAACTGTACTTGGCAGATGTGGTGGTATAAGTTAAAAAAGTCCCCTTGAGGACTCTTGAGCCCTGAGTGAACAACTTATGCATTAAAAAAAAGGATCATGTAAACATTGACCAATATACCTCATTCTGCTCTCCCGTTTCCCAACTGGTCCAGACAAGCGATAGATCATAGGGCATTGAGAAAGATAAAAGCTAAGCGTGGTCGAGAGGCCAAGTGCGCTTGAACTTGGCTTGGCTACCTAGAAGGAGGCTCGAGGTTCGACACCCGACTCGGGCAGAGTTGTGTTTACTGAGCGCCTAAAGGCAGCACGGAAAACCAACTCCTATATATACCCCCTCCCACTGGTCCACAAATGAGATTGGACCAAAAGCGCTCTGAGCGTGCTATAAGCACTGATTTAGCATGTCCAAATCAGTTACAGATATAGTTACACGACTGATTCAAAGTAATTGATACTATAATACTTAATATAATATTACTATCTTCTCAATCAGGCCTTCTGTAAACACTGCCCAATAGCACAACACATCTAAAACATCGACTTGACAACAAGAGCTTCAATAAACAAGATGGCAGTTTATTTACAATTACATCAACAACAACCAATAAACACAATTGGCTATACTTACACGGCTACACTAACTTCAAATGCTTTGCTACACAACAGAACTGCTTAACTAAACGTTACGAGGCTCTCTAGCTCGTACAGCTACATTAGCAGTAATGTACCTTGTTCAACAGCCGTTGACCTGTGTGATTCGCCTTAGTCTGAAGTTTGAACTAGGATGCAATATTTATTACATAGTGGTATGGGGTTTTGGACTGTTGTCCCAATGAACCTAGTTTGAATCCTCCCAGCTGCCATTCTGAGGGAAGTTTGAACTAGGATGCAATATTTATTACATAGTGGTAGGGGGTTTTGGATTGTTATCCCAATGGGCCCTAGTTCGAATCCTTCCAGCTGCCATTCTGAGGCAAGTTTGAACTAGGATGCAATATTTATTTCACAGTGGTATGGGGTTTTGGACTGTTGTCCCAATGGGCCCTAATTCGAATCCTCCCAGCTGCCATTCTGAGGGAAGTTTGAACTAGGATGCAATATTTATTACGGATGCTCAACAAGCTCTACATTCTGTAAGATTTATTTCCCTCTACCTATTTAAAAAAAAATATTTCTTGAAAAAGGGAATAGAGAAAACTGATTACAAAATCTTGACCAGACAGAAAGAGTAAGTTGATATAATAGGCTTTGTACAAATTCAATAAACACTAGCATATTAAAAGCAATATCTTTATTGTTTTTTTAAATTTTACTTCACACATTTTTTGTTTTATTAATCATCATTATTATTTATATCACATCATCACAGTTCTACAAATCCACCATGTACAATGAATGAAACTATTATGATCTAAGTATCATGAACATCAGGTCCACTAATCTCACTTTGGTATGGGCCAGTGCCGCATACAATTATCGAATAAATATCTTAATAAATGTCACACAAACAAATTGATAAAACAAGTAGGGCCAATCTTCAAGGCTAAAATATTTAGCTAAATAAATATAAAAAAAAACTATGACTCTATTAAAGCAATAGGTATCTGACTACATTTTCAACCAAAATTCTTTCTTGAAGGAAAACATTTTTAAAAACTCCTGTTTGAAACAAGAACATGCATATAAAAGTGACTATACCATGAAAAAGAAAAAACACAGAATCTCAAATAAATTATCCCCAGAAAGCTTTCATCCAGAAAAAGAATATACATCTAATTAAATTATTAAAAAAAAAAAAAAAAAAAAAAAAAATTTACTTATCAATCTACCGTTACTAGCTTATAAGTCATCTGAAAATATAGGCAACTTAGCAATGGTATTAGAATATTAACAATAATAATCTGGTTTAGCTAAACAGTGTCATGTAGCATGGTGAGGCTAAGGTTTATTTTTAGTTCTCTGCAACCATCTCCAGTGCAAGGAGCTCCTGCAGCAAGCACGCTTTTTTTGTAGTTATGAGCTTAAACAAAGATAATTAGCTTATTGTAGAGTGTATTTTATTCAAGTGATTCCTGGTTCCAGATATAAAGCTTTGTATTTATTGTTGAAGAATCTTCATTGTTTGAATTAATAGTTGTATTAAAATCTCTGGCACGATGATCTTATTTGAGTGTTCAGTAATTGTTTGAAATAAAAATACACTAAATTACAATATCAGAAATGCATTGTCTAATCAACACAATCTCATTGTAAAATCAAGACACCATCACATCTGGCACTCAAATACAAATGATTGTCACACACAGTAAGAACACAAACCATTTAATCAGTGCCCAAAAGCACACTCCCTAAGATACTTGGACTACATGGCAAGGAGAGAATGGATGGACAAATACTAACAGTACAAGAAGACAATTTATAATTCATTGAGCATGTACCAAATAAAAGACCACAATTGAGGACATGACAAAAAAAGTCAATTCTTTCTTAAAGTACAAAAAACATAGTCTAGACGAAATTAGTAAAAAAGGAATTTCTTATTGCAAACTATTTGTCAAGAATTTAACCTTGTCAATAGAAACAGACTTCACACCTTGCACAAAACATCCAACAGATCTGCCTGCTGCATCTTTTTTTCCCAACAGAAGTGGTATTTTTGGTATGCATCTAGACCGACATTTTGACATTCCCATGAGCCTTGCTTCGAGTCTTGCCTATCACCATCCCATGACATCCTGTTAACCATCCTATGACATCCTGGTCACGATCCCATGACATTGTAGTCGCCATCCCATGACATCCTGGTTGCCCTCCTATGACATCCTGGCCACCATCCCATGACATCCTGATCATTATCCCATGACATCCTGGCCACCATCCCATGACATCCTGGCCGCCATCCCATGACATCCTGGCCACCATTCCAAAATAATATTTGTTACTGAGGGAATGTTGCAATAAAGTGCATGTCAAGCTCTAGGGTCAAACACAATATATAGTTGTGGTAAAACTATCATGAATACAACTGTGAGGAAACCTTAAATGGTCTAACAGAGTCACTTTGACATTTTTTTGTCCAGGGTCTGGACATGAAGGAAAAAAAAAAAACATACTTAAAAAATAAATAACTAAAACCAGATAAACACACACATATGCACACACACACACCATAAAAGCTGACTTGTCATGGGCTTATCACATTAGGGCAAATGTTTGTATATTGCTATAGACAGAGGTCACTGCTTACATTGGTAACGTAACAGAAAGAGGTCACTGCTTACATTGGTAACGTAACAGAAAGAGGTCACTGCTTTTACATTTGGCAACTTGACAGTAATATTGAAAAAAAAACAACTATTCATTATTTATTATACACAATTTCTTATGTATTGTCAACATGCATAAAATGTTTATCTAATATGGCCACAGTTTAAAAAGACTGCACCTGGCCAGTGATTGTTCTTTTTTTAAAGACACGACTGAACTGAATTTTAGTTAACTCCCCGTCTCCTCTCTTCTGTCTGGTTGTAACTCCCCCCCCCCCCCCCCCCCCCCCCCCCCCCCCAAGGCACAACTTTAACCTCTAGTTTCTGAAGAGAGTAACATATCACATTTAATTCTTTCTCTCCGTAATTATTTACCACATTCTGGTGGAATCAATGCTGGTATCGTCAGTTAGGAGAGAAAGAGTTAAAGCTAACATGATCTGAAGTGGTTGGACAAAGAAAAAAAACAACAACAGGGGGATGGAGGGTGAGAACACTAGTAAATTAAAGTAATTCATAGTGGTACAAGTATAATAGTCCAATTAAGGAAAAAGAAAATTCTCAGAAAAATAGAGAAAGATGGTTCCCCATGACGAATTAAAAAAAGGAAGAAAAAAAAAAGACATCTGTCAGACCTAGGTCTTTAAAAAAATATATATATGTATATTAGGAACATAAAAAGAAATTATTTTGACAATGTTATATACAAAGCATAGGAATGAAACAAAGCTGCCTGCCTGGGGTGGTTGTGATGCATTTGGTTAGGCTTGTCATCATGATAGGTCTGAGTTTGAACCATGCCATTCTGCAAGCTAGTGGTGTAATTATCTTAGAAAACATAATTTGAAATTAATTACATTAAAAAAATGTTAATGTTTTTCCTACCCTCTATTATTCAAAAAAACTTTAACAAAAAAATCTTATCTGGTTCAGGATATTAAAAAAAAAAACCTGGCCAATGACAATAATATCTGATGAAAAAGACCATCTATAAGACAAAAGAGAAACCATCCAACCGAAGACATTGTATAAAACAAGTAGATCCTTCCAGAGTAATTGTACTTAATGCTAAAGATAATGGTGCCTTTTCTTTTGGTTACCTGGGAATTCCCAATTTTATGTCATTGGTCAAAATCTGGGAGTACATATTAAACATTTTATAGCTTGATGACTTTACCACAGGTCACATGGAAATCAAAAGGAAAATGAAACTATGTCCTGCCTTTCCATTGACTTGGTCAGCGAAGCAAAAAGTAATCTTTTGAAAGAGACTCATCAATCAAGAAATAGAAAATGAATTCTTATCTTATATAATACAGACGTTACTTCAAAAAAGAAGATGATTACGTCCTATGCCTTGAATTGAAAGTAAAAAGTCTCATTGCATATATACAAAACACAAAGGGCAAAACAAATGAGTAAAAGCCAAAGTACAAGCAAAAATAAAAATGTGTACACTAAGAACAAAGTAACACAAAGCTAGATCTAACTATTCAAACAGAATCAAACATTTCATCTTTCCACCATTTGAACACACTGATGTATGTATGGCATTTAAATTGAACATTGCAAACAAAAAATTCATTTGTAATGAACATTTCAAACAAAAATCCATTTGTAATGAACATTTCAAACAAAAATCCATTTGTAATGAACATTTCAAACAAAATTCATTTGTAATGAACATTTCAAACAAAAATTCATTTGTAATGAACATTTCAAACAAAAATCCATTTGTAATGAACATTTCAAACAAAAATTCATTTGTAATGAACATTTCAAACAAAAATCCATTTGTAATGAACATTTCAAACAAAATTCAATCAACAGTTAATCAATACGAAAGCACATAGTTTAAAAAATTGGCTAAAAAAAACAAAAAGCTTAAATATTCTTTATTATTTAAAGCTACTAGAGTTAGTATCCCTGCTTAACATAATGAATGAATATTTTTTATTGATTCAAGGTATGACATATAATTGTTTAAAGTTTTAACTTGATTTGAGTATGGATGTGGGAGAAATAACGTGTTCAATTTTCTAAACACTACATATTTAACCCTATTTGTGAATAATGAAGGATTAATTTTCATTGTCGGTATCAAACAAAATAGTTACTTTCTTTTATTTTTATTTATGTTGTGTTGATATTAAAGAATAATTGTGCAAAGTTTCAAATTAATCCGAGAATGGGTTCGGAAGAAGTAACGTATACAAAGTTTTAACCAGACAGGCCGACAGAGTTGATATAAGCTTAGTAAAAATAGATCAAAGTTTATCAAATGCTGCAATAACCAAAAAAAAAAAAATATTAATAATGCAATACATTCAAAACTGTCTTGTCTTTTGTTGTTGTTTTTAAAAGAAAAACTTAAAGGCAGCTGTTGGTTACGTTTCCACGAGACAAACTTCAATAAGCACTTCGGTCTCATTCAGTCGGCAAGCTTTAACTAAATTATACAAACTAACATTATGCTTTTTTGATATGCATGATAAAAACAAAAGAAAAAAAAACTCCATCCTCTCTCACCAGCTATGGTTTTGAGATAGCCAATGGGAGACCAGACGCTTGAGTTGCAATAAAATACTGATTGAGATTGACATCCCATAAAGCATTGCACTCAGTATGAACATCCTAGTAAAAACAATGTATCACTTATAGTTGGCCAGAACACACACACACAAAGTTAAGAAGAAATCAAAAAAACTTTCAAAAACACACATTCATTTTTGTTGTGAAAAAGGGAAGTAACCTAGCAGTGAGGAAAGACTCAGGAATAGAAATAATACAAAATAATCTTACAAGCATATTCTTTATTTCGATCAGATCTTGTCATCTATCTTTTCATCTATATGATTTGCTAAGCCAACAACAATGTAAAAAAACAAACTATTTTGTTCAAATTGAATTCATAAAAAAAAAAAGAAATAAGGGATACTCAGTTCTTAAAACAAATGTTCTTTAAAAAGAAATCTGGAAAATAAGATGTTTTTCATGCTGAGGGCCAATGGATCTAATTCATCAATGGTAAATAAACAACATTGACCCACGTTTCCATATCTCTTCTATACAAATTACGATCTAATTTTAATCAACAATGGTTATTACGTGATAGTTTTTTTTTGTTTTATCAATATCATCACATGACTGATTGTTTTGGTGAATGAGTCCATTGAAAAATATTTGAGGACTTATGCCTATAATCTCTCTAAGCTTCCATGCTCTTTAAGTGCCATCAAATGATCAAAAAAAAAAAAAGAAATCAGGTAGAGAAAGTGGGAAGAAAAAAATGGATAATAATGGCTAACACAGCATGACGTCTGCAGCAAGACGATCAATGAAACAATGCAAAAAAAAATTCTTCAGATCATTAAAGATATCTATGAAGTTTGTCGTCAACTATTACATTTTAAAATATCTAGCAAAATAAAAAGAAATGAACAGAATGAATTAAAACCGAAAAAAGAATCTGGTTAATCAAAAGTTAATCTCACAAGAGAAATTTTTGGTTCCTTAAATGTAAATAAAATAATATATACCACTAAACAAAAGAAAGACAACAAAAATTAATCAAAGACACATGAAAGCACAAGAAATAGGGACAATGATACATTTGATCACTTCTGCACAGGAGTACAATCACAGTCAATATAACTCATGATGAAGTGGCCATGACCCCAATTTAATTCAAAGTGCACTGTGGCCCTAATATTTCCTAGGAAGCATCAGACAGGGAATGATAGTGTTTTCTCTTTTTTTAAACTGAGGTAGTGTCATTTTATCTCCCAATAAATCTAAATAGGCTAGTTCTTAAAACAAAAAAAAGGGGGCTTAATTTATGCCAAATATGTTCATATTTCTTAGATCTTCCTTAAACTCTTAACTAGACTTACAAATTTAATTATAAGCAATGCTTAGGTCAAATTAAGTAGAGGCTTTGAACAGTTAACTTTTCTTATACAGCAAAGTCAATGGTAAATTAATATAACAAAAATCCAACACTTTTTTAAGTAGATTTACAAATAAGTATTGTAAGCTAGATTGTAGTGTAAATTTTTATCGACCTTGGATATAGCACCTTTCTTTGAACACTTTTTGAGAATCATTGCTGAAGACAGGAAAACAGACAGGAGTTGGGTGAGATGGGGAATGAGTTAGTAATCCACTGCTAATCCAGCATGACCTATCCACAGGTTGATTTCTACTTTTATCCAAGTGTCAAGCACTTTAATGCCCATGTTTCTAGAAGTTTCTCTATTACCAGAACGTCCATTGACATTGATTCCTTCACTTTCAAGTTTAGTTTCTGGAAGTGTCTCTGTGAGCAGGCGTAATTAAGCTGTTACCTGAAGGTCCGCTGACATCAAACCACAAGGCTAGTTACACCTTGAGGTTACACTGAGCAAGCACTGCATTTATTGACGTCGAAGCAGCAAGCTGTGTGGTCACCTGTTATTCGATTGTCTGTCAAACTTTTGTCTCAAGAAGTCAAAAAGAGAAATTGAAGGCTGGGCATTCTGGGAGTGCTGCCACGGGGACCACTGCCTGCCCGGACTTGAGAAGGATGCTGGGGACTGCAGGCAGACCATTGAGCAATATTCTTGCAACAGATTGGCCAGCTGTCCGACAGTCAAGCCCGAAATGATATGTGCTATGTCCTTAGCCTACAGAGAAAATGTATATCAAGTTAAGATACATATTTAGTGAAAACCCTAATTACGGTTATTTATATATATATATAAAAAAATTAAATACAGATTAAAGTTGTAATGTCAAAGGTCAGTTCAAATCCAGGTGGAGTCTTTGGCCCCCAGTAAAAATGAGTGAACTTTTCTTAAAGTGCCAGATTGGCTGCTAAAACTTCTACTCTAATAAATTTGTGTTTAATACAGAGTCCTTCTTCCATCCTAACCATCTCTTTTTATGTTAAAAATAGAAAAAAATTAAAACCAAATAAAATGTCATTAATTAAACGATCTGAAGTAAATGCTACTTAGAACTTCCTATATTTGCTTCAAAACATTTGAATAGAAGGACATACAACAAGAAAATCCTTATGGTACATGAGGAGAAGTAAATGACTCCAAACCTCCTTGGGGTTTAACACAAACATGGGAAAGGCTCTTAGAGTCAAGCCTGGAAAAAAAAAAACAGGAGTCTGTGAACCTTAAGAAGGTTGTAGCGCACTCTGGCAGACCCTTCTGATGCCAAACTGTATTAGATAATGTCATTCCTTTGGACGGAACATCTGTGAGGAGAGAGGGGAAAAGCTGTGTGGGAACACTTACAACCAATGCTCAGATTCTCATCTCGTCTTTTATTAGATGAGCCCTAGGCAACAAGCGAAAGGTAGGTATATGATAGTAGGTTAAACAATTGCTGTTTTTTTTTTTCTTAATAAACTTAGAGGTATACAAGTCAATTTTATGATATCTCGAGACTTTTACCTGTGTCATGTGACTGTCTTGGAATGTGTAGTACATGAGCAAGGGTGACCTGGCTATACTGGCCGCTAGCCACTGCAGAATGAACTTCAGCTGAGGGTTTCCGTGGTACGCACCGCACCCCCAGTTGCCTGTTGCTATGGGCTGATGGTATGACATGTACTAGAGAAAACAAGGGAGAGAACTTGAGATTGGCATCACAAACCAATAGAGATAATATAATACAATAATAATAATAATGATCATAATACATTTTACAATTGTGCATTACGAATAACAACACATAATCAGAGCCAACAATTGGCATGATAGTACACAAAATATATGTTCATACTCCAGTTTCTCTTTCAGATTACATGTGACGTTTACAAGAGTAAGCTACACTTTGATCAGCAATGCAATGGCCCGAGGAACAAAAGAGTTTTTGTGTCTTTATTTTGTGATCAGTGTCATACATCTTCTTTGTGACGGTAAACACAACACGAGCCCCGTCCATAGGTAGCCAAGCTAAGCCAAGTTCAAGCGTACTTAGCCTCTCGACCATGCTTCCCACGTAACAGCTTTCCTAGCAATGTTTTCCTCAAATCGGTGTCAAAGTGCGGTTTGTTTGTCGCCTATAATCTTACTAGCAGCAGTTACAATTTTAACAGATAACACGAGTTTAAAATCAAGTCCCATCACTTACCCTCATCCACTTGTCTTTCTTGCAATGCTGCATGACGTGCGACAAGATATCACAAGAGATCTGCTCGGAAAATCTAGCCACATTACTTCCAGCAACTCTCTCACTCTGTCTTCTTCTAGAATAATCCTCGCATCCCCAAGGAGATCGCCCTCTCTTTTTATCTCTTGTAGTCAATGGACTGGGTGATCTGAAGTCAGAGGTAGCATCTGGGCCAGTGGGTCCAATACTATCCATGGAGGACCATGAAGCAGAAGATGTATCAGAGGAATACACTAAAGAGGAGCAGGTCTGATCAGAGTCAGCATCAGCTGAGCTGTGACTTGCAGGGGAGACCGTTCTCCTATTGTAAGATGAATTTACCTGTGAATCAATAAATTAAAAAAAATTGAAAAAACTTTTACAAAGCACAAATCCAACTGTTTAAAAACTTTTTCACTGAAAGATTATTTTTTTTATTTAGAATAGATGTTGATACATTTTAGGTCAATGATGCAAAAGCATTGAAACCGGGCATAAGTTACTCATAATGGGAATTGTAGGCATGCCTAAGCAAGCTTTAATTGTCAAACACAGTTAAAAATACATCATAAGTATTGTCATATTTTATATATTTTAATCTCCTAAAGCTGAAGAGGTCAACATACTAACCCCTTTGCTAGAAAGGTGCCTATGATTATATAAGTATGTATTGTTTGTTTCAAACTTACTTTAAAGCAGTGACCTATAGAGGAGACTAAATAACAGACCAGATAAATATTCTAATTTTACTATTGTATCTATGACATTGGAGGCATGGTGGCTGAGTGGTAAAGTGCTTGGTTTCCAAACTGGGAGGTCCAGGGTTTAAATCTTGGAGAAGACTGGGGATTTTCTTTTTTACTTTGGGATCTTTAGGGCGCCATGAGTCCACCCAGATCTAATGATTACCTGATGTTAGTTGGGGAAAAGTAAAGGTGGTTGGTCGTGCTGCCACATGACACCCTCGTTAACCATCTACCACAGAAACAGATGAACTTTACATCATCATCTGCCCTATAGACCTTGGTTAGGCCTATAATAGAATATGCAAAAAAATCCTCTGTTTTGGACCCCTCAACTCAAGAAAACAGTAAGAAACTGGAACAGACACAAAATAGAGCAGTGAGATTCATAACAAACGAATATTCACATTTGACTAGAGTAACACCTTTACTTAAATCACTAAATTTAGAAAGCCTTCAGGACAGAAGACACAAAAGTAAAGTAGCAATTATACATAAAACACTGAACCATAATCTTCAAATACAAAAACAAAATTTAATAAAATACTCAGAAAGACACAAAGATAAACGCACATTCCTTATCCCATATGCTAGGACAAATTTGTACAAATGCTCCTTCTTCCCTAGTGCTATTAGAGAATGGAATGGGTTGCCTGAGCTAGCCAGGAAAACCAGTGACTTGGCAGAATTTAAGTCATTGGTTAATAAGCATGACTGAATGCATGACGCATAGGAAGTAATCATCTTCTGTTTTGAAGTAACGTCTGTATCATATAGGATAAGATAAGATAGACTGCATGGTCTGTAAGAGTTACTTTACTTACTTTATCTATGACATCAGGATAACATTGTGTAAATCCATTCTTGTCTTAAACCACTCATCATGATTTTTTTTTTAAATTTCAAAAATATAAGTCCCCCCCCCCCCCCCCCCCCACACCTCCAGGCAGTGCCCCTTCCAACAGTGCTCACAATTTGTAAGCTTCCATAAGACAATGAATTTATTTTATGTGCAAGACCTATATAAATTACCTGATTATTTATTTACATGCAGTATTGAAAATAAGAAATCTTACCATATAGAATTGTTCTGGTTGTCTGGTAGATAGAGTGTAAGCACCGCCAGTGTGAGACTCAGACTTGCTTCTCATGGCCAGAGTGAGATGCTGGCGATAAGAGACCCGGGTGGGGACCTGCAGGGATGATTGGTAATGACTGGGGTAAGATGAAACCATGGACAGGGGAGATGGTGAGGAGTGCCTCTTGCTTTGGGAAGACGGCAAAGACCTGTCAGCGGCTGAGGACGGGGGCTGTTTGGGCCTCGCTCCCCCTGGCCACTGTGGGGAGGAGGAAGCAGGCTTGAATGCAGGGTGAAGGTACCGCTGAGACTGGGAATGGGGCGTGGCTGCGCTGCCAAAACTGGAGGCTCTTCTCTCCCCTTGCTGCTTGTTGGCCTTGAGCCTAGAATGCACAGAGAGCTCATTATGCCTGGGGTAGCTTTCATGCTCTGTGAGTCTGTCACTCTTTCTCTGAGGAATACTCCTCGGCTGGGATGTCACTCTCGGCGATGATGATGGTTTCGCCAACCTTACCTTTGGAATGGCACCCTGTCCAGCATAGGAGGGCGGGTGACTATTTTCACTGTTACGATCAGACACCACAGACAGAATAGCCGTATGAGTATTTTCACTTTGGACACCGCCGTGCACTGATGAGACCAGCGCATCCCGCATGATCTGGTCCGTCAAGTTTTCGGCATACATGTCCACATCCTGCTGCTCCAGGCTTAGGTAATCTGGGTCACAGCGGAGCACACACACAGCCTCCTGCACAACTTGTCCAGCAAAGAAACTGGCATAATCCTGGCCAAAAATAATACAAATTAACAGCCTTGAAACCGATATCTTCACAAAGTATCTTTTATAACAGTCAAACATTTATTTAAAACAGGAAGGAGATACTACAAGGTTTACACATTGAATCCTGGGACACCAGCAATTAAATCAATGTTTTCCTTGTTAAAAAAAAAAAGTAAAATGCTCTCATTCATAGTTTATGAAGCAGGTGATGAAAAATGTAATCTGTTTCTGTGGCCCATAGTTAACCAGGGTGTCACGTGGTTTGAACAACGACCAACCACCTTTATTTTTCCTGTCAGGTATCCATTAGAGTTGGGTGGACCCAGGGGTATTTTAAAAATCCTGAACTTCTATATATCAGTCTTTACCGAGATTCAAACACGAGATGGTTCAGAAGCAGTTTATCACTCGACCACCAAGAATACCAGAAATAAAAAAATAAAAAATTAATATTTTAACTCTTTAATTTAATAACAAATAAAAATGTCACTTTTTTAAATATAATTCATTAAAGTTGCTAGCTATTTTCTGAATTTGTTTTAAGGCTCAGAAAGGATTGAAGTATCAGGTTTCATATATTAAGAAAATTATATTAATGTTACATTAATGACTGCCTGGTCATGAGTTATGCGCTTCAGTCTGTCGTCTTGTTGGTACGAGTTCAAACCCTGCCCACGCCTAACCCTACCATCCCCTACATAATAATCTAAGGCCATAAGAAACTTAAAAGGAAATAAAACCATTCCTGTATTTAAGTTACATTTATATTCACATACACTGACCCACATAGAGGAGGCATGATTGCTTTGGAGCCAGGGATTCCTGAGTTCAAATTTTGGTGAAAATTGGAATTTTTAATTTTGGGATCTTAAATGGGTACTTGACATTTGTTGGGGAACAGTAAAGGTGGTTGGTCGTTGTGCTGGCCACATGACACCCTTGTTAATTGTGGGCCACAGAAACAGGTGTCCTTTACATCATCTGCCCTAGAGATTCTAGAGATTGCATGATCTGACTGGGGCAGGAGCTATTCTTACACCAACATTGACTTATATGCAATATAAACAAAACATATAATGAATGTTATATCACACATATGGAGTCCTGTGTTCGAATCTCCGTGAAGACTTGCATTTTGAATTTCTGGACTTTTAGGGCACCCTTAAGTCCACCCAACTTTAATGAGTACTTGACTTTAGATGGGGAAAGTAAAGGCCGTTGCTTGTTGCGCTGATCACATGACACCCCACTCCTTAACTGTTAGCCATACAAACAGTTGACCATAACATAATCTGCCCCATAGATTGTAAGGTTTGAAAGGGAAACTTTACTACATCACACATATGATGACTCACAATTGTTCACATATTACTCCCGCAACACTATCTGAACCAATAAAAATTATCTTATCTATATGAATGTTCGCAGACTGACCTGAAGTTCATCTTGGCTGTGTTGCCTGTTATACTCCAATTGAAACTCGTCCCCCACGAACTTGGGAGGTGGGAACCAGTACTCAGTGTCCGAGCTGTCTGACTTTCCTTGCCTGGAGTCCCGGCTGCGTGACCTGTCCAGGTGTCTTTGTGACCTTGAAGACATACTGCAGCCACTGAAAGATGAAAATCTTTACAAAGTGTATATGCATGTAGAGAGAAAAACATTGAAGCTAAAAACATTACAGATGTGATCTTGCAGTACACATGTAATTTATACAAATATACAAAACACATCTGAATTTTACAATACAACACTGATCTATTCAATATTTACAATACAGTTATATGCAGCTGATTTATTCAATAAACAGCGGATATATACAAAACACAGCTAAAATTTACAATACAACGCTGAGCTATTCAATATTTACAATACAGTTATATGCAGCTGATTTATTCAATAAACAGCGGATATATACAAAACACAGCTGAAATTTACAATACAACGCTGAGCTATTCAATATTTACAATACAGTTATATGCAGCTGATTTATTCAATAAACAGCGGATATATACAAAACACAGCTGAAATTTACAATACAACGCTGAGCTATTCAATATTTACAATACAGTTATATGCAGCTGATTTATTCAATAAACAGCGGATGCATACAAAACACAGCTGATCTAAACAAAGATTTAATCTCCAAGAATGGTGTCAGAAACTCACCTTGTAAAACTTGTGTTTAAAAGTTCATTTTCCAAATTGGCTAAGGTGGAGTCTCTAAAGGCACTCACACTACTTCTTCTAGAGCCTACAAATAGAGAGAGGACCATGTTACAAAATACATACAACCCTGCGTACTTCAGTGACATTTCTACAGATAAAACAATAACTCATCACAGAGATACTCTGATAAATATAAAAAATATATAAATAATTCGTTTGTATGAACCAGTGTTTCCCTAACTTCTTGTCTTATCTCAACTGATACAGACGTTACTACGCATCATGCATATTAACCAATGACCTAAACTCCTCCAAGTCACTGGTTTTCCTGGCTAGCTCAGGCAACCCATTTCATGCACTAAGAGCGCTAGGGAAGAAGGAGCTTTTGTACAAATTTGTCCTAGCATATGGAATGTGCCTTTATCTTTGTGTCTTTCAGAGTATTTTATTAAATTTTGTTTTTGTAATAGGTTCAGTGTTTTATGTATAATTGCTACTTTACTTTTGAGTCTTCTGTCCTGAAGGCTTTCTAAATTTAGTGATTTTACTAAAGATGTTACTCTAGTCAAATGTGAATACTCCTTTGTTATAAATCTCACTGCTCTATTTTGTGTCTGTTCCAGTTTCTTAATGTTTTCTTGAGTTGAGGGGTCCCAAACAGAGGATGCATATTCTTTTATTGGCCTAACCAAGGTTAAATAACATTTTAGTTTTATGTTCTTATTTATTTATAAAAATTTCTTTTAATAAACCCTAAAGCTTTGTCTAATTTTTTGATAGTTTCATCAATATGGGGATTCCATGACAGTTTTTCATTAATTATAGCACCTAGGTATTTTGCGTTTTTAGTCTGTGTTACTGGTTTACCATGAATAAGATAAGTGGAATTAATTTGTTTTAGTTTGTATATTACTCTTAATAACTGACATTTTTCCTTAATGGAACCCTTCACACATCCTGATTATTTAGCGAAACACTTTACTTATTTTCTAGAGATATTAAGTCACTTGTTAATTATTTATGTAATACAAGTAATACACCTATTCAGGCCTTGTAGAACACTAGGGTTCAGTGGAACAGTTTGAGAGACACTGGTCTGAATCAATAAAAACTATTTCATATATAGAGATTGCCCCTAATATTATTATTATTCAATAACAAAATATTTCTGACAACTAACCTGTAGAAGAAGAGCTGGCATGGGAGCCAACAATAACCAACTCTGGGACAGATGTGTCGGCCTTCATCAGCTCCTCTGCAAATCTGGACAGCACAGGATCCTTGAAGCCGCAGGAATTTCGCCTCTGGTCAAAGGAGAACCCGTCAAGGGAGCCCCGCCTCCAGGTCTTACCCCGCCCAATGTCATCGTCTGTCCTAGAGATCTTCTTCTTCTCCTCCCATGCCCGGCCATTGAACTTGTTATTGTTGAAGGCTTGAAGAGAGAGCTGGACGCTGGTCTGACAAGGCTCGCTGCTTCGACGCTCATAGCTCTTGATCTGGGGTGAGTGGTCCACCTTCAAGTAGGCACTGGTCAGTGTCTCACGGCTCATGGGCTTCCGGAAGAAAACCCCAATGCTAGGGGACACTGAGCGACGGGCTCGCCTGGGACTCTCTGAAGCTTTGGTGGAAGAACTAGAGAAGATGTTTGATGTAAAGCTGTCGTAGTGGCTGTGTATTCGGCTGCCTGTTAGAAATCAAGTCAATGAGCTTACAGAAAAGAGTGTTTGCAAAATCAAGTAGTCTGTGGTAAGTTCAAATTTATGCCCCCAAAAAGGCAGCATTATATATAGATCTATAAAGCATAAAAATAATGCAGTCTACTTATTTTTAGCATGCCTTGCGTCATTTTCACTTCCTTTTCAAAGTAGACTCAAAAAACAATGCATGTATTTTTTATTTTTTTTTACAAATCTTACAAAAAAAACTAATGCAAATAAATAAACTTCTTTTTGGTCAATAACTCTTTGATGCGTACCAATGTGAAGTGTTCAATTGTAAATTTTACAGAAAGGTTTATTTTACCTCTTAGTAATTGCTTACTGAGAAATTGTTTCATTAGCTTCACATAGATTTATATAACTGAGGAAATTCATTTCACTTTTTTTATCTTTCTAAAAAAAATGTCCTCAGAGTTTGTATTCATTTCGATAGATCTAGAGTCTTTTTTCTTTTGTCTTAGAGAGAGAAAGCAAGGAATGTTACTTTGTAAAAAAAAACAAAAAAAAAACTAAATCTTAACAGCATTAAAAATGAAAAATGTAGATTTTAGATCTATTGTCATTTCACTACTTTCAAAAGGGGTCAAACTATTACAATAAATAAAACAAAATTGATATTCCCTTTTATTTAGAAAACGGAATACCATGATAAATTTTAAATGTAGAAAGGGGAATGGGAATGTGTACACAGGACAACGATTTTGCTGTAGACGTGGGAGGGGGGATAACTAAAAGTGCAACTTAAATCAACGTGCCCAAAATATGAGAGCCTGTATGTGTCAGAGGCGCATTATTAAGCGTTTTTTTTTCCAAATCAAGTCTATGTGGGAGTAGTTACGATACACAGGTAAAAAAAAAAATTAAAAAAAAATGAGGGTACCAGAGAGCGATAAAGAGAAAGAAAGCGTTTCATGAAATTTCATTGTAACAGATCTACATTTTTCATTTTTAATGCTATTAGGATTTAGTTTTTGTTTTTTTAATAGTGTTACAAAGTAACATTCCTTGTTTTCTCTCTCTAAAACAAAAAGAAAAAGACTAGATTTGTTACAAGCTAAAAATGTGTGTTAGGATGATCATTAAAATGTGGCACGTTTACTATGTTTTGAACACTTACCTGTGGAATGAGCGCCTGTATCAGAAGATGACATGGTTCCATGGTAGCAAGATGATGATCCGGGACTAAGAGCCTGTGTCTCCATCATGCTGTCGGAAATATTCTGAAACACCTGGTTTACTATGGAAGCTGCTGCCTGGTAGATGTTCACAGAGAGATCTGCACCGGTCAGACTTCTCCTTCGCTGCTCAGGGGCTCGGGGCAGAGCAGCTTGAAGAGCAGGGAGGTCAATGAGAACCCTACTTGTGGGTGGTGGTACCAATGGTAGATCTAGACTACTCCTCCGCCTCAGGGGAATGTTGTTGATAATTGGTGCCTGAAACGTCGCCTGCTGCTCTGTTAACTTCTTGGGATCTTCTTCTTTAAACTTGACCATTTTTAATGACCCTGAGGATCTCTGTAGCCCTTGGCTTGCTATGATTCGAGCACTGGAAGCAGCAGTGTCTGACCGTTGTGGTAAAATACTTTTAGTCTTTGGCCTTGCTGTTCCTGTTTCCACTTTAGCTGGTTCTCTAGAACTGGCTCCAAGTGGAGGGTTCTCATAATCTCCAATCATGCCTTCAGCTTGAGACATCAGATCCCCTGATGCACCAATTTCACCCAAATTAGAAGGCGAGTTTTGGCTCAGTAGAAACTCTCGAGATTCTATTTCTCCTATGACATGAGAAAACACTTCACTGATAATTTTATTCGCAAACCAAGTGTAAACCTCATCAGAGATGTCTTCTTGGCCCAGACTGGGCTGTGATAACATCTCCGCTCCTTCCAGCACTGCCTGACTAAGTGATATCTCTGCCAGAGAGTTGACAAAGCGAATAAATCGTGGGGACTTTGTAAAATCATCAACTTCTTTATCTACCTGCCTCTGCTTACTTTTTCTCTTGTCCTCTAGGCTTCTGGAACTTGAACGCCCAGATTTCTTGTGGGGTGAATCCTTGTGTTTCTGCTTCCTTTCTGATGGGGGTGCAGCCACATCGGAAAAAACATATCGACTCTTTAAAGGCTTGGCTGATAGCTCTACTCTCTCTTTAATGATAGATCTTTTATTTTTCTGAACCTTCGCTCGTTCTTTTTCAACCGATGCAGCTTCTAGCTTTTCTGGCATCTTGCTCTTAGCATGTGATGGATGCAATATGATGTGCTTGTCAGAGTGGCCAGATTTTTTGGGTGAGCTCTTTATCTTGGGTATCCCTGATGACCTGGAAGGTCCACTTGCTCCACTGGACATATGGGACACCGAGTCAGTTGAACTAGGGGATACAGACGCAGCTGCAGCTTCCCGTGAAGCGGAATGTTTTGTTTCTTTACCAGGTTTAGGACAGGTTGTCTTTGCCAATTTTTCTGGCACTCTACTTGACCTTGACTTTACTGGTGATTTTTCTTTCAAAGCTTTCATGTCGGCAGCTTCAACCAGGGTCTGAGATTCAGTTTGAGTGAGCTGCAAGGTGCTGTGTATACGGTCATGTGTTTTGACTGCATGTCTGCTTTTGGTTTTGTCGGGACCAAAAGTACTTTTGGATGGGTGAAACTTTGGCAAAGTGGATGGAGCTCTCCCTTCTGATAGACATTGAACAGAAGTTACAGCACTCAGATCCTGAGACATTTTTTCCTGTCTTTGGGAAAGGTCACCAACTGGCACAGTCGATTGCATGCTCTGACCCATTGACTGTGAACCAATACTTTCTGGTGGCAACTCAGTTGACAGAGCTGTGCTAATTCTGGATGGGACAGAGTCCGATTCCTTTGAAGCTGATGCCATAGCCTGGACTGACATAAATCCTGAATCTATGCTCTGCAATGGTGAAGAAATGGAAGATGGAGCTGATATAAAAGATGCATACAATGCTGGTTTGGGGGGAGTTAAAGTGTACTGCATACCACCAAAACTTGAATCTATTCTCTTTTCTTCATTAGGCCCTTCAGAGCTCGAGGACTCTGTGACCTTAGACTCAACAGAACCCATGTCTTCTTGCTCCTGAGTAACTTTCTCTTGCCTCACCAAAGTTCCGGCCCTTGTAAACGTTCGTCTAGGTTTACCGGTCCGTGAGACGGCACAAGCGACCGTCTCAGTTTTGCTAGCTAGATCTTGGATACAAGCCTCATCTTGACATTCAGGGCCACTGACAGCACTCTTCATAGTGGTGGAGACAATTTGTGTGGCACAATCTGTCAGCAAAGTCACGACTCCACCCTCTTCCTCAATGACACCATGGTCATGTTTCTGGAAACTTTCCGATATTTCCTACAATGTGAAAGGAAAAAAAAACTGTTGAACTGATTAAGAATATAGTAGATTAAGTTCAATTAAACCAAGGCCTAAGCATTCTGAAAATGTATTTATGACATGCCCCCAATTATTCATTATATATATATAATATATATGGTTAATATTTTTCCTTAACATATAAAGTCTTAATTTAGTGATAATAACTGCAGAGAGAAGAGGATCGTTCAGTTATGCAAATTGAGCAACCCAACCTCAATTCATAAACTTCAGAAATTTAGCTTTTAGCCAACACAGCTAATGAATATGCAAGCCACTAACCCTCAATTTTTTTTTATAAAGAGAAAATTGCGAACAAGTAACTTTTAAGATTTGGGGAAAATGTAAGTTGTCAGTAGTGAACCACTCTTATTAATATAGTGAAAAGTTGTAGAGTTCACACTGAAAGAGAAATCTTCACTTGTATTATAAGATAAAAGTGAGACTTGATTTTATATAAACAGCCAACGTAAAATAAGTGAGGCATAAGCTAGACAGATTTTGTATACACGTTAGTGAGACACTTGTATATAAGCGTGAAAAAGAGGCTAAGTACACTTGAACTTGGCTTGGCTACCTATGAAGGGGCTACAGGTTCGACATATGACTTGGGCAGAGTTGTGTTAACTGAACAACTAAAGGCAGCACGGAAAACCTTCTCCCAGATACCACCTCCCCCCCCACTGGTCCACGTATGAAATTGAACCATAGCGCTCTGAGCATACCATAAGCATGAACATAATGAACAATATAAAAACAAGCAAAATAAAAGAAAAATACTTTTTAAAAAAAAACAAAGCTTATTAAATATTAAGTGTATCAATTAGTTTCTATCAGTCATTAATTAAATTTGTAAAGTGAACTAATTCAACTTATACCACCACTTCAGTCAAGTCCTATTTCTTACCACTCTTTGAGATACCAAACAAAGTAATTTATTACCAATAGTTAGTTAACTAATTAGTTATTTTTTTTATTGATTCTTGTGTTGTCAGGTAAAAGAAATAATTGTGCGAATTTTCAGCTTGATCCGAGATTGGGTGTTAGAGAAATAACTTTAGGCCAGACAGACAAACAGGCAGAGTTGATGCAAGCTTTGTAAAAAAAACAACAACATAAGAACGAAAGGTCAAGATGACATCAAATTATGTATACAAAGTAAACAGGGAGACTTACTTCGAGATCTGTGCTGAAGTCAGAACTATGTTTACTGGAACTAGAACGCCTGGAAGTGTTGTCACTCAGCTGTGAGCTCCTGCGACGGAAATGATTCCAAAACTCAATGAAATCATTGCTGGATCCATTGGTGCCATGGGACGAAATGGAGCCAGACCTGGAGCCCCAGGTAGAGTTGTTGCTGGAATAGGGCCCGGACCCAGAACTTCGAGACCCAGAACTGTAAGAGCTGAGAAACTCCCGGAGCTCAGCCTGCAACTCTTTGGAGTCCCTGTGGTGTTGCTCCTGGACATCTCCAAGGCCAGGGATGAAAAAATCTGCTGACATGTGAACGTCATGGGAGCCATTGAGGGGTTCTGGGTAACACGCACTGGGCAGGGTGAAAGACGAAAGTGGGGAGATGTTGGCAGACGAGGCAGACGACTGGGGTGAGATCGACGAGGTGGGCTCTAAATGGGTGGAATCAAAGCTGACGATTCCTGCATCCTCAGGTAAGTTGTACTGGAAATCATTATCTTCTACACTGATGTATAGCTCATTCTGTTCTCTTCCTAAACAATCAGTTTCCACTAGGGGGGAATCGACATTAACTTCAAGAGAAGAACACATTTTATCTGAATATATGCTGCTTTCAAGCAAACCTTTCTCACCATAAGTACAAGTCAAACTATTCAATGATTCATCTCTTTTCTCATCCAAGGCTGACAGACTAGCAGGCAGATTAGCTGAAGCCAAATTTTGTCCACTTTTTAATGTCTTAACAGGTCCCAGATTCAGATCATACATTGTAAAACTAGAGCCATCTACACTAGATGATAAGCCTTCTGAAAGACTAACATGCACCACTTTAGCAGAAAAAACTTTTGTCAAGTTGCCTAATATATCGAATTCCCATTTATGTAATCTATCTGCTGATTCCGAAAATGAATGTGAATGACTTATTGCAGTTTGTTCTAGACTTTGAAATCCAGATTCATTGAGTGGATAAGATGAAGTATCAGATGATAACACAGATGGTTTGGCCAAGGCACTTGAAAGTCTGGGTGTTGGGCCAACAGCAGTTAAGTCATTCAAACTAGAGCCACAGCTATTTTGAGACGAACAGCTAGCAGGAGATGTTTTTGAGACAAGGGTGCCATAAGGTTCTGACAAATAGTACACTTGGCTTGCATTGGAGACTTGTTCATGGGGTCCAGACGGCTCAGCACCAGGACCATTAACAACAGGAACAGTTTGTGAATCACTGGAATGAATAGCGGGCTGCAAAATGTTACATGAGCCAGCAGAATGGTTAAAAGACACTGGCTGCTGTGGGACAATGTGGGAAACACTGGACAATATGGACAGTGGGGAGACGCGAAGGCATGAGACGTTTCCGTGAATGATCCCTGAGATAAATGCTGGAGGCTGAGATCGGAAAGTCTGGGAGTGGTCAGCAGCTGCAGAGCCACCACTGTCCACCAGAGGGCAGTAGTCTATAGAGTCTGTGGAGTCTGGGGATTGGTCGATACTTGACTGGGAATGAACATCCTCTGCCAGACTTTCCACTGAGAGATCTTTACATTCTCTAGAGATTTCCACATTCTCTGATATCTGCTCATCAGCATCTAATGATGGTGCCACCACTTCTGTATCAATTTCCAATTTTGTTTCCACTAAATAAAAGATAAAAAAAGATCAGATATTGAGACAATTAATTTGATCAAATAACATTAACATACGCACACTTGATTTATAACATGTTGACCAAAATATATTAAATTATATTAAATTTTAGGAGGCGCAATGGCTGAGCGGTAAAACGCTTAGCTTCTGAACCAGGGTTCTCAAGTTTAAATCCTGGAATTTTTTATTTCGGGATCTTTGGGCGCCTCTGAGTCCACCCAATTCTAATGGGTACCTGACATTACTTGGGGAAAAGTAAAGGCCGTTGGTTGTTGTGCTGGCCACATGACACCCTCGTTAACCATAGGTGACAGAAGCAGATGACCTTTACATCATCTGCCCTATAGACCACAAGGTCTGAAAGGGGAACTTCACTTTTACTTTTTAAGGTCTAGGTTTAAATCTAGAGACATGAGTATACAAGTCCATCAATGCCTATAGGAATTTTAAGAAGATGACTTGGGAAAACAAAAGGACCCCAAAGAAACACCACAACTAAGTGAGGTACTCAAGATTAAAGTCTAGAGATACAGTTTGCTACCACCAAAGCTTTGCCCATAGAGCAACTCACCTTCCTCAACCAACAAGCTGTCCTCACTCCCAGTGACTCTACAGAAACCAATCAAAGCTTTGTTCAGGTCCCTCATGACATACGTCTCCTCATATTGCTTCATCGGATGAAATTCTCTGTAGGACATGGCATCAATGGCCACCATCCTCAGCCTCTATAAACACATGCAAGTAAAAGAGAGAAAAAAAAATGAAGTGGAGAAATGGAGGGGGGCACGGTAGCTGAGCGGTTACGCGCTTGCCTTCTGAACCTGGGGTCCTGGTAATTTAAGATTCAGGATTTTTCAGGGCGCCCCCCGAATCCACCTAACTCTATTGGGTATCTGACTTTAGTTAGGGGGAAAGTAAAACAGTTGTTCGTTGAGCTGGCCTCATGGCCAAAGAAACAAATGACTTTCACATCACCTGCCCTATAGATCACAAGGTCGGGCAATTATATATACTAGGAAAACTAGGACACTGAAGTGCTGGTGATTTGGGGTCCTTTTCTTTTATTCAACAATATGCTTTAAAGGAAAAATTATGTACAATAAAAATATGTTAAGAAAAAAATGAGACAAAGCTTTGCAAAAGTCTACAAAAAATATTTTTAACTTATACAAAATAATGTAAGAAATTAAAAAAAAAAAGGGAGCATCTTTGAATGATATTTGATTGCTTGTGTATTTACTTATTTTGATTTTTCTAAGTTATATGTTAATAAGAAATTATTAACTTTTTGTGTCAACTTTTTAGTCGGAAAAGAAAACATTTTTAGATTTTGATTTTTTTCAAAACTTACTGCAGAGATATAACTAAGTTCCCCTTTTAGACCTTGCTATCTATTGGGCAGATGATGTAAAGATCATCTGTTTCTGTGGCTCACAGTTAACGAGGATCTCAAAATTAAAAATCGCAGTCTTCACCAGGATTTGAACCCAGAACTTCCAGTTTGGAAGGCAAGTACTTTACTGCTTAGCCACCGCACCTCCTGATACATAACTTAATCTAAAATAATTTAACTTTTTTTAAACCAAACTACTAAAGCTTAGATTTGTTTTCACCAATGTATTAGTAACTAAAATGCCCTATGGAAATATTTTCATTCTTCATACCATCAACACAAATATTGTCATCTTGTTTTGCCTTAAAATGATACTGATACACCTTGATAACTTAAGTTCTTTTTATTTTGATTTTCAATCCTATCATCGCTATTAAATAAATAATTTTGTATAATGTGCAAGAAAAAAAAAAGTAAGTTTCTAAATGTCACCTTTTTTGACACCTGGCCATGGTAGTGTCCAGCAAACTCTAAGGAATCAGCGTAGCCCCTATAACAGGAAAACTGCTCAAACCCTGAGACTGATACGGCTTCATTAGCATCCATACTTTCCATAAACAGCAACACAGACAAAAGCTCCGGACAGACACAAAACTTGATTTCCTCCTGAATGTCAAAAAATGCAAAAGCATAAAAAAATGCATATTGGACACAAAACAAAGTTACACATTTTTTTGTTGTTTTGGAATCAGATCGTGCACTATGTCATTTAGTGAAGCATATGTTTAGGGGGAGTCCATTTCTGTGTCCGCCCACAAAAACGAGAACAAAAGAATATGGGGGAACATTGTCAAGAAATGTTTCAGGGAAATAGGAAGGGAAAAAAAATTACCTGAGTGAAAGCTTTATTGCAGCCAGACTATAAGTTTTAGCTTAGCATTGCATTTGAAGATCTACCAGGATGCTGCTCTCCAGAAGGAAGTACAGTTGAATCTCTTAATTAGATGACATGATCAATTTGGTCTTAAAAGCTGGCTGGTCTGATTAAATTTATATTTTAAGTTGTTTTTTTCGGTATTTAAAGATTCAGACAAATTGCTGGTCTGATTAACAGTTGGTTCAATAAACTAGATTTGACTGCATGTGACTTTGTGCTCGAGGTTACTAGACAGAAGGAATCTTATGATTGCATGAGTGCTAGAAACAAAAATTATAGTACTAACACTAGAGTCCCCAAGCTCTCATGATTACCTAACATCAGTTCTTAACATGGTAAGATTTTAAAAAATAACCACCAGTAAAAAAAAAAATTAAAATCATTTACCTGGACTCTCCCTTTTCCAAGTACTCCACCCCCTAGAGACTGGTTAGCAAAGTCTACCTGTTGCAAAAAGTGAAACAATTTTTATTTTACATAACCTGAACTTAAAAAATAGCTTCAATATGAATACAAACTGGGATGTGTCCGCAAAAGGTTAACCCACATGTCATCTGTTTTGTAAGTAACCTGGGTAAAAAAAAAACAAGTCTCACTATTGTCAGCATGAATATCAGAAGCTATGACCTATAGGGTGCAGTGGCTGAGTGTAAAGCCCTTTGAAACATAGCAGGTTAGGGTTTCAGGTTTATTACATATGAATTATACATGCAATCTTTACGGCCCCTGAGCGCACCAACCTCTAATGGATACCTGACATAAGATACAGATCACAAGGTCTTAAATGGGTAACTTCACTTTACTTTGTATGACAAATAAACTGTCAACACTTAAAACTGAAATTTACTATTATGTAGTTGTTTTACAACTTCACTATGACAACAGACAAAACTATAAATAAAACAAAAATATAAAAACAGTTCCCTTTCTTGAAATAGCCTCCTCTATTTTTATATGTATTGTTTTAAATTGAAAAATAATGTATTTCAATCAGAAAATAAAAAAAACAGGTTTTGCAAGCTGCCAAAAATCATGAAATGAGATTTTTAATCCATTTTCTAATTCTTGAGATCTAAACAAAGTGAACAGACAAAACTAATAGCAGAATCTGCCATTTAGGGAGCAGATAGAAATGACGCAATGTAATTGACAACTCTCAACAAATGTAGAACCCAAACCTGTATTGCATGTGGGGCACTGTCTTCTATGTTCCCTTCTGTCAGCACAGTCAAGGGGCATAGGTTGACATCGCACTCGGTGAGCTGGTCAAAATCCAACATCCACTCAGACTTGATTGACTAGTTGTGATTAAAAACAAAAATACAAAATGTACAGGGCCATAGAGGGCAACGGCATTACACAAACAAGTGGGATTCCACTGTGCACATTTTATAATATAACTTTAAGAAACAACACGGCGTCTCCATAAGGAGGCCATTTTATTTAAATTATGTAATTAAGTCTTTGACTCTGTAGTGACACAGCCATAGTGTGTAGATCAAAGCTAGCAATGCTGTTGCTTTGAAATTATTTATTTTTTCTCCCTGATATTGCCTAAAACTTTATTTTTAATAGTTTCCCTTTGCTCCGCAGATGGAATTTCCTTCTTTCAGCATGTTTTGGCAGAGAAAGATGTTTTTTAAAGAGTGTGGGCTTAAAAGCTTAAAAAGACTTTATTATTTTTAGATTAATTTTTTTGATGTGATTAATGTGACATGGGATAATGAGCTCAATTATTTTATGTGTTTTTAAATGTGATATATATAAAGTTTTGTGAAAATGTGAATATCTATAAAAAAAAAATATTTTGGATCATAATATATTAACAAGAGCTGAGAGCTGTTGACCTGTCCACAATTGGTCAGTTTTCCTTTTTCAAATAGTAGTGACATAGATAAATAGGTCAAAAAAACATTTTGGATCATAATATATTTCCTAGAACTAGAGCTGTCCACAGTTGGTCAGTTTTCATTTTGCCAACAGTAGTGACATGGAAAATTAGTTCAATATTGCGACACTATGGATAATTATGATTCGAAAAAGTCTTTTTTTTACAATTGGGATAAAAAAATGTGTCCTTTCCCTAGATCTGGTCTAGATCTAGATCCTGAAGACTTTCCTCCCGCAGTTGATTAGTTTTCATTTTTAATGTTCATAAATTAATGTTAAACAATTCTGAGATTTATAAATATTAATTTGTGTTCTATAAAAAGGGCATGCATTAATACTAGTTCTTACTGGAATTCTAGTGTCAAAGAATTAATAAGAACGTATATGTATGAGCAAACTTATATATGGTATGGCTTTTGGATTCTATTGGGCATGACAAGGACAAAGCTGAAATCAAAATTTCAATAGCACATTTGTTTTTAAAAATAAGAACAGAACAGACAAGAAAAGACCACAGCAGCTCCTGCATCATCCCTAAAAATTATATATTTTTACGAGAGACTAATAACATTTTTTATGGATACAAAAAAAATATGGTAGTTACCTTTCTAGTTACAACAATACTGCCCTGAACCTGCAATCCCCTTTCGATGATGCATTCAAAGTAATGAAGTAAACAATGAAGTTTGGACACTTGCGATGGTCTGAAGAAAAAAAAGATGAAAATCAAACATCAAAATATAATAACGGTAGGGATAGAACAAGTGCATGCCTTGTGTTACTAACATCTCAAGTAAAGTGTTATATGGATTTTTTTGGAAGGGGAATATCTTATTTTCATATTTCCTGTAAAAATGTTCACCTTTCAGACCATGCCATAGGGCATATGATGTTAAAGTCATTTGTTTCTTTGGCCAATGGTTAACAAGCAGGGTGTCATGTCCCAGTAGAATGACTAACCGCCTTTACTTTACCCCAACTAAAGTCAGGTACCCAATAGAGTTGGGTAGACTCAGGGACGCCCTAAAAATCCTGAAGCTAAAAAATCCCAGTCTTCACAGGGATTCAAAACCAGGACCCCAGGTTCAGTAGCCAAGCGCTTAACTACTCAGCCATCGCGCCCCCATATTTCCTGTGACACTGTATTTTTATTTCAAATATTACATTTTCACTAATAGACTTTTTATTCCTAATCAAAACAATGTAAACCTTACATTTTTGTTGAAGCAGCATATTTATTAAAAGTCTGGCACATAAATAACAAATAAATAAGGCACAACATTTCAATGCAAATGTTATATTGATCCTCAGTAACATTTTTCCGAGCCATTGAACACCAGATCTTGAACAATATTTGGGTATATAGATACAAATGTGAAACTCGGTACTGAAACTAGTCGGTGGAATAAACATAAACATATAATAGCACACCACAATGCAAAATCTATATTTAGAAGAAAGCCTTTGTTTCACTGGATGACAATCATCTCAAGTAAAATTCAAATGTGTAGATCTAGTTATACAACAATCCATTGAAACACAAGCAAAGAAAAAAATTGTTGAAACACTAAACACATAACATAAGCAAGGTTTCAGTCGACAAAAATTCATCGATAATTGAGACTTTTTTATAACAACATCACTATGAACTTTGAACTGACCTAGATTCTGACTCTATATTGAAACTAAGATATCAAAAATCAACCATGAAATAATCACTGGTTGGGTTTGTCTGAAGAGTACCTTAATATTTCAAACAAACTATCGTTATTTTTACTTCAGTTTTCTACAGCCTATTTAAGCGTAGCAGGATTTTCTGATTATGTTGTAAAAAAAGTCAAAGTCTACCACCACACAAGATTTTAGAATTTAACTAACCAATAGCCTGATTTTAAAAAGATATGATCTTCGAGTACACAATATCATCAAAGTTAATCAACCTAATTTTTTCATGTTTTTTTGTATGTATTATCTTATAGGCCTAGTTATATACTTGAAAAAAAATAACAAAGCTAAATTTAGAATGGTTTATATATTATTGTTGCATTGAAATAGGAAATAATTATCCTAACAAATAAGCAAAGTGTTCCATTAAAATCTCTAATTTTGTGAAGTGTTCCCTTAAAGAAAAAGTTTGGGAAACTGTTCTAGACTATCACTAACATCTGACTAAACTATATTTGAGCTCTGGAAATTTTTGAGCTTTTTTATAAAACCTGCCTATTCCAGTAAGAACTAGTAATTTTCCTCTCAACATTGTAAGAAGTCATGGATCATGCCTTGGCTTGTGAAAGTGCTACACCAGACTTTCGAATGAATCCAATCATACTTGCCAACCAAAGCTGCCACACTGACTTTAACATTCTCCTCACAAGAATTCTGAAACGGAAGTCTTTGTTAAACACATAAATGCTACAGTTCAACATAAATTTAAAAAAAAACAACAACTTACAATTGAAGGTGCTGGAAGAATGTGGTGAAGTTGATGATGTTGAAGGTAGGGCTTGTCTCCCTCTTCCTCTCCGGAAACAGGCACAAAAAAAATCCGGCGACAATAGAACACACAAACTGCCTTGACATTGCAGTGCTGCCACCTAGGAGAGTTCATAGAGTAGAAACAAAATACCCGGATTAAATAAAGCATGCTTATTCAACGATGTGGTAACAGACATAACTTGGTTTGTTTGTTATTTCTTTTAACGATTTGAATTGAAAGTAGAAACATTATTATTTGTACTTGCATAGTGCATTGCAATGCTACTTTAAGTTATTCAACGGTCTTCAATCCTATCTTTCTTGTGGTCACGTTGGGAAAAAGTTATCTGAGAGAACTCGAGAAACAACTTTTATGCACCCAGCAATCACAATTAAGCTCAAGTTAAATCTCAACCTAAAAACTCCTAGTCTTGATCAGAATTCAATCCTGAGACCATCAATGCAGCAGCTGAGCAGCCTATGCACTTGAGCCACCTTCCGCACTATTAATTAGTACAAAGCATAATTTTTCATTGAGGCTTCAAGATCAGAATTAAACAGTGTTTCCCAAACTGTGTTCCGCGAAACCCTAGAGTCCCCTGAGCCTTGAGGTGTTCCACAAACTACAGAAATAATTAACTAATAGGTCACCAGGTGAATAAATCTCTCTAAAAATATAAGCAAGACATTCTGTGAAATACTCTGAATGTGTGAAGAGTTCCGTAAAGGAAAAAGTTTGGGAATCACTGGAATACAAGAATGTTTTCTTTACTTGATTGACAGGACATAGAAGTCACAAATAATTTGATCTAATAATCACAGACTCTATCTGACTATTAAGTTGATGTTTTTTCTTAAACTTATAAGGATAGTGTAGTTACTAAGAGAGTGTCATTGCAGAATTATATTGCAGGCTGCATGTCCAGATTTATCATTCCACAAGCATGTAATAGATTCTATCACACAGTTGAGTAATCTGCATAATTGACATGGATTGATACACACTATAAAAGTAAAGCAGTTAAGTTCCCCTTTCAGACCATGCAATCTATAGGGCAGATGATGTAAAGGCCCTCTGTTTCTGTGGCCTAACTCTAATGGGTTCCTGACCCTAGTTGTGGAAACTATTTAGGCAGTTGGACATTGTGCTGGCCACTTTACACCATCATTAACAGTTGGTCAAGGAAACATATAACTTTTACATCATCTGCAAGGTCTGAAAAGAGTGCTTTCTTTTAAATCATAATGTCATTCAGAATTCCTTGTTTAATTAACTGTTACTACCCTGATCCTCTGGAAAACTATTTTATGTATCAAGGCTGCGGGCAAAAACCAAGGTTAGGAAGCTACTCGTCAGGGAACTCCTGTATGCTGATGATGCAGCTATTGTGGCTGATTCTGATATTCAGCTACAGTCCCTGATTGACAAACTATCTGCTGCTTGCCAGAAGTTCGGCTTAAACATCAGTCAAACCAAGACTAAGATACTTGTCCAAAACACAAACAATGCACCTCAAGTAAGCATTAATGGCCAACCACTAGAAATTGTTGATCACTTTTGTTACCTTGGCTCCATCATATCCAACAACACTTTACTGGATAAAGACATAAACAACAGGATAGCCAAGGCAATGGCCACCATGTCACGGCTGCAGAAAAGAGTCTGGGATAACATATTGATGACTAACAGTACTAAAGCCCTAGTCTACCGGACCTGTGTGTTGAGCACCTTGCTGTACGGAAGTGAAACATGGTCAACCTACTCATGACAGGAAAAAAAGCTGAATGTTTTCCACCTCCGATACCTAAGGCGGATCTTTAAAATAAGGTGGCAAGATAAGATAACCAATGAGGAAGTGCTACAAAGAGCAGGATGCCAGGACATCCGCTCTGTTATCAGCAGCAGACGCCTTGGCTGGCTTGGCCACGTTCGTAGAATGCCAGCAGGTCGACTTCCACAGGACGTCCTGCATGGCGATCTAATAGAAGGCAGGAGAGTCGCTGGTCGCCCCCTTTTACGTTATATGGATGTATGCAAATGCGACATGAAGCTCTTCAAAATCGACACTGGCAACTGGGAAGAGGTGGCACTGGACAGATCCTCATGGAGAGAGAGCATACAGCAAGGGTCAAAGATTTCAGATGTCACACACAACAGAAGCAGAAAAAAGGGTGAAAATGCAAGGGCGCCTGGTGATTACATATGCCCAACCTGCGATCACAGCTGTGTATCAAGGATTGGCCTCTTTAGTCACACAAGAAGTTGCAAAGGGAAAAGATTGTCTCTCGAGACGTAAAATGCCACAAGACTACCCTGACTTTCACATAACTAAAATTTCTTTTAAAAAAAAAAATGCACATATATATTATGGCTTTTTACTGAGTCTTATCTATTCCACTTCACTATTAGACAATTTTTCACATGATGAAACAATCTTTAACTAATAACCAATGATCACTCCCAAATCCCAAAGATTAAAAAAATATAGATTTCAGCCAATCCTGAGGTAAGTAAAATTTTTAAGAAAAGTCAAAAGACTATATTACTGCTCATTGATTAGCCCTTCTAATAAAATATTAAATACAATGTACACACTGCAAGACTCACTATTCTGTTTTCTGCTGAGGTACAACCCTCCGGGAGGCCTGTTTTCTTCAATCTCCAGAGCGAGGTGAATTATTCCAGGTAGGAGGAGATACAGGAAATGTTCCCTTTCATTCTTAGAGACGCTCTTCATATACTTCATCATGCCATACCAGACACACTCTGGATCCAGTTTTTTCTTGACATTGGACTGTATCTGAGACTTAAGCCTGCTGAGCGGAGAAGGGGCTGGCGACCTGGAATGGAAGGAGCTGTACACGGACTGTACCAACCGACTGATTGGATTCGAGCATGAGGCACTGACAGGTTGGTCTGACTGAATGGTGGTGTAGATTGTTTGCATATACCATCCTGTCTCCTAAAAAAAAAGTCAAACAATGCTATAGACCTAAGTGATTCAAAATAATTTTATATATTGGTCCGTCTCAAAACTAAATGTAATAATGGAACTGCCTTGTGTATATATATATATATATATATATATAAAAGCAGTGCTTCTTTTGTGACAGTATGCACCGGTACAGCATTCTGGCACCTTTGTCAATGTAGGCAAAAATTTTTTACTTTTCTTGTAATTCAACGTTTATTGTTAATTTCTTAGTAGTTAAAAGTTAGGCAATACATCACAGAGTACTGGCACCTATTTTTTTGTATAAAAAAGCACTGTATATAAGCAACATAATGTCTGTAAGGAGGGCTTAGAAAATTGGAATAGTTTAATGTTAAAACTAAGTGTGTTTATATTATATTTTATATATTCATCTGTCACAAAACTAAATGTAATAAACGAACTGCCTTGTACATAAGCAACATAATGTCTCTCAGGAGGGTTTAGAACATAGGAATAATCTGTCATAAACATGAGAATCACAAAGTCAGGAATTTTTAAATTATTGCAATAAAAAGTAGTGGTCTTGGATTTTAGTCTTATCTAGTCATAACTAACAACAAGGTGCTACATAACCTTAGATCTCTAGAACTATTTTCAAATAGTTAAATGATAAATAGTATAAATTGTACCTGATCAGTAATATTTTGACTATTTAACCTGGTCTGCAATTCTTGCAACAAAGTTTTAACTAAGGACCAGTTTGGTAGGTCAGGAGGCAGTTTCACTTCTTGTAAGCCCATTATTGCCTGATCATTGATTGCTTACTTTCTATAGAGTTGCATCTCTAGAAATAGATTCAAAAATACAAGAAAAATAAAATAAACAAACATTTAACCAACGGGTTGACATAAATACCACAAATTTAATTATAAATGAACCCTCATTATTTTTGGTATAAATTATAGTTCTACTTTCAGACTTAGCAATCTATATGACAGATGATGTAAAAGTTATATTTCTTTCAGTGACCCACGGTTATGGAGGGTATCATGTAGCCAGCACAATGGCCAAACACCTTTACTTTTTCCCCAACTAATGTCAGGTACCCATAAGAGCTGGGTGGACTCAGAGACACCCTAAAGATCCCAAAAATAAAGGATTCAAACCCAGGACCTAGCAGTTTGGAAGCAAGTGCTCTACCACTGCTGACTATTATTTATATGAAACTAGATGTATACAGGAGGTGCTGTGGCTGAATGGTTAAGCACTTGGCTTCTGAGCCAGGAATCTTGGGTTAAAATCTGGTGAAGACTGATATTTTGAGTTTCAGGATCTTTTTGCCTAACTAAGGTTAAATATAAATTTAAGTTTTATGTTCTTATTTGATTTATAGAAATTTCTTTTTTGATAGTTTCATCAATATGGGGAATTCCATGACAGTTTTTCATTTATTATAACACCTAGGTATTTTGTGTTTTTAGTCTGTGTTACTGGTTTACCATGAATAAGATAAGTGAAATTTATTTGTTTTAGTTTTTTTGTTATTCTCAAAAACTGATATTTTTCTGGGTGGAAAGACATGCTCCAATTTGATTCCATGTCTGTAGTTAATCTAATTTTCTTTGTAAAATTTCTGTATCTTGTGTTGTTTTTATTGTTTGATATATTATGTAATTGTCTGCAAATAATCTGACATTTGTTCCTTAACTAATGCAATTAGGTAAATCATTAAATGTAAATTAAGAATAGTAGTGGACCTAAGACTTTTCCGTGAGGTACGCCTGAGTTTACTGTTATTGGTGTTGATTTAGAGCCATTTATTATTACAGTTTGTTCTCTCCCTATAAGAAAATCCTTAATCCACTGATGCAATGGACCATCAATGCCAAAATATTTTAATTTTTTAAGCAAACTATGGTGGTGAGCTTAGTCAAAAGCCTTGGAAAAATAATTACACACTTATGTAAAATTTTAATGCTGAAAAGAAACATTTTCATCCCTTTTTTTAAGTTTTTTTTTAATATTTAAGAAATCAAAGAATATAATTTTTCTGGTAAGTTTCAGGTTTTAGTCTAAATTCACAGTCAGTAAAAAAAAAGCCTTCCCATCAGAATAGATAACACAGACTAAAAACACAAAATACTTAGGTGTTTTAATAAATGAAAAACTGTCATGGAATCCCCATATTCATGAAACTATAAAAAAATCAAATAAAAGCATTAGGGTTTCTTATATTAAATTTCTATTAATCAAATAAGAACATAAAACTAAAATGTTATTTAAACTTGGTTAGATTAATTTGGGACCCCTCAACTCAAGAAAACATAAGAAACTGGAACAGACACAAAAATAGAGCAGTGAGATTCATAAAAAATGAATATTCACATTTCACAAGAGTAACACCATTAGTAAAATCACTAAATTTAGAAAGCCTTCAGAAGAGAACACTCAAAAGTAAAGTAGCAATTGAACACTGAACCATAATCTTCAAAAATACAAAAACAAAAAAAATACCCAGAAAGACACAAGAAAAAGGCACATTCCTCGTTCCATATGCTAGAACAAATTTGCACAAATGCTCCTTCTTCCCTAGTGTATTAGAGCATGGAATGGGTTGCCTAAGCCAGCCAGCCAGGAAAAACCAGTGACTTGCAGAAATTAAGTCATTGGTTAACACGCATGACTAGATGCATGACGCGTAGAACGTAATCATCTTCTTTTTTGAAGTAACGTCTGTCATAATAATATTATAATATAAGAAGAAGAATGTAGATTCTAGATCTATTCAGTTTTTCAATCTACTACGTCTCTAAGGAAGGTTAACTAGGATTTGAGAACTCAAGTAGCAGAATTTATCTAACATCAATGAAGAAAGAGAAAGTGGTTATTAAAGTTAAAATCTTAGCTATCTAAGAACACTTGAACTTGGCTTGACTACGTATGAAGATGGCTCAAGGTTCGACACCTGACTCGGGCACAATAGTGTTTACAGAGCCCCTAAAGGCAGCATGGAAAACCTTCTCCCTGGGCAAAATTATCTTCATTATATAGATCTAGTAGATCTAGATTAGATTATGGTGACCAGTCATTTTATCCCCTGGTCATTTCATCCCCAATGAAATATTTTATAATTAAATATGATTATGTAGAATGCTTTTTGACATTTTATGACATGTTACTAATGCGTTTTTATAGTGTTTCCTCTTCCACTTTGTATTCTTAATGAGAAATCTTATATATATTATATTGTAAATCTGGGTGTGTACTTAGCTATAGCGTTTCTATTGGATGTGGGGGATGTAATATTATCCTGATCAAAGGCCAAGGTTTGGTGTAAGTAGTGAAAATCATTTGAGAGATAGAAGTGCGATTAGAATAATTATGATCATGCCGCTGATAACCTATCATCAAAGGCCAAGGTTTGGTGGAAGTATAGAAAATCATTTGAGAGATAGAAGTGCGATTACAATAATTTTGACCGTGCCGCTGATAACTTATCATCAAAGGCCAAGGTGTGGTGAAAGTACAACCATGTTTTACTTTATTTTTCCATCGCTCTTTCTTGAAAATGGATGCCTCATTTTTAGTCTTGAAATTATAAGGTTTTATTTTTTTCTAATAAAGGCGGAGTTCCCCCATCCTCGGGATATCGCCTGAATGCGTTTTGCTTTAATTCCTTTTAAACATTAATGTGTTACAATTTTGTCATTTAATAAAAATGAATATTGCTCATTTCATGATTTTTTAAAATGATCAGATGATGAAAATATCAGGGGATAAAATGACCAAGGATGAAGTGACATGGGGATGAAATGACCAGGAACCTAGATTATAATCTATAATATAATCTAGACTTAAATTTAGATCTCTATAACCTATAGATCTAGATCTAGTCACTATCTATGACTTTATGACTATAGTCTAGTAGTATATTATATATATATTATAGATATAGTATTATAGTTACTTTATAAGATCTAGATCTACTACTAGTAAATATAGTCATAGATTATATCTAATCTAGATCTAGTGGGCTAAGTGGGATCTAATTTTTTCAGTTATTCAATTATTGACATCTAGATCTATCTCCATTTGTTATCTTACATGTTTTAGTTGTCAATCACAATCACAGTCTGTGACTGGGACTTTGACTACTTTGAGATTGGGTTAAAATACTTTAAATTAAACTAGATCTAGATATACACTAGATTCTAGATCTAGACCAAGTCAATCTTAATCTAGATCTAGAGTTTGCTTCAACCTTGATCTCAATATACCTTGAGCTAATTCCAGTCTACGTTGTAATGCTAAATGGCATGATGAACCATATAATCCGCACTTTATGATGTCTACCATGTTGGTTGTCATGTGCGCGCGCAGCTAAAGGGACAGTACTGTAATATTCACTCTCAGTCTATATGACTTGCTTGTATTAATTCCCTTTATGTCTGATACATCTATGGTCAAATATGGAACTGCTGTTAGCCGACGATGCGCACACGAGACCTCCCTATACGCAAGAAGGATAAAGCACCAGGGCCGGCCTTAGGCATAAGCAAACAAGGCAGCCATCTCCGATTGGTGGGTGTTCTGTTGTCACAAAGAAATAATTAAAATACTGTTGACATTAATAATTACAATTAAACAGAGATTTTGTATTGATATAAGAAGACATTTAAGACTATATCATTTTTATTACGTCACATCTTTTTAAGTACTTTCACGAGAACAAAAACATTCACAACAAACAATGACGCAATATAAACATATTAACACATCCTTCCTTTGAAAGTTCTTAAGATTGATATCTACTAGGAACTTTAACAACTCGACCACTTCGGGTTGTCTTGACTGGCACAGGTTGTCTAGACGTTGGTCTATAACTGTCTGTTTTATTTGTTCTAACAGTTTGCTGTTGGTTGTCTTCATCGGTATCATAGTACCCAGAGATGTCTTCTACGAAACTTATTTTAAAAGCGATGATTTCGTCTGTAGGTTTTTCCATCGTTTGTCTTTATGATGTAAGATCTGGATGAAGAATGTTTTTTAACGACAACTGCTTTCAGCCATTTTTGTCCTATTCGAACTCTCCTATTTTCTCGCCGACAGAGTTATCTTTTCGTAATCTTGCATGAGCATCGTATTTCACTTTGCTTCTCATCTGTCATTCTTTGAGTAATTTCTCTTCATTTTCAGGTACCGATGATTTCAAAAGTTTGGTATCAGTTGGAATGAGGTCCCTGAGTATTCTACTCATCAGCAGTTGTGATGGTGAATAAGGCAGTCCGCTTATCGGAGTATCTCTATACTCGAACATAGCGAGACATGGATCTTTACCACTTTTGTATGCTTTGTTGAATATCTGTTTTACGATACCAACATACACCTCACTTTGACCATTTGATTGAGAGTACCTGGGGCTTGATGTGGATATCTTGAAACCCCATTTAGAAGCAAACTCCCCATATTGATAACTGTTGAATGGCATAATGTCGCTCACTATTTCTTCTGGTATGCCATGTCTAGAGAAAATACCTTTCAGTGCCCTGATAACACATTTCTGCTGTTTTGTACACCCAGTCGTTTTATTTCAGGGTATTTTGGAGAAATAGTCCACAACTAGCAAGTAGTCTTTGTTCAGCCATTCAAACAAATCTGTCGCAACCTTTTTCCAGGGTCTGTCTGTTACAGCAATTTTTCCTTCACATTATTTCTTTTGAACGTTGCACATGTTGAGCATTTCATTATTGTCGAAAAAATATCTTTAGACAATCCTGGACAAAACACACTCTGTCTGGCCTTCGATCTGGCTTTCTCAAGACCAAAAAGACATCTGTGCAACTTGTCGAGAATTTCATTTCTCATACTTGAAGGAATTATAATTCTGATCTCATAAAACAATATTCCATTCACTTCATGAATACTGTCTTTTAATGACCAGTACACCTGTATAACTTCATGCAGTTGATTTTTAAACCTTTGCCAACCTTTTCTGACATAATTGCTCAATAACTTCAGTTTAACATCAGATTCAGTTTTGCAACGAATTTCTTTTATCTTCAGTTCACTTCCGGGAAACGTTTCTGTTGCGCTATGAGTTTTCATAAGCATATCATCATCTGGACTCGATTGCTCTTAACCACAAAATAGTTTATCATCTTCATGCAATTGAGAACCTGACGTAGAAGTTGTTAGTTGATTTTTTTTTGTATGCATCAACTCTCGTGGAACTTCCTTCTGTTGCTTGACATCATGTACTTTGACGCTTTTCTTTTGCTTCAATTTGTTTCAAAGCAATAGATGTCTTCATACCTAAAACTGGGTTTATTTCTTTGTTGATCACATACAGATCATCTTTGACTTCCACATCGCCGACTTTAAATGTGACCGATGCAACCCCCTTCAGTTCTAATGCTTCATCCTCTAATGCTCGTTGGGTAGTATTTAAGTGCCTTAACTGACTACCAGTTTCTAAAGTGATCCTCGTTGACTCTGATATGACATTAGCTTGTGCTCCTGTGTCAATCTTCATTAAAGTTCATTTTGACTATTTATCCAAACTTTGACATTGTTGTCAGTACCAATTGCTTTAAACCACAACTCATTTACTTGTCTTGCTTGACTCTCATCTTCCAGTGAATCAACAGCCTCGAAATATTTCGAACGGCATTGTGCGGCTAAATGATTTCTCTATTTACATTTTGAGCATGTCTGTCCAAATGCTGAGCAATTGTATTTTCCGTGAGATCTACCACAAGACCTCAATCTCTAATGATACTTGTTACATGATTCTTTCTTTAAATTATAAGCAGCATCTAAATCAGGGGTTCTCAACCTGAGGTTCGAGAAAGACCATCGGAATATTTGGGGTTATTCTTCTTCGGAAATATATATATATATATATATATATATATATATATATATATATATATATATCATGGGCGTAGCCAGGATTTTTTGGGGGGAGGGAGGGGGGGGGGTTTGGGGGGTGAATTTCCCCCCCCCCCCCCTGCGAAAAAAAATATATATGTATTTGTGTGTGTGTGTGTGTGTACATAATCTTTATTACATTCTGACCCTTCATTCTTTCGGAAGACGTTTATTGTGCCCTAGAATAGGTTCTTCCATGAGTTAGTGGAAAAATTGTAGATTCCCCGACATTACTAGCAAAGGGCTCTGGGGGAGCGCTATGAGCTCCCCCAGCTCGGGGCGAAGCCCCGCCGCCAAGCACTATTTCTGATATTGAAAACCAACAAAATGCATATTCTGAGGTATCTACAGTGCATTTTCCTGCTATTAAAAAGTTCTATTTCAAAAAACTAATGTGCTATTTTTACTGACTTAGACCCTCCTTCGTGGTTCGGCGAATTTGCCATCAAGCTGTTTCCATAAAATTGTAGACTCCCCGCCATTACCAGCAAGGGGATCTGGGGGAGCGCTAGGAGCTCCCCAGCGCGGGGCGAAGCTCCGCCGCCAAGCACTATTTCTGGTATTGAAAACCAACAAAATGCATATTCTGAGGTGTTTACATTGCATTTTCCTGCAATTAAAAAGTTTTATTTCAAAAAAGTAATGTGATATTCTTACTGACTTAGAACCTCCCACGCCGTTCGGAGCATTTGACGTCAAGCTGTTTCGATAAAAATCTGTCACTGGTAATGTCTGAATCCTCTTCTCACCTACCATGAGGACCTCCATGAATGAGTAACGTCAAGTTGTACTTGGATATCATTGCAACTCTTCTTATGCGTAATTCATTTTGTCGGAGAACATGTCCCGCAAACCTCATGTGTCGTTCTCTCACAATCTAACTAAGGGGTCGACTCCCAGTTCGGCATAGGATTTCCTTGATTTAGACCCGATCTCTATAACTGACTCCTAAAATCTGTCTTAGCCATCTTTGTTGAGCTACATTTAGTGTTTTTCGATTTCGGTAGATGACTATTCACTGCAGTTTATTAATGGAGCCCTGCCACTGGTAAAAATGTGTAACCTCTCTTAAATACGCTCTTGGAATTAAGTGACTGTAGTTTGCTTTAGATTTTATATCGAAAAAAGAAGTTTTATCGTCAAAATCTTCTGTTGGGGGTTCTCCACCTCAAAATGCTCTGTAGGGGGATCTTAGACTTAAAACCATCTGGAGGGGTCTTAAACTTTAAAAAAAAAGCCATCTGTAGAAGAAGGGTTTAAACTCAAAACCCCCGATTGGCTTGGCTACGCTCAAATAATTTTAGTGTGTAATTTGCTTTTTTTTTATATTGAAGATGTATTTTTAGCACCAAACACCTCTGAATAGGGGTTTAAACTCAAAACCCCTTTCGGCAACGCTCATAGCATTTTGAGTGCGTAATTTGATTTTTTTCTTACATTGAAGATGTATTTTTTATCTTCAAACCCCCCTTCTTGTTTAATTTTGAGTGTATAATTTGCTTTGTTTTTATTATTAAAGAGGTATTTTTTACCTTCAAACCCCGCTGAAGTGAGGTTTAAACTAAAAACTGAGTCAAAACCCATTTAGCTACGCTCATAACATTTTGAGTGCGTAATTAGCTTTTTTTTTTATATTAAAGAGGGGGTTTATCGTAAATTTTAGACGGGGTTTTAAAATCAAAATCTTCCTTAACTGTGCTCTTGGAATTAGGGGATTTTCGTTTGCATTTTTTTTTTGTTTTGTTTTATAGAAGAGGGGGAGTTAACTGCAAAAACCCCAGGTAGGGGGTTTAAAACTCAAAACCCCTGGTAGGGGTTTTTTAACTCAAAACCCCTAGTAGGGGTTTTTAAACTCGAACCCCTCTGGTAGGGGTTTTAAACTCGAACCCACCTGGTAGGGGTTTTTAAACTCGAACCCCCCCTGGTAGGGGTTTTTAAACTCGAACCTTCCCTGGTAGGGGGTTTTAAACTCAAAACCCCTTTGGTTGTGCTGGGGCAAGTGATGGTTTAGTATTAAAATCTCACCTAAAATAAACAAAATCAAAGCAAAAAATCAGTCACTAAATTCCGACTCCCCCCCCCCCCCCCCCCCCGAAGGGTGGGGATTTCATTTCGGGGGGGGGGGGGTTGAACCCCAAACCCCCTTCCTGGCTACGCCCATGATATATATATATATATATATTGTGTCTCTAACGTATTATAACAAGCATATTTGTACCATAGTCGATATACATTTATATTTTAAACGCCTTAGAATTGGAAAATTATTAAAATTACATTATTATTAAACAAATTATGAAACGATCGTCACATAGCCTAACAATAAAATACAAAGTGGGAATAACAAAGATATATCTAAGATCACGGACATATAGCCAGGGGATACGAATGATACTTTATGTGAGTGTATCATCATTGAATGTATGTGTGATTTTTATTGGTATTTACTTCGTTGTTGCATAATCTGTGTATGTGTTTTGAGTGGCTGGTAGTGCAGTGTGTGTGTGCCTGTGTATGAAATGACCAGTGGACCTTGAGTGTACATGGTTGAATGAACAGCAGTGTGTCAGGACCGTGTGTAAAAGGAAGTCAGTTGAGAGAACAAGTGGCTGGAGTAAAGAACATAAACAGAGACTAATAAAATCATTGTGTTTATTGAAGCTCTTGTTGTTTTAGTGTGCCTATTACGGAATCCTTTTTTTTAACAACTGAAATTACTCTCTATCAAGTGTGTTGTAACGCCATTGCGTTCACGAATGTTTAGGCGTATTGCTAGATTGGGTCTATCTATGATACACAAAGGCTGCGAGATACACATTTGAGACCAAAAAAAAAAAAGAAAAACTTTGCCGAGGACAGACGCAGACGGCGAAAAGAAAATCTTAATCGACTACCGGCGGACAATGCGCTGTTTGTGGCAAAGTATGTAGGTCACAGCTGGGGCTGTTCATCCACGTGAAACGGTGAAATACTGCACTCCTCATTGATCTTTGGATTCGAAGACAAGTTACAGAGGCGTAGCTATCCATGTGCGGGACGCACGATGCGTCAATTGATGCTGGGCATCGCACTTTCCCCACTGTGCATTCAATTCCTATTCTCTTGAGGTCCGTTGGGGGGGGGGGGGGTTGAACGCTACGCCAATGTTTGTTTGGCTTCTTGTTTCAAAATACGCAAAAAAAATATATCTTTGCAGCTTTATTTATAGTATGGCACCTTGACAATAAACAATGGGCAATAATTAAAATCTAATGTTTGTTTGTTTAATAAAGTTTTTAAAAAATACACAGACAAAATGTGTCAAAATAATAAAACTAAAACAGAAAAGCATAAAACTAATGCGTTTATTTTAACTTTATCGTTTATTTTGTATAAAAGAATATTAACAGTACAACAATGAAATAAAAAGCACACAAATTAAAATCAAAGCTAGAAACTAGATTTATATATTGCATGTATCTGTATAGTTTGCACACACAGTATGGTAATTTTAATACAGATGCAAATGATAATTTAGTTATAATTCATTGTAGGGAGGATTGAAATAAGATACCCCCTACCATACCTTTTCGAAGGAAGGCAGAAAAGTAATTAAAATACATGTAAAGGTAAAGTGGTGTTGGGTGTTTCGACATCAATATGAAAATTATTCAAACGATGGAAACAGAACAAAAAATACGATTTAAAGAAAAAAAACAATAAGCGTAGTTATATAAATTAGCCTTGATCAGTCATGTAATTAACTTTGTAATGGATCAAGTCTAACAATAATAAATCTGTGCGATTAGAAATTTGTTTAACAATTGTTTTGGTTTATGCGCAATTTCATGCTGTTAGCTTTCCAGATACGCTTCGATCCTAGCACTTATCTGGACCAGTTGGGAAAACGAGGGAATGATTTTAAATATAATATCCTCAAATCGAATTTACAATAGCTCTTCTAGTTGTTTTTTTTTTATCGATCTTCACGAGACAGACAGGCGGACTGAAGGACAGACTAAGAGAGGAAAACTAATACAGGATTTCCCCCTTTTCTATAGCCGCTAAAAAAAGACGACTGCCTTATCTATCGGATTTTGTTCTGGTCTGTTATCTTGATGGTCCTTGGTTTGAACCTTGCCGGCCGCCAACAACTGAAGTTTGGGGCTAGTATTTAATAATCTTGGTTGCTGAAGAAACATCCGAAACATGTAAAGCATAAAGCATTATTTTCGTTATTACATAATAAAAACATTACCAGCAATAGTGGGAAGCGTGGTCGAGATGCCAAGTGCACTTGGCTTGGCTTGGCTACCTAGGGCAGAGTTGTGTTTACTGAGCGCCTAATGGCAGCACGGAAAACCAACTCCTAGATACCCCCTCCCCCCCACTGGTCCACAGATGAGATTGGACCAAAAGCGCTCTGAGCATGCTATAATAATAATACCTAGTCGACCGGCGGCATAGCATACGCCGCTATTTTGCAGAGCCGGTCTTAGGCCACTACAACCTATGTGACCGTAGGCTCCGCACTTTCATGGAACCCGCGCTAATTCAAGGTGTATAAAATATTAAATTAAACCATTTTATAACTTAAAACAGATTTCCCGCGCACTCCTGTTGATTTACCAGGAGCTCATGGAAATCTCCCAAAATTGCAAAATATATGAAAAAGTCCTGAAAATATACGGAAATACATAGAAAAAAATGTCATTTTGGGGTGTCATTCAATATGGAAAACGTCAATCTTACGCGCTATTAATAAAAACAGCATTATGCATTAGCTGTAATTGTGTAATCAGGTGAAAGAAGCTTCTCGCGCCTCAAACTAATGAAGAATTACTTGAGGTCAACAATTCTCAAAGATAGATTGAAACATTTAGTAATTCTTGCTATTGAGCATGATCTATGTAGGAAACAGAATTATTATGATATACTGTATGACTTTGGTACACTCAAGACTCGTAAAGTAATTCTGTACGTAGTAAAGAATGAATAAAATGCATAAACGAATTTATTTTCTTATACAAACTCTTAAATTTCACTAAATGTCCGCTTCCCTACCCAAACTTAGCCCCGCGAAATCCGTTTCGAATAGGTCCCCACAATGCTTAATTCTGGCCCTGCTATTTAGTGTTTGTAAAATGTTTTACATGTTTTGGATAATCCTTCAGAGTTGACGATAGTTTACTTCCTACTCCAAACCTCCCGCATGGGATGGGAGCGGGCAGGGTTTGACAGTCCAGCGCGCTGTCATCCGTAGCGAGCTGTGAAAACGTGTTCTCCTCCCCCCCCCCCCCCCCCCCCACCTCTTGTTTTTTTTTTCGTGGGGTGACTATCCGTAGAAATAAGAGAGTGATATTTTCTTTACTTCTTGTTTGACCTGTTTAGGGAAGAAGAGAATTATACATATAGATAATAAGATGCTTTAGATAAGTGGTTCCCAAGCTTTTTTATCTCGTAGACCCCTTGTCATGTTTTCTGGTTTCAGTAGGCCCCCCGCTTAACTTATATTGCAATTTTGCAAACTCATCAACTCCATATTTAACAAAAAATGATTTCTAACTTAAGTGAGTCGAAGAGTAAAAAAGTAATTTAAAAGTTCATTTTAAGTCCTATCTTTTCTATTTATAAAATTCAAATTTAAAGTAATTATATATATATAAATATATATATTGGCCTCCTTCAGTCGTAGAACGACTATGGTTCATCTCAGAGCACACTTCCTCATGTGGCTGTGGAACCCTATTTTGAAGAGGCACTCCCGTCCATAAATAGCGCAGGTTAAGGTGGCTTTTGCTTCGGTGGTAGAGGAGCTGGCCATATTTCGGATTGTACGTTTTTCTTCCTGAGCTGAGACCCATGTTCTTTCACTGTCCATAGCTTTCTTGATCACTGTCTCTCTCCATCGGGTGCGGTCTAGAGCTATGTCTTCCCAATTGTCAGTATTGATGTTCACTGATTTGAGGTATCGTTTTATTACATCTATTTTACGGAAGTAAGGGCGACCAGTTATTCTTGTGCCAGTCACGAGTTGTCCATAGAGGATGACTTTCGAGATGTGCTTGTCCTCCATCTGGCGAACATGCCCAAGCCAGCGCAAACGGCTTTTTCTGAGGGCTGTAAAGATGCTGGGAGTACCTGATCGCGCATTGATCTCAGTATTGCACACTTTTTCTTTTCACGTGACTTTCAAGGTTATTTATAAAATTCAAATTTAAACTAATTAAAATAACAATTAATATGTATTACTGGAATCTCCAAACACACTGGAAATGTTGTTGATGTGTGTGTGTGTTGTTGTTGTTGTTTTTTTGCAGGTTCATGCTCAGTTCCTATGGATATTACGTTTGATATAGGAATATTGATACTTAATGCAAATTGATTAGGCCTATTTATATTTAATGTTTGAAGAACTACTTCATAGAACAACAAATATTGATAAACCAGAAACTCACCACAGCGACCAAAATGGAGGTCTACAAGGCATGCGTCCTTAGCACGCTACTGTACGGCAGTGAGTCGTGGACAACCTACACAAAACAAGAGAGAAAACTAAACTCATTCCATTTGCGCTGACGTCGAAGGATCTTAAAAATAACATGGAAAGAAAGAGTGTGTAATACTGAGATCCTCGCGAGAACGGGCCTTCCCAGCATCTTTACAGTCCTCAGGCAACGCCGCCTGCGCTGGCTCGGAATTGTACGCGGGATGGAGGACAATCGCATCCCGAAAATCAATCTGTATGGCAACTTGCGTCTGGCTCTAGAAAGACTGGTCGCACCCACCTCTGTTACGTGGATGTGATCAAAGGAGATTTAAAATCAGTGAACATTGTTACTGACCATTTGGAAGACAGCCTTAGACCGCACTAGTTGGAGAGAGACGGTGACCAAGAAAGCTTTGACAGCGAGAAAACATGGGCCTCAGCTCTTGAAGAAAAGCGGGCCACACGGAAAATGGCCAGCTCCTCTACCACCAAAGCGAAAGCCACCTTGACATGCAATATATGTGGACGGGAGTGTCTCTCCGAAAAAGGGCTCCACAGCCATATGAAAAAGTGTTCGAGATGAACCATAGTCGTCCTACGACTGAAGGAGGCCAATTGATATATATGGTTGTACGTGCGGAGTTCTTTCCCTTAGATAAGGCTTCTTTTCTCTTAAAGGATTTTCTATATTTAGCTTGTGTTATATTAAATATAATTTATGAAGTTTAATACCCAGTGGACTGAGAAGTAAGAGTAGGCTAAAGGTTTGAGCTCCAAGAGGTTTATCTTATCTTATAATATCTTTTCTTATTAATTAAATGCAGACGTTACTTCAAAAACGAAGATTACGTCCTACGCGTCATGCATGTTAACCAATGACTTCCATTTTGCTAAGTTAGTAGTTTTCTGAGCATTTCATTAGGTTTTGTTTTTGTATTTGAAGATTATGGTTCAGTGTTTTATCTATTTTTGCTACTTTACTTTTAACTCTTCTATCCTGAAGGTTGTCCTTACTGAAACTTGCAATTTTTTTTTTCCAATGTAGATTAGGATTATTTCATATAACCTTTTTTTTTCACGTAAACTAGAAAAGATAGTGAAAATCCGACATAATAATATTTTAGACCATTGAAAGTTCATATGCAATGGTTACTTTCTTTCTTTTCTGAAAGCGGAAAAACTAATTTTTTAACATCACTTATGCAAGCAATTTTTTTTTTTCTTAAAAATACACCACTCTTACAAGTATTCACTATAAATAGTAACAAACACGGAAGGCTCTTTCGTAGGGGAGATATTCCATTTACCATATTTTTAATATATTTATGCAAATGGTTTTAGATTTTCGTCAAAGAATATTTTTTTTTACATTTGTATTGCTAAGATAAGTAAGTTCTGTCATATTAACACACACAAAAAAAATGAGAAAAAATATATTTAGTATGCATATAAGTTGGACATAATTTAAAACAACAATTAAGAAGTAGTTTTTCATACTATCGCGTGAAATGTAGCCATCCCAGAAGGCAGTAGTACACTTAACTAAAGAAATTTTTAAAAAATGTTGTTTTTTTCTTTATGCTTTGAATAAGAGAATGACCCTTCACAAAACAATTAGATCAATTAGATATATTTATTATAAGACATCAGTTAGGCCAGGTTCACATCTAACTTCACCTTCTCTCTCACTTAAACTCTGGTCTGCTGGACCGCTGGAGCACCACACAAGATCTGTCGACCTTCTTTCTCCATTCTTCTCTGTCATTTGTTTTTTATTGAATTTCATTTTGATGTTCTTTCTGAAAATATTGAAACCTGCCTTTTTACCTGCCTGGGTGGACCACTTCGGGGGCCGATTTTGAGTTTGTGTTTCACACAAACCTTCCTTGTAACCTTGTTTTTTACAACCTTGTTAGAATTTAGAATAGATTTTTTAATTAAGTGTTTTTCTTCTTCGTATTTATCTTATCTACCTTATCTTATAAAATTCCCTTATCTTATCTTATCTTATAAAATTCAGACGTTAGTTTAAAAAATAGAAGATGATTACTTCCTTCACGTTTTCCTATGTCAATCTAGTCATGAATGTTAATCAACGCATTAAATTCTGCCAAGTCATTTGTTTTCCTGGCTGATTCAAGCAACCAATTCCATGATCTAAGAGCACCAGGGAAGAAGGAGCATTTCTTAAAGCAAAGTAACATTTTCAGACCTTGCGATCTATAGGGCAGATGATGAAAAATATGTTTCTGTGGCTCACGGCTAACGGTGGTATTATGTGGCCAGCACAACGACTTTGTTGTTCATCTAGTATCTCTTTTCTAATGCTATGAAATTTAAAAAAAAATGATGTCCCATGAAGACATAGAAGCACTAAACAGATTCATAATTCGTAAATTCAAATTCTTAAAAAAAAAAGGGGGAAAGAATGAAAAAGTGATTAAGACACAAATTAAGGTACCAATGACTTTATAGTAATTAGCATTGTTGATATACTCTTAAATACAAGTAGAATTAGATACACGACTAGGCCAATTTACAAAATACACACAGGTTTTATTCAACCATATTAGATAAGATAACTTTTATTGATCTAATCAAATGGAAATTCGGTTTGACTACAATTGACAACCTCAGCGTAGCTACTGTAACAAAAAACAATATAGATGCACATACAAACGACATTCACACACGAAAAACACATACACACTCATAACCAGCGCTTTATAAATAGACTTCTAGGTAGCCCTACTTCTCGATGACGACAGGATGTTAATTTTTAATGTTGGTCATCCAGGGTCTATTATTACTGACTGTTATAATTCTCTTCTTTGGTACAATCATGTTTTCACAGAACTGGATGTACGAATTAACAGTTGTGGTAAGTTCATCTGTCTGGGCAGTAGTTTACAAACATGTCCCAATCTGTTTGCTCCAGACAACTTTGTGGCTGTAAAACAGCGTCGTCAGACCATGACTGGATGGACTGTACTTCGGGTTTTGTTGTTTTTAAAACCGGTTTGTACATGGGTGTAAGATGGATCATTGTGTGGTCCGACTCTCCGAGGGCAAATAACGATCGATATGTGTAGGCCATTTTTATGTTGCTATAACACATGTCCAAGGTTTTATCGTGGCTTGTGGGACAATTAACATATTGAGTATATGTTGGCAAGTGTTGAGCTAACGAAAGATGATTGAAATCTCCCATAACTAGTCGGGCAGCATCAGATCATTCTACCATAGTGGAGCATACAATGTCTAGTTATCCTAATCTGCTTAATGAACTAACTCTCACACAACATTACATCATACATCTGTGGATGGGTTGTAGGATCTTAACGAAGTTGTGTCCCTTTGTCTCCTGTGAAGTTGATGTAAAACAAGACCAACAAAATTGAATATCTTTGCGATTCAAAAAAAAGGTTCATAGAAAACAGTAAGGTAAAAACCCATACGCCAGAATGAAAACAATTACAGACATCCCCTTCATGTTAGACGAAGTGATGGCATTAAAAGTCCCCAGGCCATGGCGGTTTGACGTACGAATTTTATAAAACCTGTTTACCCCAGATAGGCCCCATACTACTAACACCTTATAAAGACATGCTAGAAACAGCACAGATGCAACAATATTTTAATCTCGGCTCGCAAACATTATTTTATAATATAAAAAAAAAACCAACCTGAAGACAATTCCATACCCAGTTACTTCAGACCAATCTCCCTCAAGTTGGGGGTCCGGGGGATTTTCAATTTCTCCCCCTCCCTCTCCCACCCTAGCTACGCCTCTGGGCAATAAGACCCCACGATGACTTGCTGATCACTGTCCAAAATCAGAAAACTAAATCTTCATAGCCATACCGTAGGTTCTCAGGAGTCAAACCCCTTCCGTCAGGGACAAATACCAGGGAGAAGAAGAAGAGTCAGACAGAGAACGCGACAGGAAGACATCGTCAAAGAGTAGACGCGCCTGTTATAAACTGAACGCTCTGATATGAACCGTCTGATCATCTTATGAGCTAAGCCGAAGGCTCTTCGAGCTCAAAGTTTACAAAAAAAAAACTGTTTGGTCGCCAAACAGTAAAAAAAAAAAAAAACCTGTGGGAACACAGTTCTGTTTAAAAGAGACTCGAGTCAATGCCTATATAAAGCATTGCTATTTCCGATGCCTTTGGCCTCCGACGCATGCTTAGCTGCACATGGCCGAAGGCCGAGGACACCGGGAACCTCCGCCATTTTCCTTCATTATATCAAGCTAACCGTTGGGGACACGCCATTTATGTAACGGTCCCTTGAGGGACAGCGCATGGATGTGTGACAGGTTTATGGGGACTCTTTTGCGACCCCGCCCGTGCAGTGAGTGGACTCTCGTCTACCAGTGGGCATCCCCACGGGGAGTTATGTTTCGCCATTCCTTTAGCCTAGCTACCCCCTCAAGTAGCCGTTTCCACCCGGGTGCCACGGTGAGGCAGAACAGCGTACCCGGGAACGCTCTGATATTAAATAACGGCTTAAGGGGTTGGGGGGGGAGTAAAAAAAAAAGTTCCCCTTTCAGACCTTGCGATCTATAGGGCAGATGATGCAAAGTTCATCTGTTTCTGTTTCTGTGGCCCACGGTTAAGGAGGGCGTCATGTGGCCAGCACAACGAGCAACCGCATTTACTTTTCCTCGACTATTGTCAGTAACCCTTTAGAGCTGGGTAGATTCAGAGTCGCCCAACGATCCTGAAATTAAAAATCTCAGTCTTCACCAGGATTCGAACCTTGGACCCCCAGTTCAGAAGCCAAGCGATTGAAAAGTAAAGTAAGAAATAATTTTAAAATGCAAATTTTTAAAAGCAAATTATCTATTCAAGTGTTAGCTCATTTTTTTAAAACGAGAATTAGGACCAGCCAATCGCATTTCAAATTATCATATAATTTATTTGTATGATTCTTGTCACGAGCAGTACTTAGTACCGGATTCGCCATAATCAGCAATTATTAATTCATTCGCCGAGGCTTTATGCAAGGAGTCACACACCAGAAATATTGTCATTAGTTTTAATAAATAGTTTTAACATACTTAAATAGAATAATCCGATATTCATTGTACGTAATAAAAAAAAAGGTAGACTTAAATGTTACATTATATCATATATGGTGACAAGCTATAGCGATAAAAAGCTAAAACAACCTTGGTGTCAATATATATGTTGATTTCCATGCTAAATCACATTATAATTTTTTTTTAATTGTAACTATTTAAATTGTACCTTTTTAATAAAAGAAAAGAGGCTAAAAAGACTAAAAAAAGAGGCAAAGTAAAGAGGCAAATGTTTTGTTTGTTTTACATGTTTCGGATGTTCCTTAAGAGTTGAGGATAATTTACTTCCTAGTCCAAACCTCCCGCAGGACGACGGGGAAGGGAGCGGGCAGGGTTTGAACCAGAACCATCGACAAGTCCGAACGATAATCCAGCGCGCAAACCGCAGCCATTCCTGGGATGTTAATAGCTCGACAACTCAAGTAAAAAGCAAAAACAAAGCTGAGGTATCCTACAAAAAGGAAAAAAGAAAAGAAAAAATATTTTTAACAAGGTTACAAAGACAGTTTGTGTGTGGAAACACAAACTCAAAATCGGCCCCCGAAGTGGTCCACCCAGGCAGGCTTCAATATTTTCAGAAAGAACATCCAAATGAAATTATATCAAAGACAATTGAGTGATAAGAATGGAGAAAGACAGATCTTGTGTAGTGCCCCAACGGTCCAGCGGATCAAAGGATAGGTGCAAGTGAATGCAAAGTTAGATGTGAACCTGGCCTAACTAGTTCCCCTTTCAGACATTGTGGTCTATAGGGCAGATGATGTAAAGTTCATCTGTTTTTTTGGCCTACGGTTAATTAGAGTGTCATGTAGCCAGCACAACTACCAACCGCCTTTACTTTTCCCCAACCAATGTCAGGTCGCCTCTCCTGGCCTAACTGAAGTTTGACGTGTACTGTCAATGTTTTGAAAAGGTTCAATCTCTGAAGTTTACAAGATTAGTATTTGTTTTAATTTAGGTCTAACTTATAATGCATACTAATTAGCTTTTTCTCTTTAAAAAACTGCTTGCATAACTGATTTTAAAAATAAGATTTTTCGCTTTCAGAAAAAAAAAGTTGTCGTTGCATCAGAACTTTGAATGGTCTAAAATATTGTGATGTCGGATTTTCAATATCTTTTCTAGTTTACGAGATCTAAACGAGACAGACGGACAGACATTTCGCACAAAACTAATAGCGTCTTTTCCCCTTTCGGCGGCCGCTAAAAAAGTAGAATAAAGTGATGAATAGACACATTTACCCAATTACACAACAAAAACATTATTCTAAAGGTATGGAAGTGGGGGGAGGGAGGGCTGAAATTTCTGGAATTTTCTCGAAAAAACAAAACAAAACTCATTTTCTAACTATGTGGGATAGCAGCGGCGTAGCTAGGATGGGGGAAAATTTTAAAAATCCCCCGGCCCCCACTGAATAGGAAACCCCAAATGAGTTAATTTTTACATTGAAAATGAAATGTTACGCAAATACAGGGGCACACAAAGAAGTCAAGCCCCCCCCCCCCCCCCCGGGCCACTAAACGAATGAAAATTCCTAGTTACGTCCCTGTGCGATAATTAATAACAGACCAGAGTGTCACGCAACATAAAGCAGCTACTGCAAAATATTTATTTTTAGATTGAATACTTTCTAGCGCCAGGTCAAGTTTGCACGTTGTTGACTCAGTAATTGATACTTTTATTTAAAACGCTGACAGCAGAATCGCTTTGTCTGATCAGCACAATCTCATCGTAGTATTAAGACATCGTTGTCATGTGACCCTCATAATCTATCGTCACATCTGGCACTCAAACCACAGTTGGGACGCTTCCGACAAGGGCCGAGAGCTACACAGGCAGTTGGGTAGACCAGACCGCAAGGACGCGTGGTGGAAGCTCTGCCGTGCGGAGCAGGCAGTCCTAGCCCAGTTCCAAGTTAGGCACTGTCCAATTGGCGTGTACTTTGGACGGTAGAAGGTGAACTAAGACACACGGTGCCGCCACTGCGTCGAGAACGATGAGACAATAGAGCACATTCTTTATGAATGCCGAGCTCTGCATGGGGGACGATCGGGACAAGGAATTGAGAGAGAGTTAACTGGTCCATGTGTGGCAAGAGGTCTGTCCTTGTACGGGGATAAGGTGACCTTACAACTCACTGCCCGCTTCCTCTTCCGTGCTCTAATGGGAGTAATTCTCAGCATGGTTCGTTACTAATGGGGTTTCTGATTCGGCACTCAAACCTACATTGTAACACGGAGAAACATTTGCTTGGGGAGTGTCCAAACTTCAATGTGTGAGAGTAACTCTGGCAAACATTTGAAATGTTAACACTCTGGCCAAGGTCCTCATAGCCCAGCAAAATCTTTAAATAAGATACCCAAAAGCAAAAGTAAAAACAAAAACTTAAAGATATGAATATAGAAAACTGACATGGAACATGTATTTGAAAGCTAGTTATGACAATCAATCCTAAATAGATCAAGTACAAGTAGATCATACAGAGTGGATTGTACAATAATTCCCCATTCAGACCTTAGCGATCTATAAGGCAGATGTTGTAAAGGTCATCTGTTTTTGTGGCCAACGGCTAACGAGGGTGTTATGTGGCCAGCACAACGACTAACCATTAGGTACCCATTAAAGCTGGGTGGAATTAGAGGCGCCCAAAGATTCTGAAACTTAAAATCCCAGTCTTCAGCGCATTCGAACCCTGGACCTCCAGTTCGTAAGCCAAGCACTTTACCGCCCCTGAAATGAACAATGGAGGATATAAAATGTAGAATAAAAAAAATAAAGTAAAAGGTACAATAAGTCAATAAAATTAGTGCTGTATAAGAATTTAAAAAGTATTTTTAAACAAATGAAACTTTAATTAGAGAAACACGGTGCAGCAAGGGAGCATCTACATATAAAGGAGACAACTCAGGTCTCCTATAAAGAAACAATTGCTACAGTCTTGTCCCCTGCGTTATTTCCACAAAGGGAGCCAACCGTTGAGCAAGACCGAAAGGCAGAGTGGCAAGTATTGCCTTCTTATCTTATCTTAAAAAATACAGACGTTACTTAAAAAAAGAAGATGATTACGTCTTACGCGTCATTCATCTAATTCTGCGAGTTAACCAATGACTTACATTCTGCCAAGTCATTGGTTATGCTGTCTGTCTCAGGCAACTCATTCCAAGCTCTAATAACACTAGGGAAGAAGGAGCACTTGTACAAATCTAAACTAGCAAATGGAACGAGGAAAGTACCTTTTGAACTGTAAACAGAAAGGTAACCTTGTGCTGGATAAACATAGCGTAGAGACCCTGAAGTTGAAAATGTGAAATTTACTTTTCCCGCAATTTTTATCGGGAAGCAAATAACAAGCAAGGAAACATGAAAAAAAAGATGGTAACACAAGAATATACACAAGCAGTTTCTCGTGTATTTCTTGATCTTTCACGTGTGGCTCAAATGTTGAGTCCTCAAAACCGTTTCACTATCAGGAGAAGGGGAGAAAGTGAGTAACTGGCGCCTAAACCAGTTAGCTTTTGAGCAGGAGGGACTCATTAGCCTTGAACTTCTACCCACCTAGCAGAAGGAAAACTGAATTTAAACCTCTGCTGCCCAGCAACTATAACCCCTTCCCCAGCGTAATTAGTGTCATAATATATCGTCATAAGAAGTCACTTATACAACCGCTTGTTTAACAAGGAAGGAAGGAATCTAACGCTGTACACTCTACATTAAGCTATCTAAATAAGAATCGGAATTAAATACAATTTTTTATTTGAATATATATATATTATATGCATAGGCCTATAATTAAGGTAAAAATCATATATTAGTGTATGAAATTAATGCATTAATGTTATGTGGAAGTTAAATTCACGACCTGTTTGAAGGAAATCCACCATCGTAGATCCCTGTGGACATCTCATAGACCCCACTTTTTTTTTTACTTTTGTAGACCCCTTGGAAGTTTTCATAGACCCCTGGGGGGGTCTATATAGACTACTTTGAGAATCACTGGCATAGAGGAAAGTAGCTGGCAGCAGATGGCTTCTAAAAGAGACAGTTGATTCTCGTCACGTGATTCGCCATAATCAGCAATCATGAATATGCAAGGAATAAGCCTTCAGAAGATGACGCAGGAGATGGTTATATTAATCGGCTTATACAGAGTCCCCAAAACTCAAATACATTTTAAGCATTATGGACTAAATTGACTTGTAAAAAATAATCTATTTGGATCCCTTGTGGTTAGTTATATATGTTATGAAGTAAGCCTATGAGTTAATAGATTCTAATGTCAATTGAATAGAGAGCTTTTAACTATAAACTGCCCTCGTTGAAGTAAGGGGTAGTTTTAAACATGGGACCCCGCAGGATTTTTTACAGGGGGGTTCAGTTGCCACCCATGGCTTCAACTTCTTTATTACAGAGAATATTAAAGAATAGCATTGGTGCTCCCTCGCCCCCCCCCCCCCCCCCATACCTATGTTATATTAAGTTCACTGTAAATACTTGTTTCATGAAATAAAAATTACAAAACTAACGTGCGAAAAATATTTACTGTTTCTCCGTGCGGCCAGTGCAGCCCAACAGGTCGATCAAATAAAAAAATGCAAACGCTGCCAAAACTGTCAATAAATTTACTACGGAATTTTCTTCTCGTCGCGATGGACAAGCCGGCAATGAACGCTTATCAGGCAGTTCTGATATTGTATCTGTACGTTGCTATTCTTGAATCGGTTTAGGATGTAGACAAAACAAGGTTGAACTGAGCATTGTTATTGTTTGAAAAGCGAGACGTTAATGAAGAAACTAACGATGGATCGTTGCCTGGTCAAGCGGTTTGCGCGCTGGACTGTCGTTTGGATTTATCGATGGTCCCGGGTTCAAGCCCTGCCCACTCCCATCCCTCGTCGTCCTGAGGGAGGTTTGGACTAGGAAGTAAACTATCTTCAACTCTGAAGGAACATCCGAAACATGTAAAACAAAACATTACTGTGACTGTTGAGCGGCCGCTCGTGCTAAGATGGACCGACTGCAACATCACGGAAACTGGTTCAAGAACGGGTGAATAGTTGACTGCAATTAAAAGACAAGTCAGAAACACACGAGAAGCACGCACTGATTACACATATACGGTTAGTTTGGTTTCACTTACAGCCGTTATTTTGAGATACGCGACACAAAAGTTTTGACTTAAATTGCGAATGAATTCGTATTTCTCAGTCCATCGTGTCTCACACAAAAGAGGTAAATTTAGCACCAACGCTCTCGCTTGGGACTTTTACGAAACAAATAGATAATCTTCTTCATGATAGCAACAGCATTACGTATATCTGAAAAGTCACTCAGGTCAATGGTAACAAGTTTAAGTCTGTGGGACGCGCAACGGACAAGGTCTGCTTTTGGATTTTTTTCACGATACCTTGCCTGAACACAGTTCTGAATGCTAGCCATCACGGGACAGCCATGGTAGCCTTGGCCGAGTAGTTTGTCCATGTCTAGTCTGTACACAATACATTCGCTGACAATGACATTAGACACAGACAGTGCGTCTCTCTTAACTACCGAGACAAAGCCAATGACGTATTCACTAATGCAATCGCCATCAACAAATCCAACGCAGTAAGTCAGGGGTTCTCAACCTGTGGTTCGCGACCCCCTTGGGGGTCGATTGACGATTTGCCAGGGGTCGCCAAAGACCATCAAAAAGGTCTATTCTTCTACTGCTGTATGTGTGTGAGCGGGGGTGGGGGTGGCGGCAGAGTTGGGGATTGTAAAAAGGGGTCGCCGAGCTTAAAAGGCTGAGAACCGCTGCTGTAACACATCAATTCAGTGCCGGAGATATCTGCATTTTCATGACCGAAATACCCAGAAAACGCCGTTAATTCATACTGTTGCCAGTGCTACTTCAATACAAATCAACTTTTTGACATGGGAAGAACTTTCTTATATCTCTTCTGGTGGACGAGTTTAACCTGCTATTTTAATGGGCGCTAACACCGCAACTCCGCGAGACGTGAAAACATTCTTATATAATACAGACGTTACTTCAAAAAAGAAGATGATTACGTCCTACGCGTCATGCATTTAGTCATGCATATTAACCAATGACTTAAATTCTGCCAAGTCACTGGTTTTCCTGGCTATCTCAGGCAACCCATTTCATGCTCTAATAGCACTAGGGAAGAAGGAGTATTTGTACAAATTTGTCCTAGCATATGGGACGAGGAATGTGCCTTTATCTTTGTGTCTTTCATAGTATTTTATTAAATTTTGTTTTTGTATTTGAAGATTATGGTTCAGTGTTTTATGTATAATTGCTACTTTACTTTTGAGTCTTCTGTCCTGAAGGCTTTCTAAATTTAGGGATTTTACTAAAGGTGTTACCCTAGTCAAATGTGAATATTCGTTTGTTATGAATCTCACTGCTCTATTTTGTGTCTGTTCCAGTTTCTTAATGTTTTCTTGAGTTGAGGGGTCCCAAACGGAGAATGCATATTCTATTATTGGCATAACCAAGGTTAAATAACATTTTAGTTTTTATGTTCTTATTTGATTTATAGAAATTTCTTTTAATAAACCCCAATGCTTTGTTGGATTTTTTTTAAAGTTTCATCAATATGTGGATTCTATGACAGTTTTTCATTTATTATAACACCTAGGTATATTGCGTTTTTAGTCTGTGTTACTGGTTTGCCATGAATAAGATAAGTGGAATTAATTTCTTTTATTTTTTTTTGTTACTCTTAACAACTGACATTTATCTGGTTGGAAAGACATGCCACAATTTGATTCCCATTTCTGTAATTCATCTAATTCTCTTTGTAAAATATCTGTGTCTTGTGTTGTTTTTATTGTTCTATATATTATACAATCATCTGCAAATAATCTGACTTTTGTTCCTGAACTAAAGCAATTGGTAAATCATTTATGTAAATTAAAAATAGTAGTGGACCCAAGACTGTCCCTTGAGATTCACCTGAGTTTACTGTTATCGGTGTTGATTTAGAGCCATTTATTATTACAGTTTGTTCTCTCCCTATCAGAAAATATTTAATCCACTGATGCAGTGGACCATTAATGCCGAAATATTTTAATTTTTTAAGCAATCTATGGTGGGGAACTTTGTCAAAAGCCTTGGAAAAATCTAGTAAGATAGCATCTATCTAAACATTTACCAAGATGACTGCACTCCTCAATCTTGTTCAAAAAAACTTTCCTATATATCAAATCGAAAGATAGCTGGCAAGGTTCTGTCCTCCGAGACAAAAAAAACAAAACAAAACAAAAACTTATATCATATTCTAGACCTTTACTAAATATAATGATAACTATAATAGTGTGCAAATGAAAACAAATCGTCCCGACTAACATGCTAATGAATATTAAATTGCAAGCCTATAGTAAAGCGCATATGGTCGGACATGGACTACAGATTTTGATTGATCTGATGGTGCAAAAAAAATGGCTAGAATTTGGCTGCCCTTCTGCGGGCGCCCATGGTAGTTTAACATCACAATCTCCACTTCAAAAAAAAAAATTCAGTTACAAAATTTCCACTCCCTCCCTTCCGGTAATTTCATTTCAGGGATGGGGGTTCAAGGTCCGTGTGTTTAACATTTGGTTGATTTCTAGTTTCAGAGCAGGCAGAAAATCATCTACACTCGTTACAACTTTATTTATAGTGTGGTCGTGGTAGTTTGAAATTAGACAAGGGGAAATAATTAGCATTTTATGTTTTAAAAAATGTTCAAAATGTGTACAAAATTTAAAAACTGAAAAAAATGTTTCTAAGTTTATTAATATTTTTTGTTTATAAAGCACAAAATAATATCAACTATAAAACAATCAAAAAAAGTTTGTTAGGGATTAAAATTTAAATTGAACTACCCAATATGTAATCTTTTAGACCTTAATTTACAAATAAATATAGTTGTATAGATAGCACAAAAAGTTGCACTTTCCATATATACGAATGTATATTCATTTAACAGAAAATCAATAGATTCCTAACCCCAGAAAATTGCCAAAGAAACAGTTTGGGCTCCTTGCCTTCGTTTTTTAAGAAATATTGATGCAACAAGTGTTGACTTTTTATAATTCATAAAACCTTAAATATTGTTTTAGAAAATTTGGTCTGAGGAAATTTTCAAGATTTATGTAAATTGACTATGTCATCATTTTCTGGACCCTTGCTGCCAGTCTACTCCACGATCATGATGGAAAGCATGGAATGAGTTGTTTTTTTAAAACTATTTCCTTCATACAATTTGTTTTTATAAAAATAGTCTTCGTATTATTATTGAATTTAAAATAATATGTTGTGTTTTCTTCGAAATAAAATTTAAAAAAAAAAAAGAAGAGGCCCGAAAAAGAGGCATGATCCCAAAAAAAGGTGAAAGAAATACCCATAAAAGAGGCCTAGGGGACAAGGATTCCTAGGATGAAAAAGCTAAGAGTAAATAGCACAAATGCCGAGGTTTCCTTTAAAAAAATGATTTCCTCTCACCCCGCTAAATTAGTAACAAAGAGTAGGAAAATTATTCTTTATTTATACTGTCCCTTTCAAGCGGTCTATAGTTCAGATATTGTAAAGGTTATCTGTTTTAGTGGCCCACGGCTTACATGGGTGTCATGTGGCCAGCACAACGACGAACTGCCATTACCTTTCCCCAACTAATGTCAGGTACCCATTAGAGCTGGGTGAACTCAGAGGCGCCCAAAGATCCCGAAAGTAAAAGTACCAGTCTTCACCGAGATTCGAACCCGGGACATTTTTTTTACAAAGCTTATGTCAATTCACTCAGTCTGTATAATCTGTTTAAAAGTTTATACACGCTATTTCTCCCACACCCAGGATCAATTATTCATCCACATAGATATTTATCATTATAAAAAAAATTAACAATTAGTAAATTACTTATTCGTAATTTATTATTTTGTTTGATACCAACAAGGGGCATTAATCTTTCAGTGTTCACAGATACGGCATCGTAGGGTTACGTCCCTTTAGATAATTGAATACGTTATTTACCCCACGCACATTCTAAATACTCAAGTGCTTCATTTTTTTATTTTGAGCAAACAATGAACAGATGAGAATTTTAGACTATACACAAATGTATAGAAATTATAATCGAACGTCTCAACGTCTTATAAGTTTAGGACGTTCCGTCTAACATGAGCACTAGCCGGATATGACCCGCGGCCTCCGGGCCTTAGTGTGGGTATTACTAATTTACTGGACTGAATATAGATCTATGTCTATCTTGGAAAATGTTGCGTTCCAATTTTTTAAAAATTTCGCCACAGAAATAAAAGTAGAGAGTTAAAATCAGCCAACATATTCATATCCAATATAAAATAAGGTGGAAACGGGTTTACCCGATTTGTTATAAAGTTTCGCTCTTTTGATGGAAATACAATTAAGTACTTTTTGTCTACTTTTTTTGCACTCCGGTCGTGGGAGGAACATTAAACATGCACTACGGTTTCTGCCACGCGGAGTAGCATAAGCGCTATTTAGTGATGGGTGAACACTTCCTGAAAGACACAGTTGTCCAACTGGAGTGGGTTTGGGCAAACTTATGCTAAGTTTTATCAAGATTTTTACGGTTTTGACTTTTATTCCGGACATAAATACATAAAACATTTATACATACATACATACATACATACGCCTTACTTTCTGCTTTATATTATAGATTATTCCCTAGTATTTCTGGAAGCGGGCAGAGTGCGAACTCTGTACCATTGTGATAGGACATTTCGCATTTCACACGACACCACCCTGGACATTTTTGGGACTGAATTACAACTGTTTTGTTTACCCAAACCACCTTGATGCCCTTTTCATTGAGAGACCTAGATTTATGATCCTGTATTTACATTTCTTTCTTACATTGATAGAGTACTTGCTTGGACCTTCAACTTTATGAGAGCGTGTAAATAAAAGGACCTATAAAAGTATGCAAACAACATCCCTTTATAAATGAATTCCACAAAAACAAATAGATATATGTCTATAGATCAGCGGTTCTCAACCTTTTTAGGTCGGCGACCCACTTAAAACAGCTATTCTCAACCTTTTTAGGTCGGCGACAACCTAAAACGATCCTAAAGTAGATGGCGACTTCATCCGTAAAATTTATTTCGTTCAAAGACCTAGGTAGACCCTAATTGTGATTTTGCTAGTGTTATAAAATCATACTCATATTTGTTGTATTTACATAGCAAAAGATTTAAATGATTCTATGTAGTGTAAAAACATATTGTGCTTTAAAAAAAGTTGCTGTTTTTTTTTAATGTATACCTTCTATGGTACAAATGTGCTTGCTACAACACTTTAGAAATTGTATGACAAAAAAATAAAAACTTTCAAAGAAAAATAGACACAAAAAAGGAGACCCACAGGTTGAGAACCCCTGATTTAGATATTACCCATCATAATAGCTGAATAATATTTACTAAGAGTTATTTTTAGTTCCCAATAAAACTGTAATTTCAACTGCATCTGAAACATGTACTTAAGCCAAGATAAACGTCATGAAAAGACGTCCTGTAAAATCGACATGTTCCCTATTATCAATGAAGAAAAACGTGACATTTAGACAGGCCAACTATTTATGGTAGGCTGTAATATTTATGACACAACTAAATATTCAAAACAAAGTTGAAAAAATGTGTTAAGTTCCACCATAAAACAAGATATTTTTGAGAAAGGAAAAAAAACTTGAAAGAGGTTAATATATTCTATCTGTTGGAACCATGGGCGGACTGGCTATATGGGCATTTGGGCAAATGCCCTGTGGGCCGGTACTCAAATGTGCCTAAAGGGCCTCGTGAATGCCACTATGACACGCATTAAATTGTTAAGGGTTTTATAATATTCTCATATATAAGGGGCTATATGAGCGTCATTTTAAAAACATCTTTTACAGACTACAGTGTAATACTAATTTAATTTAACACATTTTTAAAGATAATGTAATAGCCTACATCTGTAGGCAGTACAAGACAGTGCTATTAGTAGGCTTCATCATATTAGGGCATACATACATAACGATTAAAAAGCAACATAAGGCCCACATATCTTATAAAGATATAGTTTATGCATACAGTCATACATTATTTAAAAAAATAACACAATAATTTTGACAACCGATTTGTCTATAGTTGGAGTCCCATCATATGATATACAATTTATGAGCTGTACTGTATTGAAATGCCTGGGCCGATTTTGACATCCTGTCCACCCCTGGTTAGAACCAAGATAGTCTCATAACATAATCGTGTCACAATGGGGTAAAAAAAAGTAACCAATTAGAGCTGGTTGGACTTAGAGGCGCCCTATATCTCAGTCTTCACCGAGATTTGAACCCAGAACCTCAGGTTCAGAAGCTGTGCGCTTATCAACTCAGCCACCAGGCCCCATTTATTTCAGGTATTGGACTATTTATCTCAGATATTGGACTATTTATCTCAGATATTGGCCTATTTATCTCAGATATTGGCCTATTTTTTTCAGATATTGGACTATTTATCTCAGATATTGGACTATTTATCTCAGATATTGGACTATTTATCTCAGATATTGGACTATTTATCTCAGATATTGAACTATTTATTTGAACCCCTCTGTCGCAATTAGTTTTGTTGTAAAACTGTACACATTTTAATAGCGCCGCTTTCTTCTATAGGGGATGACGTCATTTGCAGGATTTGTTTTTTGTGCAGTATTTTTTCCCCTTGTCCTTTCATCGTGATTTCGATATGGCTTCATTTTTTCTTCATCGGCGTTTGGTGTTTATACGCCTTCTTATGCTTGTTATGTAAGATTTACATTTTGTGGTCCTGAACGATTCTTGATTTTATACTACTGGACAGCTATAGCATATTGCCTTGAAGTCAGGGGCATACCTAGGAATTTTTCATCATAAGGGGGCTTGACCTCTTTGGGGGCCCTGCATTTTGCGTACTATTTAATATTCAATGTTAAAAAAAACACTTTTTTTGGGGACCCCCTCAGGTGGGGGCCCTGTGGATTTTCAAATTCTCCCCCCTCCCCCCCTCCACACCCTAGCTACGCCGCTGCTTGAAGTTAATCTTGATTGGACTCAGTGACCCTTGTTTAGTGTGCGTTGTATTTCATATTGTAAAGATATTTTATTATGGATTCGTTCCTATTTGTATTTGTAGTTTGAGATTAAAAGTTTAGTTTCAATTTTAGAAAAATCTGTTATTTATTTTCCATAGGGTTTCAGTGTTTGCCTTAAATTTTGATATTGTAGGTAAAGGTGCTGCCCTGAACGCCCTGAACATTGTGATCTTTGTCATTGGTGAACATTCTTCTTGGTTGAAGGAAAGTTGAACTGAACTTGTTACAGAGATGAATCTTTGTCTTGAGTTGGAAAACTGAAAGGCTGTTGACGTCAATTTTATCATGACAACATACTATAAGTGTTTTATTTTTTAAGAATACTATTTAAGAAACTAATTGGGCTGGAGGCGCGGTGGCTGAGAGGTAAAGCGCTTGGTTTCCGAACCAGGAGTCCCGGGTTCGAAGCCTGGTGTAGACAGGGATTTTAAATTTCGTGATCTATGGGCGCCTCTGAGTCCACCCAGCTCTAAATGGTACCTGACATTAGTTGAGGAAAAGTAAAGGTGGTTGGCCAGATTACACCCTCGTTAACCGTTGGCCACAAACAGATGACCTTTACATCATCAGTCCGATAGACCACAAGGTCTGAAAGGCGAACTTTACTACTTTTATTTAATTGGACTGAAATTATGAATTATTAGCTTCAAATCCTGTCATATGTATTTGTATGTACTTATCATTCACATTATTAGCTCTTCATGTCATTGAAATATCATTGAATTAAATTTATACTTTAATTGTAAATAATTATATACACCGTTTGTTAATGTATTTACAACTGGATGTGTATGGTGCGTAGGACGTAATCATCTTCTTTTTGAAGTAACGTCTGTATTATATAAGATAAGATAAGATAAGATAAGATATAGTTATCAAGCAAAAATAAAATATAATTAATTTTAACACACACACACATTACAATTAAAATTACATTCAATTTTAATACCTATTAATAAATAATTTAAGCCCTGACACCCTCCAACATAATAATATAAGATAATAATATAAGATAATACGATAAGATAATGATAACGCTGAAGAAGAACAAGAGAATGCAGGGAGTTTTAATTATTCAAACATGAACATTTTAATGAAAGGCTTCCTAGTACGTCTATCGTGGTAATATGATGAACTCTGTTCTCTTTCTTTATCCAGGAGGCTGAGGGCTTTCCACTGCGATTGTGTCCCTACTCGTGTGGCTGGGGTCAGTGCCGGCCTTGGATAATTGAAGGCCCTTAATGATATGATTTTTGTGGTCCCTTAAGATAAATAGAAGAATAAAAAGAAACAGAGAAAAATAAAAGTATGCAATTTATTAAAACCAGCTGGTTTATATCTAAATCGACAAATGAGTAAAATTCATATTCCGCAGTTCCATATCGACATATGTCTTAAACTCGTAAATATAGAGTCTTAGTAGAGACATAATTAGTCCAGTAAACTTAGAGACATGGTAGACACAGAGTTAGACCAGTAAACATAGAGTCATGGTAGAGACAGAGTTAGACCAGTAAACAGAGAGTCATGGTAGAGACAGAGTTAGTCCAGTAAACATAGAGTAGAGACAGAGTTAGTCCATTAGACCAGTAAACATAGAGTCATGGTAAAGACAGAGTTAGACCAGTAAACATAGAGTCATGGTAAAGACAGTAGACTAGTAAACATAGTCATGGTGCTCTACTTAGTTTGATATCTTATCCACGTTTCTCGATTTTTTCTGTAAATATTTTTTAGTCCTTTGCGAGGCCCAACCTATTGAAGGCCCTATGTGGCTGCCCAGTTTGCTTATGCCTAAGGCCGTCCTGTTGGTAAGATCTATAAGAGTCCTGAATGTTTGGATGCACTCTGGACATTGCTATTTAGTGCATGATATCAATTAGTCAAATCATAATATTATTATTGTCATGTCATACTTGTGGTTGAGAGGTACGTGCTGCTAGATGGTAATCGAATCCAAATCCGATGAAGACAGGTCATTTTTTTTTTAGTAGAGATTTTTAAAACTCGATCTAAGTTGTCTTGGCTTATGCTTTTTACAATACTGGTAATAATGGATATGTAGCTAAGTGGCTATCATAACTAGGTGGAACAAGTTCGAATGCTGATGTAGCCCAAGTATTTAGTAAGTAAAAAAAAAAAGCTCTCTTTTCAGATCTTGCGATCTATAGGGCAGTTGATGTAAAGGTCATTTTTTCTGTGGCTCACGGTTAACGAGGGTGTCATGTGGCCAGCACAGCGACCAACCGCTTTTACTTTTCCCCAACTAATGCCAGGTCAGGCAGATACCCATTATAACCGGCTGGGCTTAGAGGTGCCCTTTAGATAACGAAATAAAAAAAAATCACCTAGATTCGAACTCGGGACATCTCGGTTCTGAAGCCAAATGCTTTACCACTCAGCCACTTAGTCACCGCACCACCCGCAGAGTCTCCTGAGGTTTAGGATTATTTCTGTTGTGCTTCATCCTTTTCTAAATGCCGCTTACAGAACAATCTCAAGAAAGAAATAGATTATAAATAACGTTACATTTCACACCATTAACTCTTTCTCTCCTAACTGACGATACCAACGTTGATTTCACCACAATGTGGTAAATAATTACGGAGAGAAAGAGTTTATATATGTAGAAAAAAAAATTTGAACAAAATTAGCTGTAAAATGTGACATGGCAAGTTACCTCTCTTTGTTTTGGTCTATTTCTCGTCATTTCAAGTCTCAGTATGTCTGTTTAGCTATCTTCATAAACACTTATGCTTCACTTATAGCGAGATGTGGGTAGCGGAAAGAAAGTCACGCACAACTTTTACAAATATTTACAATGTGGCCCACGGAAAATCGCCTGCCTAAAATATGCAGTGGCGTAGCTCGTGTTTGTTTGTGGGTGGGGTCCAAATTTGAAAATCCCCCCATGCTCCCCCAAATGAGTGTCCGAAATTTTTTTTTACATTAAAAAACACGCCATCATCTCATGTCATGATGTCGAATGTCAAAAAGCAGGGCCCTTAAAGAGATATAGCCCCCCATGCCCCCAAATCCCTAGCTACGCCACTGCCAATGTGAGGTTTCATTTCTAAGGTTATGTAAATCCATTAAACACGAGATATTGGTCTAATGTAAAATCTAAACTTCTAGGCCACGATCTTTAGTGTATATATTCTTTCGAACTATTGAGTATGAAAGGATATTCTGTGAATATTTCTTATAATACAAATTGCGAGTTGGAGGCATATGTAGTCCCTAGGTCCGAAATTAAAATTATTACTTTATATTTTGTGGATATTGCTACCATTAAGAAACAGGTTCATAGCGTTTTATCTATTAAAATGATTTTAAAAACCGCTGTATGCTAAGTAGGTCTCAAATAAATACTTTTGAAGTGCGGTATGGTGACATAACGAAAACGTGCTGTTATTGAGATGTGGGGGCCCCGAAATAGACTTAAATTTCGGTGTGGAGGCCCCAAAAATAGATTTATAATGCGATATTGTTTTGTATTGGGATGTGAGGGCCTAAGAATGGTTTTATATTTTGATGTGGGGGACCAAAAATGTTATTGTATTGCAAGGTGGGGGTCCAAAAATAGTTTTATGTTGCTATGTGAAGATCAAAATAGATTTATATTGCGATGTGTGGGGCCTCAAAAACATATATATATTGCTATGTGGGGGTCCAAACATTGTTTTGTATTGCGATGTGGGGGCTCTAAAATAGATTCATATTGAGATATGGGGGCCCAAAAATAGATATATAATTTATTGCGATGTAATTGTAAAACAAAAAACGAATTATAATGAGGTGGGTAAAAAAAGATTTTGTATTGTATTGGGCTTAAAGTAGATTTATATTGCGATGTGGCGACAACCAAACATATTGTTGTAACCCTATTCGCGACGCAATAGGGTTAACTGTGTGTCATCAGCTGACATATTTGACGCAGGCCAGTAATATAGTTTAGCGTGCTATATCGAAGGGCAAGGGACAGTACTGGAATGAACTTTGCACGTGAAGAGGACCCGGGTTATGGTCAACTGATCATAAGCCTGCGTGGACCAGAGACACAGCGTGTGTAAGGCAGTGCAGTTCAAGACAGGACAGCGAGTAGATCGGGACTGTTAGTCTGTCATGAAGTCTGTCCTGGTGGAGTCCTGAAGTGAATGTACGAGTCCATCAAGAGATAGAGACAGTAGAGTTTAGTACGGTGATGTACAGTATAGCTTTTTAGTGTTGATGTATTGCCAGTTGTGTCATTGGCTGTTTTTAATTGACCATTATTAAAGCACCAGATTATTTGGAGTCTTGTCAAGTTCACTGCGATTTTGTCCCTACTTGTGTGGCTGGGGTCAGTGGATAATTGGAGGCCCTTGATGATATGATTTTGGTGGTCTTTTAAAATAAATAAAAGAATAAAAAGAAACAGAGAAAATAAAATTATGCAATTTATTAAAACCAGCTTTGTGTGTGATGTGTTTAGCAGTGTTTAGCATTGTTTACAGAACGCCTGATTAGGAGAGATCGTAACAATATATATATATATATATATATATATATATATATATATATATATATATATATATATATATATATATATATATATATATATATATATATATATATATTTATATATATATTCCGATGTGGAGGCCCAAAAATTGTTTTCTAATACAACGTGGGAGCTAAAATTAGACTTATATTGCGATGGTGGGGGGGGGGGGGGCCCTAAAAGTATATGTTGCTATGTTGGGTAAAATTTTTTTTTTTGTTTTGCGATGTAGGGGCCTATAAATAGATTATATAAAAATTTAGAGGCCAAAAATATATATTTATACTGTTGCACATTCAAAAATCCGTTTTAAAAATAAGTTTTATATATTCTAAAAATACATTTCCGCTATGTCCATTGATTTTTATATAAGTTATATATAGTATAATCTAGATTTGCAATAAGTAGTAAATTTTATTGATTGTTATCACGTCTGTATGGTTCTAATGTAAGCAAACTGTTAAGGGCATTTGTACAGATAGATAGAAATGGTAGAAATAGATTTGAATTTTGATTTGAATCTGCGTACTTTTTATTTCATTCTTGTGTAGTTGGCATGCTTTTATGCTAATCAAAGGACAAAGCAACTATCTAAATCATCCATTCTTTTTCTTCTAGTTGCTAAATTATCTACACGATTTGAACACCTATTTTTAAAACTAACGCAAAATTCGTTTGTTTTTTCTTAGTCTATTTTTAGAATACCCATTCAGAGGCGGAGAGGCGAGTGTCATATGCGGGCCCTGAGCTTATATATACCGTACCACATTACCTTAATGAGCTCGTCCGCATCTAACGCTTTAAACATTATTTTCAAAACTAAGCATAGTGCCTTAAGTGGGTACTGTACAATTAGTATCTCATTAATTACATACTGCATTGTAAATTGTTCTGCATGAAAGATGTCTTTCCACCTAGAAAAATGGTGAAAAAAAATATGGGCCTCAGCTCTGGAAGAAAAGCGTGCCATACGGAAAATGACTGGCTCCTCTACCACCAAAGCCACCTTAATCAGCGATATATGTCTCTGCATAACAGGGCTCTACAGTCACATGAAAGGTGATTTACGAGATGAAGGAGATCTTATATATATATATATATATATATATATATATATATATATATATATAACCCAAAATACCTAGATGTTATAATAAATGAAAAACTGTCATGGAATCCCCATATTGATGAAACTATCAAAAAATCAAACAAAGCGTCAGGATTTATTAAAAGAAATGTCCATAAATCAAATAAGAACATTAAACTAAAATGTTATTTAACCTTGGTTAGGCCAATAATAGAATATGCATCTTCTGTTTGGGACCCTCTCAACTCAAGAAAACATTAAGAAACTGAAACAGATACAAAATAGAGCAGTGAGATTCATAACAAACGAATATTCACATTTGACTAGAGCAACACTATTAGTAAAATCACTAAATTCAGAAACCCTTCAGGATAGAAGACTCAAAAGTAAAGTAGAATTGAGCCGCATCCACCAATCGTAAACAAACAACATTTGGCCACGTGGTTCTCTATATCTTCCGTATAGATTGCTCATTCCATAAACAACTTTGTCAGCACTAAATACAGGAGAATATGTAGCTCATAACTGGTTTGTAAAGTCATTTGAAACACAGCACTCAGAATTTTCAGAATCTAAGACATTGCCGTTATTGAAGAGGGAGTTTTTAAACGTCATACCCCACCCCCCGGCAACGAAGAAAAGGGTACTTTAACATCAAAATCTCCTCTAAAAAAAAATAAAAAAAATTAAAGCAAAATATAAATAGCTGTACAGTTTTATAAGTGTCAGTGCAGATTGAGCTCAAGTGAGTATTACAGCATTGTAAAAGTGAGGATAATGAAAGAGACACAGAGAGACAGAGAGAAAGAGAGAGAGAAAGAGAGAGAGAGATAAGCAAGAGAGGTGGAGAGAGAGAGAGGGAGAGAAATATAGTGTGAGAGACCGAGAGAGAAAGAGAGAGTGAGGAAGAAAACGACACAGGATAGAAAAAGATAGTGAAAAAGATTGCACCATAGAGATTGAGTAAAGAAGAGTTAATGAAGCAGAAAGGGAGTGAATGAAGCTGCGAAACAGAAAAAAAAAGAGGAGGGGGGGAGGTGAGTGATGGCAAATGAAAAAATGAAAACAAAAAAATTAGAAAATGATTTGGAGAGAGATAGAGTAAGAAAGATCAAGATTGAAAGAAAGATAAAAAAAAAGGGATTGGGGAAGAAAAAGAAGAGAGAGAGAGAGAAAAAAAAAAGAGAAGGAGAAAGAGAGAAAGAAAGAGAGGGAGAAATAGAGCTTTGTAAAAAGTTACTTATGATAAAATTCATAACACAGAAATGTAAAGTTCCCCTTTCAGACCCTTCGATCTATGAGGCAGATGATGTTAAGGTCATCTGTTTCTATGACCAACTGTGAACGAGCAGGGTGCCTTGTGGCCAGCACACACACACACATAAATAGGGTTTAATTTTTTAGGGTATCTATTACAGTTGGGTGGACTCAAGGGCGCCCTAAAAATCACGAAATTTAAAATCCCAGTCTTTACCTAGATTGGAACCCAGGACCCCAGGTTCGGAAGCCAAGCGCTGAACCACTCAGCGCTACCATTTTTCAACATCAATTTTTCCAAGCCCACCCAACTCTAAAGGGTACTTGACTTAAGTTGGATAAAATAAACGCGGTTGGTCGTTGTGCTGGCCATATGACACCCTCGTTAACCTTGCCGACACAGAAACAGATGCCTTTACATCATCTGACCTATACACCGTTGGTCTGAGCTTTACTTTACATTTACAAGATGGGAAAGAGGGGAGGTAATGGTTTTTTAAAGAACATTCAACACCATCACTGGCAAAACTTTTGCATAAAGCCTTTATTTTTTTTTTATTCATATTCGCGCAACTATAGTTGAAAAATCTGGCACGTACTGTTTAGTGCTGGGTCCGGAACAAGTCAACAATAGTCTCCCAGAAGTAACTGACTCTATCATCTACACCCAAGCCTAATCGAGGAGAACAAATGCTTGCTATTTCAAGACAAGCATATCAAATTAAGAAATGAATTTCCCACACCCAAGCACTTGTTCTTTTCTTACCACAATACACAAATGATCATGTGAGGAGATGTTTAGACATTTGTGTGTTCCACCATTCTCTCTCTCTCTCTCTCTCTCTCTCTGTCTACGCTGCTGACACATATCGAAACAAGAGAAAGCTGGATAAAAAATTTTAGTTAAAGTGCTGTTGTGAGTTGCATGGTGCACAGTATTTAAAATCTAGGTTTTTAGAACGACGCCTTGAGTTTTATGTCTCATTGCAAAACAATTGGTTTATACGTAAAAAGGAAGATAACAAACACAATGCCTAGGCGCCTAGAATTCGCACTGTACAGATAGTCTATTATAAGCTATTGTATAGCACGTGGGCGTGGATTTACATACGATACTCTGCCTTTGTATTTGGATATAAGAAACTTCCTGTAGAGTAAGGTAAGATTTCCTTGGTATTCTATTATGCAGATTTAAACATATATAAGAATATGACTAGAGTAACACCTATAGTAAAATCACTAAATTTAGAGAGCCTTCAGGATAGCGGACTCTGAGCAGAAAAGCAATTATACACAAAGACAAGGTTACAAAGACAGTTTGTGTGGAAACACAAACTCCAAATCGGCCCCCGAAGTAGTCCACCGAGGCAGGTAAAAAGGCAGGTTTCAATATTTTCAGAAAGAACATCAGAATTAAATTCGATCAAAGACAAATGACAGAGAAAATGGAGAAAAAAAAGGTTGACAGATCTTGTGTGGTGCCCCAGCAGTCCAGGAAACCAAATGATAGGTGAAAGTGAATGTGATGTGAAATGTGAAATGGCCTAACTGATGTCTTATAATGAATATCTAATTGATCTAATTGCTGTAAAAATGGTCATTCTCTAATTCCTCAAAAAAAAAAAAACATTTGTAAAAAATTATTATTTTTTAATTGTTCCTTTAGTTAAGTGTTCTGTCGCTGCAATACTCTACGGCAGTTCACGTGATAATAGGAAAAATTAGTTATTAATTGTTGTTTTAAATTGTGTCTAACTTATACGCATACTAAATAGATTTTTTCTCTTTAAAAAAAGTAAACATTTTTTGTTTCGTTTAAATGTAGTAAACAGTATGACAGAATGTATTTAACTAAACAATACAAAAGTAAAAAAAAAACAAAAAAAAAACAAATCAAAAAACGTTTGCATAAATGTGTTAAAAATATGGCAAATGCAAATTTTCCCTAGTAAAGAGCCTCCAGTGTTTGTTATTATTAATATTTAATAGTTCTAAAAGTGGAGTATTTTTATGAAAAAACTGCTTGCATAAGTGATTTAAAAAATTATATTTTTTGGTTTTAGAAAAATAAAAAAGTAGCCTTGGCATTAGAACTTTGAATGGACTAAAATATTATGATGTCGGATTTTCACTATCTTTTCTAGTTTACGAGATCTAAACGGGACGGACGGACAGAAGACAGACGGACAGACATATCAAACAAAACTAATAGCGTCTTTTCCCCTTTTGGGGGCCGCTAAAAATGAACCATAATCATCAAATATAATAACAAAATCTAATAAAATACTCAGAAAGACACACAGATACATTCATCGTTCCATATGTTATGACAAATTTGTACAAATGCTCCTTCTTCCCTAGTGCTATTAGAGCATGGAATGGGTTGCCTGAGCTAGCCAGGAAAACCAGTGACAGAATTTAGGTCATTGGTTAATATGCATGACTTAATGCTTGACGCGTAGGACGTAATCATCGTCTTTTTTAAGTAACGTCTGTATTATTTAAGATAAGGTTCGTTTTCTGTTTGTAATAGATCTAGACTAACAATAATAAATCTTTGCGATTAGATTCATAATAATAATAACAATAATAACAATAATAAGAATAATGAAAGCAATGTTTAAACAACGTAAGTGTACTATAAGAATTGTTAGTCATTTCTTTCTTTAATATTGATGCACATGTCCACTAGTTTATTAACATGAATTAATAATAGACATAGGCAGTTAATTTCAATGTTTGAGGGTTAGTTACAGCACAACCTATTCTTATTAATGTAGCCCTTTGGGTTATATCTGTTTGGTATGAGGTTTCGGTCATGCATGTAATTGTGTAAATATTGGTGTGTAATTGCTTTTATTCCTAATTATCCTTAGTTGTTGATATCTGATCTTATCTTATCTTATATAATACAGACGTTACTTCAAAAAAGAAGATGATATGTTAATCCTTGTATCATTTTTCTGACTCTGATGGGTTCAATATTTATTTAGTATATCTTTTCTTTTAAATTAAAATTGTATTATTATTATTTTGTAAAGTAGGATTTGATTCAATGGAGGCGTTACATGGCAAAGAATTATTGTTTGTTTGTTTTTTTACTTTTCCTTTGTTGAGATTTAAAATCAATGTTGGAGAGGCTCGTGAAGCTTTATCTGTACTTGGGGACTATTTAAAAAATATATAAATAAAATTACTCACAGATACTATATTTTATCTTTTCAGTCTGTGGTGATTCTAATAGAACTCCGGGACCTCTCGGTGTCAACTGGTTAAGATTAGTTGTCCCGGTGTTTCGTTGGGGGAAAAATTATCGCCAGACCAGACTTACCTGTATTCATAATCTACTTATATCTAGTCCACTAAATTCCTCATGAGCTCACTGCAATGCTGTTTAGCTTCAATTTTAGTTTGATAATAGGTTAACATGTGGAAGCCGGTGCAGTTCTGCCTATTTGTGGAGTTTTCTCCACTGGTGATGAGGAGAAACATCCAGACTATTAAAGTTCCTTTGGACCTGTATACAATGGTGCCAAACTCATGCCTTATCCGCAACATGAGGATGACTGAGTGATGTCCAGGAACATTGTTTGATTAGCCCAGCTTTAAGTTTATATAGTGTTGGTCATAAAAACATCTGAACAATAGGAATTCAAGCGGATCTGTCAGCTGGTAAACGCACCAACAAAATCATTGACTGTGAAAAATGTTGGATCTTCGCTCTTTGAAATAAACTTTAAAAACTGGTGTTGTTTTGACCACTCGCTTATACGCCTATATCAGTGGGTATGACTTTATAATTGATGAACTCAAGCGGGCATATTATAATGAACCGTGTAAATGATCATGAACTATATACTACTTCTCAATAACTTTAACTGCTCAACAGTAGTATATAGTCTGGACGTGAATGGGTTAACCTGTTTGTCTTGTGTGATATTGTAAGTGAAAGTATAATCTGAATAAACCACATTTAAAAAAAGCCATTAAAAAAGCAATAGGAACAAGCAAAATAAAAAACAAATACTTAAAAAAACATACGATTCAATACACAGTGTTGTATAGCACACATCTGACCCAGAATTAGACAATGATTATTCCAGATATTCAGAGTAATGTAAACACTGTATCCATGAAAACTAAAATCTTATGATTACAATGGACTTTCTACTGAGTAGATATACATTCATGTCTTAACAAAAGCTCCTCTAAAATGGTTGTCTCCTATGAATTTGATGTCAAACATTCAGTGAGGACTATTGCGCTGTAGGAAATCTTCACGTTCCTGCACTTTTGACAGACAGACAGACAATTGGCATTTAGAATATCTCAAGATTCACCATGTGGCTCGGAACGAGACGATTCGTCTTAGAAGACCTCAAAACTGACCTGCAACGTCACAGCCTGTGGTCAGTGTATAAGGATTGGTCTCGCTCGGGATTCTAGCAAGTTACATGGTTGACCATTCCAATGACCTGAAGTTTGAGGACCTGGTTCTCGATTACCCCATTAGGGACATGCGCACTTTATGTGTTGTATTAGGACAGAATAAAAACAAGTAAAGTATCTATAGCACTTAAAACAATTAAAACACTTAAACACTGAAGCATAACTTACAGCTGGAAAAGCAAAACCTAATAAAATACTCAGAAAAACACAAAGACAGAGGCACATTTCTTATTCCATATGCTAGGACAAGTTCGTGCAAGTGCTTCTTCTTCCTTAGTGCCATTAGAACAAGAATGGGTTTCCTGAATCAGCCAAGAAAACCAACAATTTAACAGAGTTTAAGTTACTGATCGTGGCGTGGTGGGTGAGTGGTTAAGCGCTTGGCTTCCGAACCAGCGGTTCTGGTTTCGAATCTCGGTGAAGAATGGAATTTTGAATTTCGGAATTTTTATGGCGCCCCTGAGTCCACCCAACTCTAATGGGTACCTGACCTTAGTTGGGGAAAGTAAAAGCGGTTGGTCGTTGTGCTGGTCACATGACACCCTGCTCTTTAACCGTTGGCCATAAACACAGGTGACCTTAACATCACCTGCCCCATGGATCGCAATGTCTGAATGGAAAACTTTACTTTTTTTAAGTCACTGAGAAACATGCATGACTAGGTTGAAGTAACGTCTGTAATATATAAGATAAGATACGAAATGTTAAGTTTATCAGTAGAGCACGTCTGAGAAGCATCAGGACATTGTACACTTTACTTGCTACGGCTTGCTAGGACTCCGTGACACAGCATCGGTTTACAACTGTTTCTCAGTGTTTCTATTTCATTCATATGTCACATGATTAGTCAGCTTTGGACTAGGTTGACAACCACCACGCAAAGGGATATCACTCACCGCCTCACAGGCAATACTCCAAACTGCGTTTATTTGTGAAGCATGTTAGTAGAAGCAGGACGGCCCTATAATTTGAAGAGGCCCAATTTAATAGAAGCTTGCGAGGCCCTACTCCATTTTTTTTTTACAGTAACATTAGGTATAATAAGCAGTGGCGTAGCTAGGGTGGAAGAATATGAAAATCCCCCCGGGCCCCCACTTGTGGAGGGCCCAAATGAGTGTTTTTTACATTAAAAATTAAGTATTACGCATCGTTTGGCGGCCCTCTAAGAGGTCAAGCCCCCGGGCCCTCAAACGAAGGAAAATTCCAAGCTACGCCCCTGATAATGAGATCATCATATCAACATTTATTATACAACATACATAGGAAGCAAATTAAATGCTATAGGCGCCAGGTTGATTAAAGAGAAGCGATCGTAGGAAACATAAGGAATATTAAGTCCTACATCTTTCAAAGTCTGTGACAAGAGACATGTAAATGTAAATTGTGGAGCCCCTGCCTGGCCCGGCGCCTAATTTGGAACTATCGGTAAAATCGGCCGGCCCTGAGTTGGAGCATTAAGAGAAAAGTACGGATATTAAGTAATGGCTAAAAAGGTAGGGAGGGGGCGTATAAATGTTTCTACGATTTGTTACAAATAAATTATTATTATTATTATTAGGAAGGAGTTTGAAGATTTGTTACAAAGAAGGAGGAATTTGAAGATTTGTTACAAGGGAGGGAGGAGGAGTTTAAAGATTTGTTACAAGGGAGGAAGGAGGAGTTTGAAGAGTTGTTACAAGGGAGGGACGAGGAGTTTAAAGATTTGTTACAAGGTAGGGGGAATTTGAAGATTTGTTACAAGGGAGGGAGAGTTTGAAGATTTGTTACAATGGAGGGAGGAGGAGTTTAAAGATTTGTTACAAGGGAGGGAGGAGGAGTCTAAAGATTTGTTACAAGGGAGGGAGGAGAAGTTTGAAGATTTGTTACAAGGGAGGGAGGAGGAGTTTTAAGATTTGTTGCAAGGGAGGGAGGAGGAGTTTGAAGAGATGTTACAAGGGAGGGAGAAGGAGTTTGAAGAGTTGTTACAAGGGAGGGAGAAGGAGTTTGAAGAGTTGTTACAAGGGAGGGAGGAGGAGTTTAAAGATTTGTTACAAGGGAGGGAGGAGGAGTTTGAAGAGATGTTACAAGGGAGGGAGAAGGAGTTTGAAGAGTTGTTACAAGGGAGGGAGAAGGAGTTTGAAGCTTTGTTACAAGGGAGGGAGGAGGAGTTTAAAGATTTGTTACAAGGGAGGGAGGAGGAGTTTGAAGAGTTGTTACAAGGGAGGAGGAGTTTGAAGATTTGTTACAAGGTAGGGGGGAGTTTGAAGATTTGTTACAAGGGAGGGAGAGTTTGAAGATTTGTTACAAGGGAGGGAGGGAGGAGGAGTTTGAAGATTTGTTACAAGGGAGGGAGAGTTTGAAGATTTGTTACAAGGGACGGAGGGAGAAGGAGCTTCAAGATTTGTTACAAAGGAGGGAGAGCTTGAAGATTTGTTACAAGGGAGGGAGGGAGGAGGAGCTTGAAGGTTTGTTACAAGGGAGGGGGGAGTTTGAAGATTTGTTTCAACGGAGGGGGGAGTTTGAAGATGTTACAAGGGAGAGGGGAGGAGTTTAAAGATTTGTTACAAGGGAGGGATGGAGAAGGAGCTTGATGATTTTTTACAAGGGAGGGAGGGAGGAGGAGCTTGAAGATTTGTTACAAGGGAGGGAGAGTTTGGAGATTTGTTTCAACGGAGGGAGAGCTTGAAGATTTCTTACAAGGGAGGGAGGGAGAAGGAGCTTGAAGATTTGTTACAAGGGAGGAGGAGTTTGAAGATTTGTTACAAGGGAGGGAGGGAGGAGGAGTTTGAAGAGTTGTTACAAGGGAGGGAGAGTTTGAAGATTTGTTACAAGGGAGGGAGGTAGAAGGAGCTTGAAGATTTGTTACAAGGGAGGGAGGAGGAGCTTGAAGATTTGTTACAAGGGAGGAGGAGTTTGAAGATTTGTTACAAGGGAGGGGGGAGTTTGAAGAGTTGTTACAAAGGAGGGAGAGTTTGAAAATTTGTTACAATGGAGGGAGAGTTTGAAGATTTGTTACAAGGGAGGGAGAGCTTGAAGATTTCTTACAAGGGAGGGAGGGAGGAGGAGCTTGAAGATTTGTTACAAGGTAGGGGGGAGTTTGAAGAGTTGTTACAAGGGAGGGGGAGTTTGAAGATTTGTTACAAGGGAGGGAGAGTTTGAAGATTTGTTACAAGGGAGGGAGGTAGATGGAGCTTGAAGATTTGTTACAAGGGAGGGAGGGAGGAGGAGCTTGAAGATTTGTTACAAGGGAGGAGGAGTTTGAAGATTTGTTACAAGAGAGGGGGGAGTTTGAAGATTTGTTACAAGGGAGGGGGGAGTTTGAAGAGTTGTTACAATGGAGGGAGAGTTTGAAGAGTTGTTACAATGGAGGGAGAGTTTGAAGATTTGTTACAAGGGAGGAGGAGTTTGAAGATTTGTTTCAAGAGAGGAGGAGTTTGAAGCTTTGTTACAAGGGAGGAAGAGTTTGAAGATTTGTTTCAAGGGAGGAGGAGTTTGAAGATTTGTTACAAGGGAGGGAGGAGGAGTTTGAAGATTTGTTACAAGGGAGGAGGAGGAGTTTGAAGATTTGTTATAAGGGAGGGAGGAGGGAGGAGTTTGATGATTTGTAACGTAACAAAACAAAAAAAATATTTAAATGAAATAATAGGTCCTTTGTCTTTTGCTGGTCCTAGTTTTCGTGCGTCCGACATTTGTTGAAAGCTAAATATCACTTGTTTAAAAAATATTGAAAAAAATACTTTTGGGTTTTTCCGTCGGACGCCTGATGTAAATGTACAAAAAAAAAACTGAATACGTCATCAAAGTACCAAAAGTCGATATTTTTTCCCATCATTTTTATCGATACTATGATGAAAAATGTGGGATTGATTCTAGTTACGATTTGTTACAAAGTAGGCACGGGGGTAAAGAAAAGTGATTTTTGGCGTTACGTCATAGTCAAACGTTTTCTAATGCAAAGTAATGAACCATCTGACGTAGTCTAATGCGCGCTTCTAAAAACAACAGCAATAATAACAAAATGTTAACTCAATGCAAACCGATAAGTTTACGTATTAAAATGTGTCCACACTACGACCTTTAACTCTATAAACATCCCACTTAGTAGGCTACAGTTAAACGTAGAGTACAGCAACAAACGTACCGACTTCCCGGATGTCCAACTGAACATGAATGCGCTTTAACGATAACATAAAAGATAAATGAGACCGCAATCTCTAAGCCACTCAGTTCTCTACAGCTATACGGATCTGAAATTTAATCTATCACTCTAAGAAAACCAAATGAGATATTCATTACTAAAAACGAAACATGTAGATTTTGTCCGGGATTAACACAAAGGAATTAGAATTTTTAGAAAGATTTTTCTCTACTACTGAGAAACTTGATTAGTTGCATATATTGTTCACCTTCTGATTGTATGTAAAGACCCTAGGCATAAACTAGTTGGGAATCCTGGTACAATAATGTAAAAGAGAATGACATTTCAGAAAAGACAGTATCAACCAGGAGGACACTCTAAAGTTATGCATATTAGACAAACTTCTAGAATTAACTCTTTCTCTCCGCAATTATTCCTCACGTTTCAATGAAATTAGTCATGTAGCTCATTTGTATTTCACTATCTTGTTATAATAAAACTTCAATAACTTTTTGGGTTGTCATTAGAAAATGTTTTATTTGGTATAGAATTATAGAGGATTGCATGCGCTTTTTACACAAATTTAATTAGATTTAAATAGATTTTTACACAATTTTAATTAAAGTTTATAAAACTAAAAATTAATATTTAATTTCATGGTATCAGGTGAACGTTGGTATCGTCAATTAGGAGAGAAGGAGTTAACTTATTTTGGTTGATATATACTTAGATGTAATCATCGTATTTAAAAATCTATACGCCTTTTGAATATAAGAAACATCTATTTTATATTAATCTTACAATAAAAAACAAAAGAAAGAAAATTTGTAGTCGGCAGCCTACTTGGTGTAGCCAAGCCATTGGACTTGAGACAAAATACACCTTCTTAACACAATCGTCATCTCAGCAGCAAAATATGCATGTGAGACATGGAAGTCATCTGACGAAATTGAGAAAAGAATATATGTTGCTCAGAAAAAATGGCTGAGACGGATTTAGGGAGTCGTGTCTCAAACAGGATATCCTATGCCGAACTGGGAGTCGAACACTTAGTGTTTTGACTAAAATGTTATTTAAAATGGTTAGGCCAATAATAGAATATGCATTCTCTGTTTGGGACCCCTCAACTCAAGAAAACATTAAGAAACTGGAACAGACACAAAATAGAGCAGTGAGATTCATAACAAACGAATATTCACTTAATCACTAAATTTAGAAAGTCTTCAGGACAGAAGACTCAAAAGTAAAGTAGCAATTATACATAAAACACTGAACCATAATCTTCAAATACAAAAACACAATTTAATAAAATACTCAGAAAGACACAAAGATAAGGGTACATTCCTCGTCCCATATGCTAGGACAAATTTGTACAAATACTTCTTCTTCCCTAGTGCTATTAGAGCATGGAATGGGTTGCCAGGAAAGCCAGTAACTTGGCAGAATTTAAGTCATTGGTTAATATGCATGACTGAATGCATGACGCGTAGGACGTAATCATCTTCTTTTTTATTGAAGTAACGTCTGTATTATATAAGATAAGATAAGAAGTAACGTCTGCATTATATAAGATAAGAAATAACGTCTGTATTATATAAGATAAGAAGTAACGTCTGTATTATATAACATAAGAAGTAACGTCTGTATTATATAAGATAAGATAAGAAGTAACATCTGCATTATATAAGATAAGAAGTAACGTCTGTATTATATAAGATAAGATAAGTAACATCTGCATTATATAAGATAAGATATAAGAGGTTGTGACAGAGCGTTGCATGAGGTTTGCGGGACATGTTCTCCGACAAAATGAACTACTCATACCAAGAGTTGCGATGACATGGAGGCCAATACGAGAAAAGCGCAAACAGGGACGTACTCGTATAACTTGGCGCTACACCTTCATGGAGGACCTCAGAACAGTGGACACCAGGTGGGAGGAGGCTTCAGACATTGCCAGTGGCAGATCTTTGTGGAGACAGCAACAGACAGCTTGCCGCCCATACGCAGAACGGCGCGGGAGGATCTAAGTCTAAGTAAGTCTAACAAAGATAGATTTTATTGTAAAATAGATAGGCTATTCTGTGGAATTACGTGACCATTTCAAAATGTGTTCCGAGTATTGTTGCTTTACATAATTACATAATATGTACTGGCTAGAGAGACTTACAAAATTGCTCACCTTTCACAGATGCTAGCCAGCGGTGACAACAAGTCAAGCTACCACACTAGACGCTTCACACAGCCATTGGACAGACACATACATACATACATACATACATACATACATACATACATACATACATACATGCATGCATACATACATACATGCATACATACATACATACATGCATGCATGCATACATACATACATACATACATACATACATACATACATACATACATACATACATACATACATACATACATACATACATACATACATACATACATACATGCATGCATACATACATACATACATACATACATGCATGCATGCATGCATGCATACATACATACATACATACATACATACATACATACATACATACATGCATGCATGCATGCATACATACATACATACATACATACATACATACATGCATGCATGCATACATACATACCTACATGCATGCATACATACATACATACATACATACATACATACATACATACATACATACATACATACATACATACATACATGCATGCATGCATGCATACATACATGCATACATACATACATACATACATACATACATACATACATACATACATACATACATACATACATGCATGCATGCATGCATACATACATACATACATAGGATTTTCTTTTCTTTGATTCCGAACATTAAGGATGAGTGCAGTTTTTCACATGACTACAACTGTAAGTCATAGTTATCGTTCTAATGGCCGTAGGGATAATGGAGCACTTGTTGGAATTGGTCTTAGCAATGGAATAAGAAATATGTCTTTGTGTTTATATTGCGTTGTTTTTTTTTGTGTGTTTTTGTTTTTGTATTTGTAAACCTTTCAGTAAAATATTAGATACATCTCTTATTGTTCAAAACAGGGGAGATAACATTTTAAGAGATACATGTAATTATATTTCAATAATGGTGTTATGGAGTGAGTGTGTGTGTTTATATTGTGACGTTGGGAAGAGATTAGCGATTGGTTGTGAATAATGCAACATAGGTGGCGTTGTCGTGAATCGATCGACACCAGAACGCAAGACTGAAAGGTTGTGTTATCGTAGTGAGCAAGATTTTGTTAATGAATATTTTTTACTAAAGTCTAGTAAATTTATTTGATAGTTAATTTTACTAATTTGTTAGTTGTTATTACTGATTCGTGTGTTGTTAGGTAAAAGAAATAATTGTGCAAATTTTCAGTTTGATCCTAGATTGGGTGTGGGAGAAATAACGTGTACAAACTTTTGACCAGACAGAGTTGAAATAAGCTTTGTCATAAAAAAAAGAGTTTGTATGATCTAAACAATTTCAAAAAGGATCAATAAAGGAGTCTTAGACTTAGATTTCAAAAGTTTACAATTATGATAATCTCTGTATTTTGATTCAAACGCTTAATTTTCGTAAATGCCTGGATCCGGCCCTTACAAGTGCGTCCTGGCTCCAACCGTTAAGGACAATTTTAATTTAATTAAATGAGATTGTAGTGTGTTCTCGTCAATCCAAATTTGTTGTATAAGAGGCCTACTTAGTTTCTTAGATTGAGAATCTGTATTTGGTTATATTTTGACCAATGTGAAAGTGTCAAGCGAATCATCATCATCATCATCATCACCATCATCACCATCATCATTCCCATCCTCCTCGTCCTCCTCCTCCTCATCACCATCATCATCACCATCATCACCATCATCATCACCATCATCACCACCACCATCATCACCACCATCATCATCACCATCATCATCACCATCATCACCATCATCATCATCATCATCACCACCACCACCACCACCATCATCATCATCATCATCATCATCATAATCATCATCCTTATCCATTAGGAAATTTATCTTACAATTTGTGCAATACACCGAACAAGACATTATAACTATAGAAAACCAAAATCTACATTCACACCAGACTCACTCATAATTTACATGCGAAAAATTGATATTAGATAGTTTCTAATTAATGATTTGATTGCCAGGGAAATAGAGGATCTTTTGTGTCTGTTTGTCTTTGCTATGGTGTCTCGCATCTTCTCTGTGAAGGTAGAATTAAAGGTTAAGAACAACTATCTTTACAAAGTTAATATTAACTCACTCCGTCTGTCTGTCTGGGTGAATTATTTTACAAGTTTTTCTCCCACTTCCCATTCGCGGATCAACTTAAAATTGTGCACAATTATTCATTTTCGATGACAACACACGCATTTTGTTTATATTTGGTAATTAGTTAAGTTTGACATAAAAAGGGGAACTGAACCTTGCAATTTCAAGATGTAATGCAGTAATGGACGGTGCTCTCCCTTCTCTCAAAATAAGTTTTGTTTTTAAAAAGTATTATATATATATATATATTTATAAATATATGGACAGATAGATTTTGCTTGCTTGGCATTTCATATTGATCGAATTAATTTTTTGAGAAGCGTAATAGGATGATCACGTGAAAAAAGTGCATCAAAGTATTAATATATCTTCTTTTCTCGGTTATAATATAACTTTTCTTTCTGTTGTTTTTTTCTCGACGGAATTACGTGACCATTTCAAAATGTGTTCCGAGTATTGTTGCTTTACATAATAGACACTTGAATCTCAGCCGTGCTGTTTCACTTGTGTTATTATGGTTTCGCCAAAAATGTCACAGTATAATCACAGGTCAGCCTTAAGGTCTTCTATCTTTCACTCTCTCTTTCCCCTTTCTTCTCTCCCCCCCCCCCCCTCCCATTATCTGTCTCCTGCCCCATGAGAGTGTCTCTACTCTTCCCCTCTCTCTAACAACAGCCGAATCTTAGCCAGGCTAACAAGCTGTTCTGATGGTCTGGTCCTATATTTACCTGGGTTAGAATAGGTAAAGTGACAAGTAGGTGCATAACCTATGTTTCGCGCAGGTAGTTGTGACAACTTTTTTTTGCTTTCTTTTCAAGGGACAAACACAACTAGTAAGTCAATTCGTTTAGAAATAAAATCAAAATATTCAATATTATAAAAGTTATTTCAAGACGAATAATTTCATAAGTGGCAGAAAATTGTTAAATTTTTTTTTGTAAGGGAGAAACAGAGAGTAGTTACGTTATACTTTCTTTCTCTATTCTCTATATATGTTCATACTCTATTCTCGTTATTTGTGTCTTTTCTTCTTGTTTTCTTATATAAAGTCGATTAATCCATTGAAAGCATGTAATTTTACCTTCGTTTTCGTTAATCTGTATTTTCTATCTATAAGTGTCTGCCCATATGTTTTGTATGTTATCGCCTTCATCTATCCCTTAGTCTGTTGGGGCACCACTCACGATATGTCGACCGTCTTTTTCCATTCCTCTCTGTCTTTTGCCCAATTTGTTTTTAGACCGGGGGAAATTATTGTCATTTTCTAAGCTACTTCACAAATATCTGTTTGCATTTTATCTGTTTCTATTTTATCTGTTTCTATTTTATGTTTCTTTTTAATCTTTTTTTTATCTGTTTCTATTTTATTTTAATTTTTTTTATTTGTTTCCTTTATATCTGTTTCTATTTTATGTTTCTAATTTATCTTTCTTTTTTATTTGTTTCTTTTTTTATCTGTTTATTTTTTATCTGTTTCTTTGGCCAAAGGTTAACGAGCACAACGACCCATTAGAGTTGGGGGAATCTATTCAACTTATTGTTTTGATTGGAGGCTAGCACTCTTATATTCTTAAAGATTACTTTTCAGTTTCAGACGTGAGTGGCTTCAAAACTTATCAAATATAAACGAAACTATTTATCTATTTCTATTAGGCCTACAGATCTACACTATTCTACAGAAAATATGTTTACTTCAATTGGCATGGACTATTATGTAGTGATGTAGTGATATAGCATAACTAAAAAAAATAACAATATTTTTTTTAATTCACGCGTTCGCTTTAATTATACAATTAGTAGCATTATCCACCGGCTATGTCCGTTGATTTGATTCCATGCTAAATATTATTTATTTTGCCTTTTATAATTTGGACCGGGTACAACTTTTCTCATCTCCACCCCAAGCCCCCCCCCCCCCCCAAAAAAAAAACCCCAACTCTCCGCCTTAACAAATAGTCCTATTTACACTATCTGCTTTTTTAAATTATTTTCAAACTTTTTATTGGCTTTTTGATATATTTTTTTTTTGGCTGTTCTTTTTTTTTTTTTTTACTTTTTACATACTTCTCCGCCCTTCCCCCAGCTCTTTGTAACTTTTATCTTATAATCTCTTACATCTAATTGGCACGGTGCAGGAATGAAAAGTAAATAGTGTCTCCTTTTCGCCTGCCCCAAACAGGCCTACATTTAAAGTAATTCAAATAATATTTTTATTCTACTACAGTTAGTTAGATGTATCTATAAAGGACTGGCTCAATTTTTGTGTGGTAAATGTGTAATTAAACATGTTAAAGAAAGTGAAATTAAGAAACAGGAAAAGAAGGTGTTACTTCCTGTTTAGCGAGACTTCTACCGGCCTTTTTTATTCACTCAAAAAAAAAAAAAAAACATCAATAGTACGATTATATGCTAGTCGGAAGAAATTGCTCCGTTCTACCGTAAAAAGGAGGTAGATTATAGAATCGCGTTGGTGAAGAGGCATTAACTCTTTCTCTCCATAATTATTTACCACACTCTGGTGGAATCAACGCTGGTATCGTCAGTTAGGAGAGAAAGAGCTAAAATGTTGTATTCAAAAGAACAAAGTGAATCAGTGGCGTAGCTAGGGTGTGAGAAGGGGAGGCCCACATTTGAAACACCCCCATGCAACCGCTTGTCTTGTCGCTTAGATATTTAGAAGATGAAACGACGTAGATTAAATTGATATTTAATTTTTTTTTCTTTTACATTTGGTAATAATGTCGCTTCTACTCAGATATAATAATAAGGCTTGTCTTTGAGTCCGCAGATTAATTAGGAAGCGTGGTCGAGAGGCGAAGTGCGCTTGAACTTGGCTTGTCTTGGCTACCTAGAAGGGGGCTCGAGGTTCGACACCCGACTCGGGCAGAGTTGCGTTTACTGAGCGCCTAAAGGCAGCACGGAAAGCCAACTCCTAAATACCCCCTCCCCCCCCCCCCCCACTGGTCCACTAATGAGATTGGACCAAAGCGCTCTGAGCATGCTATAAGCATGAAAGTAGCGCTATATAAAAGCTATAATAATATAAAAGCTATAATAATAATGCAGTATTTTCGTGGCTACGCAGCCCCAGCTGTGACCTACATATTTTGCCACACCTAGTGCAGGCATAACCATTAACCACCGGTGTTCGATTAAGATTTTCTTTTCGCCGTCTACGTCTGTTTTCTTTTGGTCTCAAATGTGTATCCCGTAAAACACTATTCAAATACAACCATTTTTGAGTTTGTTTTTCCAAGAATGACATTTTTTCATCCTCTTTGTAAGCAGTAACATATAGGACATTTGTACCGACAAAAATATAACAAGGCCAAAATAAATATATTCAACTAGATTTCTTTAGTACATGTGCATTTTCGGGAATAGATAGATAGACAGACTGACAGACAGACAGACAGATAGCCAGATAGATAGATAGATAGATAGATAGATATAGATAGATAGATAGATAGATAGATAGATAGATAGATAGATAGTTAGATAGGTAGGTAGGTAAATAGATAGATAGATAGATAGATAGATAGATAGATAGATAGATAGATAGATAGATAGATAGATAGATAGATAGGTATGTAGGTGGGTAGGTAGGTAGGTATGTAGGTGGGTAGGTAGGTAGGTAGGTATGTAGGTGGGTAGGTAGGTAGGTATGTAGGTAGGTAGGTAGGTAGGTAGGTATGTAGGTGGGTAGGTAGGTAGGTATGTAGGTAGGTAGGTAGGTATGTAGGTGGGTAGGTAGGTAGGTATGTAGGTAGGTAAATAGGTAGATTGACTTTTTATGTGTTTGCTTTTGCCAAGATATAGTTGTACCAACTTTTAGGTAGCCAGGTTCTTTACCATCCGGTCACCATGCCTCCATGTGTAGAACTAGATTTGATTTATTAGTACATGAATTAGTAGGCATATGTCAAATCTATACTTTGAAATAATTTAGAGTTTCTTTTTTTTTCCACAGCCAATTGATTTACTAACTTTTAATTGGTAGACCGAACGCTATGCCGTCACAAAAATTTGAACTAACGAATTTATCCAACAGCCAGACCGACTTAACGGCCATGCGTGACAGCAGGAGTGGATGTCAAGTGAGTGCCTTGGCTGGGTTCGTCTTTCTGATGCTGTCTGCTGCTGTAGCTGTGGGCGTGGGTGTCATCGTCCATTTCGCAGGAGGCAACAGAGAAGTGGTCTGCAGGTGTGACCCTGAGACCATACTAGGTGGACAGATCTCTGAGTGCTTGAAACTTGCCAGTCAAGGGCATATAAAAATATGTAAGAAGATTTTCTAAATTTTGTTTAGATATGTAAACATTATTTAAGATAAGATAAGATAAGATATACAACATAAAAGAATGTCATTGAAAGAGGTTCTAAGGCAAAAGACAGAGATAAATGGAGAAAGACGGTCGACGGTCCAATAGACTTAGGGATAGTTAAAAGTAATCGTTATAGTTAAAGATAAGATAAGATAATTTTTATTAATCCAATCAAATGGAAATTCAATTTGACTACAATTGACCACCTCAGCGTAACTACTGTAATAATAACATATAGATGCAAATACCAACAACATTCACGCACGAAACATACACACTCAAAACCAGCGCTTTATGAATTATACTTCTAAGTACTTCTCAATGACGACAGATCCTAATACAAATATTTAAAGCAGATATTATCTGATAATTTATATTGATGGCTTACAATATATTTATTTCAAAACCAACAAGTTATTATATTTTTTGATGACAAATTAATTCATATACTAAGAAACAGACATAAATAGCTAATTGTTTGAAGTGGCGCAGTGGCTGAGTGGTTAAGCGCTTAGATTCGGTACTTAGGGTCCTGGGTTCAAATCCTGGCGAAGATAGAGATTTTGAGTTTCAGGATGTTTGTCCATCCAACTCTAATGGGTACCTGACTATAGTTGGAGAAAGTAAAGGCGGTTTGTCGTTGTGCTGGTCACATGACACCCTGCTCATGTTAGAAACAGATGACCTTAACATCATCTGCCCATTGATCGCAAAGGTCTGAAAGGGGGGGGGGGGATCTTATTGTTTGAAAACAAACACACACACACGCGCAGAAAAATTGTTTAGTCTTCTTCTCTTTGTTTATGTCTTTCCTTTGGACATATCCATAAAAAAAAGGTGATAAAACTATAAATAGCTATTTTTTGGTGTATCCGGTGTACAAAAATAAAGGAAGCGTTGACAAGGTTGTTTTATTTAAAGGTTAGGCTTTTATGATAATTTTAAAAAAATTTATTAAGCACTGTAGAGTCGAATTTTCTAAGCTCGCCCCTTGATAGGATTAAATAATTCTAATATGGAGGAAGCCATAGACTTTTTAAAAAATCCAATTATAAAATACAAAGATTATCTAAGGGAAAGAATTCCGCACCAACATCCGTATATCTCGATAATGTAAAAATTATTGCCCTTATTCGATATTAAACAAAATAATTATTTACCTATATTTAATTGACTAATTGTTTAATTTTGTTTTTGATGTATTTTTTATTAGGTACAATAATTTTTTTTTTTTTAATTTTCTACTTGATTCGAGAACGGGTGTGTGTCACGTACACAGTATCTATATTTAGCTCGTCAGCATCCTCGGGTAATTCCTCACGTGGAGATATGTTAATTAGTGTAACTTGGGCTGCATTTATTGGTTGGCAATGAGCTGCGTTGGACACGTGACATTGCTGGAGCCCGGGAAAAGTTCTGGTGTTATTATTCAGTCATTGTATGGAACTTGGAAGTGAAACATCGACTAAAGCTTTGTATTAGAACTCAATTATATTATTGTGTAGATCTATCTATCTATCTAATTATTGTAATTATTTGTGAATAGCTTTTTCAAGTTCTGAATTAAAGTAATTGTTTTTAGACGAAGAGAATTTCTTCATTGAATACAGTAACATACTTAGATCGACTTAGCGATTGACAACTTCTAGATGATCAACTGGCAACATTTTGAATGATCGTATTATCTACTAGATATAGCTACTTCTGTACGATCATCTTATTAAAAGATTTTAAGATCCTCGGCAATCACGATCATCGTTAGTGTGATACAGGTCAAGATAATCTTCAACGTGACATCTATCATTGCATCTTCATAGATCTTGACATCTGACATCCACTGACTGTGATAGTGTGGTAGAAATAACATGTTCAATAATCTAAGGGGACGAAACTTTTCATACTTAGCCATATCTGTGAAAACTGGTGGAATTAATTTCCCTTGTTAGTATCAAACAAAATAATAAATTATCAGTATCAGTAAACTTTTTAGATAGAGTGAGTTGATATAGGCTTTATAAATATGGCAACTTTATTCCCCTGTTGTCTTTTTACTTCATGTTTATGGTTACGTACTACGGGACAACCCCACATGAATTTTCTTTAATTGTTATTGAAATGGACCTTTTATAATATTCCGCATTCGATTATCCGTTCAGACCCAGTTCCCAATTAATCCTGAAAGTCGACGTTCGACTGTATTCAAATGTTTGTACTATGCTTAAGAAAAGTCGGATACATTAACCAAAAATTTTGTTAGTACCGTCGTTTCCTTAGTAGGACTACTTAAATAGTCCCAGATCCACTGGAGATGCATGTTTTATAGCAGAGGCGGAGTAAGGGGGTGGGTACGATGCCCCGGGCGCCACCCTCAGGGGACGCCACACGCATAGAGAAGCAAAAAAAAAAATAATTACTGTACATATTTAAGTTTTTTAATAGATCAACATTCTTAAATTATTTTATTATGTTATTATTAAATCCTTTTTTATTTATAAGCCTATGTAATGTTCATGGAAAATGGAGGGGGGTGGGCCAATAAAGTTTCTTGCCCCGGGCGCACGTTTTGTTCACTACGCCTCTGCTTCGTAGCTACAGTTTTTTTCTTACTCTACAATGGTAGTAGCTGAATGGAATTAATGAAATGCATGTCACCCGAGAATCAGTTCATCACGCTGGGGTTTGGACGAGAGCAACAGTAGGGGAACAGATCCGAGCTAAAAGCATGGGACGAGAAACCGGACTTATAGCAACACACAAACATGAATACACAGTGGTAGTATCAGCAGGGCCGGATTTAAGTAACCCCGGCAGAATTATTTCGGAGGCGCCTATACTTTCATTCTTAGCTTATAATTTACAATAACAAGATGCTAACCCCCCCCCCTTCCTGAACTGATCTACCAAAAATGGATTGGAGCTATAAGCATGAAAGTTGCGCTAAACAAAAACAGTTATTGCCAATCGCACAGATTTATTAATATGTCTAGATCTATTACTAATTAGCTACATGATTAATTCAAAAAAGATTTATCAGGTTTCACTCAATTTAACATAAACGAGTTTTTCAAAATAAAGTTGTTGTTTTTTATTCTATGTAACTTGTTTTTATTTTATTAAGTTGACAAAAAAGAAAACAACAATTACTCCTGTCTATTGAATGGGATATGAAAAGTTTTTTTTTTAAAGCTATCAACTCGCTCTGTCTTTCTGTCTGTCTGTCTGTCTGCTAAAAGTCTCATTCTCAGATCAGGTATTAACTTTGAACAATTATACATTGTACCTAACAACAAAAATTAACTAATTAGTTAATAAAGTACTGGGGATTAATTGTTTTGTTTGAAGCTACTTAATGAGAGATGTCGTAAGTACATCCTCTAGTCTGTGTTTGTGTAAATGGCTGGATCGGTCATCAGAACGTGACGGACACAAATCTGTATGTTATCACAGTGACATTAAATGGAAAATCACAATTCATTACAACAGGAATTCTAAGTTTCTTTCCTATAAGGACAGACAGTGTATTAATTATGTACCTTGAAATAAAAATATCTGAGACTCACATGAGATATCGAATAAGGGAAATAGCTTCTACATTTTTGATAGCGGGTTGTAAGTACTGAGTTCTTTTCCTTATATAATCTTTTTTCAAATATGATTTTTTTATATTTTGTTTGTTTATGAAACAGAGACACTTATTATGAAGACTTTTTTTAACGAAGAATTTAGAAATGTTAACTTAACTCTAAGAATAATTCGTTAACCGCATACAAGATTTGTCTTTTGATTGGATCGTTAGATTAAAGCTTTCAATACATGCTGGAGTGTACTTCACTCAGTCAGTAGAAAGACTATGGTTCATATCTAGAACACATATTCTGAGAGATATTCCCTTCCAAATGCAACGCAGGTAAAGGTGGTGGTTGCTTAGTTGGTAGAGGAATCAGCCATTTTTTCGTTTGGCCGGCTTTTCTTCTAGAGCTGAGGCCAATACTTTTCGCCGTCTATAGCGTTCTTTGTTGCCTGGTCAGAACGATGTCGCTCACACAGCTGTCCCCCCCTTTTCTCCACGCAGCCGATATGTCCAAAGGTTAGGGTTAGCGATTGTCCAGCGGACTCCACACAAAAGGGGCCCCCACAATTGAGGGAAAAAAATCTTTATTTCCACAGTAGCTTTACGTTGGTTTTTTGTTTTTGTTTTTTTAATCAAATTTTACTGACAATATTTTTAATCTTAAGGCGGGCAACACGGTCGTGATTTTAACGTGTCCTCCTATGGTCTGATTTATTACAACGCGTAACCCCCCCCCCCCCCCCCCCCAATTTTTTTTTTTTTTTTTTTTTTTTTTTTTTACATATTAAACAATTCTTTTTAAACGAGGGAAAATTGAATTTAATTTACAAGTACTCTATAAATGTTATAATACGGCAGGTGTTTGGATATAAGTATTTACAAAGCTTATATCAATTCATTCTGTCTGTCTGGTAAAAAGTTTGAACATATATTTTTCTCCATTTCTCATTCTCGGATTAAGTTAAAACTTTGCCCAATTATTCTTTGAACCTGACAAGACGTGAATCGATACAAAAAAATTAACAAAGTAGCCTGGTTAATTAATTGTTGGAGTTGGTGATTAATTATTTTGTTTGCTTTGAGTTGATATAAGCTTTGTAATAATAGGACGAGACTATAGAAACAATAGATAACTATACAAAAATAGATAACTATACAAACTTCCTTGTTCATAGGCGCTCCACTAGCAGAGTGGTTACCGTGTTGACTTGATAAGCAAGGCTTGAGCCATGAGTTCGAATTCAGATCGTACCCCCCCACTTTTTTTTAGCATTTTTTATAAATGCTTCTAAGTCTTAATCTAGCTCTATTACAAATTTGATCATGAGACTGATTCAAACTATTTAATACAATTATACTTAATATAAGCTTTATTTTTTTTTTAAAGATTTTTTTTCTTGTTTCTGTAACTCGTATCTCTTACTTCAGCCTTCACTCCCCTATTTATAAAGACGACTGCAATGGACTTACTCCCAGTTAGATCAGAATCAACCCGTGACAAGCAACTCATTCGCACTAGTTTTACTCATGGTTACATCAGAATCTTTTCAGCTAATAGAAATACGCGCAGATACTTCATAACTCCAAAATAACACACCACAAAATCATTTTTACAAGCCAATTTAGCCCATAAAGCTTTAGGCCTATATGTAGGCCTACTTGACTTTCGCGGAATCTGTATCTTATCTTATTAAATACAGACGTTACTTTTAAAAAGAAAATGATCTGTATATGTCGATTGATTCCCCCAGGTGAGAAATGCCCTGCTCCTTCGCCATCGTCTCCTGGACCATCAACTCAGCCAACAGCGCCATGTCCGTCATCCACGTTTACAGCATCCCAGGCACCCACATCGACTACAACTGTCAAGCCGAAAATAACGGACGTTCGGATCCCTACCGCCCTGTACCCTCTCCATTACAACATTGAGCTACAGACCTACATGGCCGGCCTTGACTCTGCAGGTTTCACCTTTAAGGTAAAGAATGCCAATGAGTCCGGTGTTAACATTATTCTCTGGGGGAAAAAAATAAACACATTTTTGGTGGACACTAAACTTAGCAATGGGCTCTATACTCAGTTATTGTCACGCTGACTAACTAGCGTACTGGTATAAGTACTTTGTTATTGTTTTGTTTTTAAAGCAGCTTTCCTTTAGAAGATAAGTTAGTCAAATATTTCCTCAATCGTCGACATTCCCTGAGTCGTCTTTCTGAAAGATAACATCAATCTCTGCACTATACTATGCTACAAAAACATATACAGTAGACAAGTCCGTTTGTTTTCTTTTGGTCAGGTGGCGGGCGAGAGACCAAGAACAATAACTCTACCCTGGTGACTATCATTAGTCAATAAAACATTTTGACTATCATTAGATTCCCCCTCCCTCCAAACTCCGAAGTCCACTGTTATCATTTTTAAATTGTTATTATTATTATTATGTTAGGCATATTTTATTATCATTATTATGTTAGAAACGAACGAGTGAGGTGCTATTTGGAGAGACACTCCCGTCCACATATATTGTATGTCAAGCTGGCTTTCGCTTTGGTGGTAGAGGAGCTGGCCATTTTCTGTGTAGCACTCTTTTCATGTTTTTTCACTTTCTATAGCTTTCAGTTTCAACTAAGAAATTATTATTATTATTATTGTGGTTGTTGTTATGATGGAAATAAATACATTTTCATCTCTGGCACTGCCAGTATTCCCCTTTTTATTATTGTATTTTCGAAAAAAATCTTCATGTAGGGAATGATAATAAACTGTTTGTTACGGTCATTGTCCTTGAAAATTTAAGATTTAAGATGGGTAAACAGGATACAGAATTGTATAATTCTGTATGCATTTTGTGTGATTACAAAATAAAAGTTCTTTGAGTTCTTTGAAAAATGTATTAGAAAACAAATTATTAAAATAAAAAGGCTTATCTTGAGGATTAAATAGGCCAATCAGTATTTCCCTCATCTGAGACGAAAGCTCCGCCTCCGAGGTATTTAAAACTACTGACACTAGCCAGCTTTTCACGTCCACATTTTCAAGGCTTTCAAAAGCAACCTTTGACCCAGGGTTTCTAAAGATTATTAATATCCGGGCATGATGTTAACGTTAAATGCTTTTGCTTATCCGCGCAGAGTTAATCATTGTCGTAAACATATCTGTGGAACTCCATACAAGATATTGTCTTAAAATTATAGCAGCACAATAGGCATATATTATACATATAAGAATGCCCACCACTGAGTCAATGGAGAGTTTATATCATGCTACTTTTTTAAGAAGAACATTAAGACCTATCTGTTTAAAACTTGTTTAGATTGCCATTTTAGCTGTCGCGTTTGTGTTTGTAATGTTATTACGGCGCCTTGAGCCTACATTTTGTTTGTTAACTCCGCTTTACAAATAAAATTATTATTATTATTATATTCCCTTAGTCTTTGGGGCACAACACATAATCTGTTGACCATCTCTTTCCACTCTTCTCGGTCTCTTTATCTTATCTTATAAAATGCAGACGTTTTAAAAAAAAAAAAAAAACAACAAAAAAAAACAAATGATGGTTTTGCCCTATGCATGTTCCTAGGTCAATCTAGTCATGCTTGTCAATCAATGACTTAAATTCTGCCAGGTCGTTGGTTTTCCTGGCTGACTCAGGCAACCTGTTCCATGCTCTTTCATTGACAGGCCTATCCATCGCTTCTTTGTCTGCCTCCTTTTCGTTACACTGAAAAGGTCTTTGCGAGCCCTATTGGGGAGGGGTTGACAATGGTCAGAAGGTTATTGAGGGCCCCGATTGCCATTGTGATCCTGTTTTTAATTTTCTCATTTGTCACATGTACGGTCTTTGTAGTTGAAATCTAGAATCCTCCTGGGTCTGCTATTTATACATAAAACACTGAACCATAATCTTCAAATACAAAAACAAAGTTTAATAAAAATACTCGGAAAGACACAAAGATAAAGGCACATTCTTCGTCCCATATGCTAGGACAAATTTGTACAAATGCTTCTTTTCCCTAGCGCTATTAGAGCATGGAATGGATTGCCTGAGCTAGGCAGGAAAACCAGTGACTTGGCAGAATTTAGGTCATTGGTTAATAAGCATGACTAAATGCATGATGCGTAGGACGCATAATACGTAATCATCTTTTTTTTTTTGAACTAACGTCTGTATTATATAAGTACGTCATCCTACGTGAGGATAGACAGCAGCCAATTTTTTAAACTGGAAATCTTGGGGGCCTTCGATGCCAAGTTCTGCCTCCTTTTATAGCATCGTGATTCCATATGGCTCGAGTAGGCCTCCTGGCCCACCAGGCTTATAGGGTGTCACATCCAGCAAATTTAATAATAATGAACTGCTTTTTTATGCGATGCCACTTCTTGGAATAACTTTTTGCGGTCCGAAATTTTTTTTTTCTTTGCGTGTTTAATTCCAATTTAAACTTTAAATGAAAACTTTAAAATTAAGGTTATTTTCCTTAGAAAAGGAGGCGCGGTGACTGAGTGGTAAGGCGTTTGGCTTCCGAACCGGAGTCCCGGATTCGAATCCAGGTGAAGACTGGGATTTTTTTTCGGGGTCTTTGGGCGCTTCTGAGTCCACCAAGCTCTAATGGGTACCTGACATTAGTTGTGGAAAGTAAAGGTGGTTGGTCGTTGTGAGGACCACACATGACACCCTCGCAAACCTTAGGCCACAGAAACATCTGCCCTATAGACCACAATGTCTATTTTACATCTTTCGGATGTTCGTAGAGTTCGAATCGAAGATGATTACGTCACAATTTAAACCACCTGCATGACGGCAGGCGATGGCGGCGTATACGGTTCGAACGGGGGTCATTGAGACGACAGTCCATACCACACAATCAAGAAGCCCATTTATATCTAGAATAAGACATTTGGATTTGCTATGTAAATTAGTACTTTTAAACTCCGTTGTTTATTAGAATTAAGTTGTAGATATATAGATCTATTATGGTTAGGGTTAGGTTCCGTATGCAATAATTCATCATAGTTTTTAATAGATCTAAACACGCAGGCGAGGGTGAAGGTCATTCTGATAACTTAGAATAGAAAAATGTAAGGACGTCAATATATAGATCTAGGTGTTAATGTAAAATAGATACAACACATAATTTTTTTTTAATTGTGTGTCTCATTGGGTATTTCTTTCCTAATATTTTGATTCTAATTCAATTTTAGATGCACTAATGCATATATTCTACCTAAACTCATTACCAGTCTATTTTTTTACCCCTCTAGGGAACTGTAAAGATTTGGTTGCGATGTGACCAACCCTCTGACAACGTCACACTTCACATCAATGTCCTTTCAGTGGACAAGACAAGCTTACGATTCTATGGAGATTTCTCAGGCTACAGAGCACCAGTGTACACGTCTTGGTCAGAAGATAAAGACAGACAGTTTTTTATACTTAAACTTAATGGCTACACAGAGGTAACCAATGTCAATGCTAAATGAGTAGAATCTAAAAAAAATTTCTTTAACACTTATTACTATTAGATAAGATAGATCTAGTCTAGATAATAGGCCTATTATATATTTATCACTGTCTAGTTGAAAGTCAGTGAAAGCCTTCAAAAAAATTTAAAGTATAGTTAGATAGCTGTAGATTTACTGAAGTACTTAAATTAGTTCTTTTGACTCTCTGTGAATCATTGGGCTATGACAATACTTTAACATTAGACTCTGCTTCAGGTAGATCTAAATCCCACAAGTTAGGTTTTTCGCTTTGTGTGTCCAATCCAGCATCATTTGAGTCATAAAGCCACAGTAACCTTTGCAAATTTTCCTGAGTCTAAGAAAGGGTTTTATTATTAGGGCAATCAGGAATCTAGATCTAGTTTACAATGCCTGTGTAGTGAGTAGTCCACCATAAAAAAAACTTAAGAATGGCCAAGCATATATATGCATTAAAAGCAGAGATCTAATTTAACTGCTTTCATATCCACTGTTGTCACCCATTTGTGGTAACTCCTAAAGGATAATGTCCTTAACCAAAATGACACAAAGTGTTCATGAATTATTGACAACAAAGTGCTAAAGCAATATAATGTAAGTGGCATACAAGAAAGAAGACATCCTTATTACAGTGGTAGCTTAGAGAACTAGTTTAAATAGTGCAATGCTAAGATACAGAGTCACCTGCAAACAGAACCTGTTATCAAGGTAATTACTTGGGTGGTACTTGCCAACAATCGGAAATCAGGAACAAAACAATCGGTCTAAGCTGACATAATTATTTCATAGAGCAATTTTTCTGTGATGACATATTATGGTTATTTCATAGAGTAATAATATGTCTGTGCTGACAAGGTTATTACATAGAGCAAAAGAACTGAAAAAACCTTGGACAAGAAAAATAGTGTATCATTAAGCTAGGAGACTATAAGATTAAATATTTTAATGAATTCAGCATTGTATTCAACTTTTTGTTACAGGTTGGTAAAATTTATATAGTAGAAATGAATTATACATCGCCTTTAAAAGATGACCTAAGTGGACTCTATCTCAGCACCTACAAAAGAAATGGTCAGCCTGTGTAAGTCACTTAAGTTTTAACATTGAAATTCATTTCTTAGTTACAGTAATAACTAGGAAGAAAATCTTGTACCATTTGATAGGTGAGGTAAACTTGCAGTCTGCAAACTACAATGGCATGGTGTTTACAAAATGGGCTACATTAAAACTATTTATTTCGCTGTATTCTTAGTACTATGACTAATGTGAACTTTTAGAATTAGATTAATTGTAAAAATCAACAAAGTCTTATTTGTTTATTCTCATCGCATGAAACAGGTAATTATAAATTAATGTAAATACTAAACATCTAGGCATATATATTTTACAGTTCAAATTAATATTCTCTGAGGTGATGCAACTATAACAATTATTATATTAATATATATATATATAGGACCCTCATGTATAGCTAAATAAACTTTTTAAATGAAAGTAGGAGCTTTAGCATTTATTTATTCAGTTCCAGGATAAAATTTAAGGCAACTTCATTTTCTTGATTCAACTTTGGGTGTTTCATTTTTGAATAAATACTTATATGGATCTACTTACTATTGAGGTCTTCTTGGTCTACATTTGAATATGCTTGGGTATTCTTCTTTTTCTAGCCATCTTTTTGCTGCTGAGCAGTGAGCTCTTATGCAGACAACATTTGGGCATTAAGTTAACTGAACAAAAAGATTCTGTGATAGTAATGATTATTGACAAAATATGAAAGAATGATTAGCATCTACAAGCCGTATGGTCAAAAAGTTTTTACTAAGCTTTCTTTTTTTTTTTAATTTTAGCTATCTAGCTACAACACAATTTCAACCAACTGATGCCAGGAAAGTTTTCCCATGTTTTGATGAGCCAGCAATAAAGTCTACCTTCAATGTGACTCTAGTTAGACCAAGCAACTTGACGTCATTATCCAATATGCCAATCATTGACAATTCAACAATATTGTAAGTTTTTTTCAAGATTCATAAAACATATTAAATGTATCACTTTAAACTTTCATCTAGATTATTAAAATTTGTAATCTGTTATTTGACAATCAAGCAAATGTGGACACTTTAAAAAAAATATTCAAATTATTGGGCCAGTAACACAAAATCACAGCAGCTGAACTTTTATTTTTTTCTGTCTCTTGGAAAAGCTGATTATTTTTTGTGACACTAGTATGCTAGGAAAAAATTACAGAATTTTTGCTATGGCTAACATGCACATCCTGCAATATATTGTAATATAAAGAAATTAGAAAAAACATAAAATAGAGCAGGGACATTTATAACAAACGAATTTTCACATTTGTAAATCACAACATTTTGAGGACAGAAGAATAAAAAGTAAAGTATCGATAATACATAAAACACTGAACCATAATTTACAAATAGTAAAACAAAACCTAGTGCTATTAGAGCATGGCATGGGTTGCCTGAATCAGCCAGGAAAAGCAATAACTTGGCAGTTTTAATGTCACACGATTAACATGCATGACTAGATTGACCCAGTTTATGTTAATCTGCAAGTAATTTATAATGCATTGTGTGCAACTTGTGAAAATATGAATACATCTGACCCACAGAGTCCGCCCATGAGAATTTTATCTTTGATATTATTATCAGCATTAATTGATATCTTTTTAAAATAAAAATTATTTCTAAAAATCTGATTTTCAAAATTTCGTAGAATCTGTTAATTTTCCTTGTGCCATTATATTGTTTGTTTAGTGAGGAGCAAGGCGTAACCTATGTTAAAGATGTGTATGGTCAGACCAAAAAAATGTCCACCTACTTACTAGCATTCATTGTGTCTGACTTTTCCTATACTCAGAATACAACTAAGAATGGAGTCCTGGTAAGTTGTTTATTGAACTGTTCGATTATTTTTTTTTTACTTTATTATTTTACTTTTGATGAGGTGACACTGGTTTCGCTTTGTCACATTTACTCTGCCCAATTTAATCATCGCAATTTATTCCTAGACATTTCTTCGACTAATTTACATTCACCACTTTAGGATAAGATTAGTTTATTGGTCTAAGCCAGTGATGCTCAAAATTCGGCTCTCGGGCCACATCCGGCCCGTGACGTGGTGTAATCCACCCGTCGAAACGCTGGCACAAAGTGTAGAAAATTGACTATAAAAAAAATGGAAAAATTTATCTTTGCCTACGTTAGGACCTTCACTTTTCTCTGATGAATTGGTACCATGACCTTTAACATTTGTTTATGAAATTTGGACTGTAGAAACTACCATGGAAAGTGAATGGATCTTTACTTTTTTGTGGAACATGATTGTCATCATCATTGGTCTCCTTCAGTTGTAGAACAACTATGGTTCATCTCACACACTTCCTCTTGTGGCTGTGGAGCCCTATTTTGGAGAGACACTCACGTCCACAAATATCACAGGTTAAAGTGGCTTTTGTTTCGGTAGTAGAGGAGCTGGCCATTTTTCGCATTGTTCGTTTTTCTTCCTAGGGCTGAGGCCCATGTTCTCTTGCTATCCATACCTTTCTGGTGCGGTCTAGAGCTATGTCTTCCCAGTGGTCATTATTGACATATTTTATTTGTAAAGCTAGCTACAATGCTTCTCAAAGCTTAAGTAGATAAAGGAAGTCATTTTCGGGCGCATAAAAAATATACTTTATATAGGTCATTAATTAATGCAAGTACTAGATCCACTGGCTTCTTATAGGCCTAGTTTCCGGTTAATTTCATTTTGTTTTTGTATCTTATCATTAATTTGGCCCATGACATGAGTGTCAGAAATTAAAATGGCCTGCAGGTCGAATTAGGTTGGGCATCATTGGTCTAAGCAAATGGAAATTCAAATTGACTACAGTTGTCCACCTCAACATTACTACTTACTACGACAAACACACACCCACAACCAGGGCTTGATGTACTGGTCTCCAATGTACTTCTTAGTGATGATGAATGAACTTGAAACACCCTGACTCAAAGGGGAAAAAGCAGGGTTTTTTTTCAATTCCTATATGATTAATTTGCTTTGTGTTAAAACCATCTTAACCCTTAAAGTGCTGCGCTTTTTTACAAAAGCGCATACAAAATGGAATTACAATTCTAGTGTTTCAAGGCTAAACTACCACATGCGTCTAAAGGGTTAATGAGGCTGCCTAAAAAAAGGATGTCCCCCACCCCTCCACATACCCTTTGCCTCTACCCACTTCCAAAAAAAAAGGAAATTTGTAACAGACATAATTATTTTCTATCTTTAGTACAGAGCTTGGTCAAGACCAGAAGTAGTCTCTAGTACCAAGTATTCTTTAGATGTCGGTATCAATATTTTGACCTACTTTGAAGAGTTCTTCAATGTCAGTTTTCCACTCCCCAAACAAGGTGAGACCATGTCAATCTATAAAAAAAAATTATTCTTTGTGCCACCTACTTATGTCATATATGTATATATCTTCTTTTTTGAAGTAACATCTGTATTATATAAGATAAGAAGATAAGATATATGCTTTGTTTTCAGATATGATAGCTATACCAGACTTGGCTGCAGGCGCTATGGAGAATTGGGGACTTATTACTTTTAGGTAAAACAATTGCAGAATTAAATTAAAAAGCATTTCAAATTTATGTAAGAGCAAAAATAATAAAGTTAGTTTCTTACTTGCTTTACTAAAAATTAACTAAGCTTCAACCTGCATATTTCACCACATTTGATGCAGATAAAACCATCTTCCATCTTACATTAATAAGACTAAAGTTTTAGAACTATTTTTTTCTTCACAACAGAGAAACAGCGATGTTATACACAGAAGGAGTTTCTAATGAAGCCAATAAAGAGAGAGTGACTAACGTTGTGTCCCATGAATTGGCTCACCAGGTAATCCTATTTCGCTATCCTAATTTTTTGTTATCAATGGAATTTTATTTCAATACTTTTCTCAACAAGAGAATAAATAAAAATAAACCATATAGCTGAGATAGATTGGAAGGGGGGGGGGGCTAAAAATGGCTTTTGTTAGATTGTCATTAATATGTAATTTGTTAAAGAGATTGGGTTTGAGTTTTGGCACATCACAATTTAGGCCATGTCGTGTAAGAGATTCTGAGATATTTAAAAAATGTAGCATCACACTATCAGATATGTAAGTTTTAAAAAGAAGAGAGTATGTTTAAGAGTGAGAAAGAATGCAAAGGGAGGATTTTATGTCATGATTTGTACACATTATATGGACTTAGTGACTTATTACAGTGAAATTTTAACTTTGGATCTAAAAATAAAAATACTTAACATTTTTGCAGTGGTTTGGTGACCTTGTGACACCAAGATGGTGGGATGACTTATGGCTAAATGAAGGCTTTGCGACATTTGTTGAGTATCTAGGAGTAGACCATGTGCATCCAGAGTGGAACATTGTAAGTATGCCTATGACTAGGGCTAGAATTTTTAATTATTTCTAGTCTTTTATACAATGTCAACAAGAATTTCAATCCTACCAATATTGTGTAATGGACCTCATTCACCAATCGTAAACAAGCAACATTTAGCCACGTGATTCTCTATCTCTTCTTTACAAATTACGATCTAATTTTAATACACAGTGGTTATCACGTGACAGTTTTTTTTGTTGTTTTATCAATATTATCACGTGACTTAATGTTGTTCGTTTACGATTGGTGAATGAGGTCCATTGTTATAATAATGAAGGATATATTCTAATTAATTATTGTTGAAAAAAATATTTCAATATGATACATTTCTATTTTCAAGCAATCTGATATATAAAAAGAAAAATAAATAACAATAAATTATAGCTTTTATATAGTGCTACTTTCATGCTGATAGCATGCTCAGAGCACTATGGTCCAATCTCATTTGTGGATCAGTGGGAGGGATGGGGTATCTGGGAGAAGCCATGGGCACAGACTACTTCTATTTCTTGAAGATTTTTTTTAACAATAACAATGTATATTGACAATTTCATTAGTGTTGTTAAAAATATTTGAACTGATGTATTTCAACAGTTTGAAAAATTTGCTCTCTCTAAATTACAAGATGCCTTTTCCTTTGATGGTCTGGTCTCCTCTCATCCAGTATATGTTCCAGTTGGTCATCCAGACGAAATAAATGAAATATTTGATTCTATCTCATATGCAAAGGTAAAGTGTCTACGAAGTATAAAAAAAAATGGATTCATTTAATAAAAGAAAGAAATATTTTATTTCTCAATGTAAACTTGTTACAAATGTATTTTTGTTTCACGTAATAATTTTCTGATGTCTTTTTGATCCACAGGGAGGGTCAATTATCCGTATGATGAGACATTTCTTGGGATATGAAACCTTTCGAAAAGGAATGAATGTAAGACATTATGTAGGCCTATAAATATATATGTATGTAAAACTATGTATGTATATTTATAAAAATATCACCAAGCATTACTTGCAAATATTTACTTAATACATTTCTCATTAACTATAATCATAAAATATTTAAACTTGTAAATGTAATAAAAGTCTTGTAACTAATGAATTAATGTATGTTATACAAGTGAAAACAAATTATTTCAAATCTTATCTTATCTTTTATAATACAGACGTTACTTCAAAAAAGAAGATGATTACGTCCTACGCGTCATGCATTTAGTCATGCATATTAACCAATGACTTAAATTCTGCCAAGTCACTGGTTTTCCTGGCTAGCTCAGGCAACCCATTCCATGCTCTAATAGCACTAGGGAAGAAGGAGTATTTGTACAAATTTGTCCTAGCATATGGGATAAGGAATGTGCCTTTATCTTTGTGTCGTTCATAGTATTTTATTAAATTTTGTTTTTGTATTTGAAGATTATGGTTCAGTGTTTTATGTATAATTGCTACTTTACTTTTGAGTCTTCTGTCCTGAAGGCTTTCTAAATTTAGTGATTTTACTATAGGTGTTACTCTAGTCAAATGTGAATATTCATTTGTTATGAATCTCACTGCTCTATTTTGTGTCTGTTCCAGTTTCTTAATGTTTTCTTGAGTTGAGGGGTCCCAAATGGAGGATGCATATTCTATTATTGGCATAACCAAGGTTAAATAACATTTTAGTTTTAGGTTCTTATTTGATTTACAGAAATTTCTTTTAATAAATCCTAATGCTTTGTTTGATTTTTTTATAGTTTCATCAATATGTGGATTCCATGACAGTTTTTCATTTATTATAACACCTAGGTATTTTGCGTTTTTAGTCTGTGTTACTGGTTTGCCATGAATAAGATAAGTGGAATTAATTTGTTTTAGTTTTTTTGTTACTCTTAACAACTGACATTTTTCTGTGTGGAAAGACATGCTCCAATTTGATTCCCATTTCTGTAATTCATCTAATTCTCTTTGTAAAATATCTGTGTCTTGTGTTGTTTTTATTGTTCTATATATTATGCAATTGTCTGCAAATAATTGACTTTTGTTCCTGAAGTAATGCAATTTGGTAAATCATTTATGTAAATTAAAAATAGTAGTGGACCCAAGACTGTTTCTTGAGGTACACCTGAGTTTACTGTATCGGTGTTGATTTAGAGCCATTTATTAATACAGTTTGTTCTCTCCCTATCAGAAAATCTTTAATCCACTGATGCAGTGGACCATTAATGCCAAAATATTTTAATTTTTTAAGCAAACTATGGTGGTGAACTTTATCAAAAGCCTTAGAAAAATCTAGTAAGATAGCATCTATTTGTTCACTATTATCTAAACCTTTAGAAAAATCATCAATTAGTCCTATTAGTTGTGTTTCACATGATCTATATTTCCTAAAGCCATGTTGGTATGGTGTGAGGACATTTTGTTTGTCTAAGTGGTTTATGATGTTGCTACATATTATGTGTTCTAGGATTTTACATGTGATGCTGGTAAGTGATACTGGTCTGTAGTTTCCTGGGTCAGATTTTTCTCCTTTTTTAAATAGGGGGGTGACATTAGCTTCTTTCCAGTCCTTTGGTACTCTGCCCTGGTTAAGTGAAGCCTGAAAGAGTATTTTGAACACTGGGGCTAGCTCATTGCTTAGTTCTTTGAGTAATCTAGCTGGAAAACCATCAGGTCCAGACGCTTTATTTGGTTTGGTGTTGGCTAATACTTTTTGAATTCCATTTTTTTGTACTACTATATCCTCTATGTTGTCTACTTGGTTCAAATTCAGTAATATGTCTTTGTCTCCTGGAGCTGAGAATGCTGATGCAAAGTATTTGTTTAGGATGTTTGCTTTAGTTTCATTATCATTATGTATTATGTTATGTTCATCTGTTAATGGCGCTATGCCTGTTGTTTCCATTTTCTTAGACTTAATGAATGACCATAGGTTTTTGTTGTTATCTTTAGATATTACATTGTTTATGTATGCACTCTGCAGCTGTCTGCTTACTTTTTGGGTTAAGTGTTTAATTTTTATGTACATTTTGTAAACTTTCTGCCTTAGTTTCTTTAAATTTTCTATATAGGTTTTCCTTCTGTTTACAAAGCTTCTTTAGTCTATTATTAAACCAGCATTTATTTACTTTGTTTGATGTGTATTTAGTTGGTATATGATTTTCTATAATGCTTTTAAGATGGTTTTTAATGAACTTCCAGAGGTCATTGACTGGTTGGTTAATGTCTTTTTCTAATAAGAAAGTTTGTTGAAAGTTTAATGCAGCTTGGTGTAGTTGTGTTAGGTTACATTTATTCCAGAGTAAGATTTTTCTTTTGGGTTTTGAATTGGCTACTGCTTTTATCTGACTGTGTATTTTTCAGATCTCATGGTCTGATAGACCAGGGATAATATCATAATCAACTACTAATCCAGGTCTGTTGGTTAAGAAGAGATCTAATGTGTTGTTTAATCTAGTTGGCTTTTTAATGATTTGATCTAAACTTAGGTTGTGTAAAGTTTCTATGAAAAGCTCATTTATGTCCTTAAGGTTTTGGTGTTTATCTATGGTTAGTGTTTTCCAATTTATATCAGGTAGGTTGAAATCACCCATAATCCAAAAAACTGCATTTTTTATTTGTCTCTTTAAGTGTAGTAATCTGATTACATAGTTCCTGCATGTATTCTAAACTAGAATTTGGTGGTCTGTAAATGCTGCCTATTATTAGGGATGTTGAGGTGGTATTAATTTTACAAAATGTTGATTCTATATTTCTTGAGTTAGGTAAGGTAATTTCTTCTGCTATAAGAGTGTTTTTTATTGCTAGAAGAACTCCTCCATGATTATCAGCCCTATCTTTTCTAAAAATTTCATAATTACTATTGAAAATTTCTGCATTATAAATTTCAGGATGTAGCCAAGTTTCTGTTCCTGCAATTATGTTTGGTTTCTCACATTCTAATAAAATTTCTAAGTCTGCTGTTTTGTTCCTAATGCTTTGAAAATTTATTACTAAGGTTTTAAGGTATTTTGGTATTACTTCTTTAGTAGGTTTGTTTAGTGAGGCTGTTGTATTAATTTTAGTAGATTTAGATTTAACAGGAGTGGATCTGGCTAGTGGTTGGTGAGTTTGGTTTGGGATGGTGGTTAGGATATTGTATGGGTTAGAAGTGTCTGCATCAAAGGAATCAAACAGTCCTGATGTAAACTGAGGTAACCCACACGGTACACAGTGCCATGATGCGTCTTTGTTGCCTAAGGCATAATACACAGGTGTATTCATATGGAGACATGATGCATGGTACCATTCATCGCAGGTGTCACATTGAATGGCTTTCTGTTTCATGGTGCATACTTTTTTGCAGATGTTGCATCTATCTTTAGATCTAGGCCCTGGATTTGACTCTACATCTCCTGCTATTAATATTAACAGTGTTAGGTATTTATTTCTGCTGTGTCTGATTGAGAACTTCCATTTGTAATGGGTGATCTTCTTTAATGTTATGGATGTGTATGTTAGGTTATTTTTGAAGTTGCATTGATCTAGAGTGTGATGATTGATTATGACTGTTTTTTTACTTTTTAAGTTTAGTGTTGACTAAAGTAGATCTAGTTCTATGTTCAGCTAGTGTGTATTTAGTAATTATTAGGATAAATAGCCAGAGCAATTTCATGATGACTGTTGTTGATTTTAGTTTTTAAAGGTCTAGTCTAAATCTAGTTTAAGGTTTACAATGCCTAAGTTAAGTCTAAGTCTAAAGTGAAAGCTAATTTACAATGACAATTAAATCAAATCAAATGGTTTATTAAATTCAAAATATGGACCTAGACTAGATCTAATTCTAGATCAATATATTTACGTGTATAACTAACTATATAGAATATTACTATTAGTTATTATTAGTAGTATTAGTAGATGATTAGTAGATCTAAAGCCTTAATTAAAGTCTAAGTCTAACACTAGACTGAGTAGATCTAAAATCTAAGGATATAATAATAATATTAATATATAGATTCTAGATCTATCTAATTATATTTAGATCTATATAAGGCTAATAAAAAAAGAATTAGTGAGACAAAATAGTCCTTAACTAAGAGTTGTTAATTTGAATTGATTAGTGGAAAAAAATGCTGACTTAAGTTAAATATATAATTTAAAGATATTAGTTTATTAGTTGAATAGCTTTTTTAAGGAATTTGGTTTGATTTTAATACAACAAAACGAAAATTTTAACTCATCTCTGATAACAGTTAACATGGAGCAGCCATCTTGCCAAGAGCGCGCAACTCACAAATATCTGATCCAGCAATAGATCAAAAAATGAAGCATTGAGTATCAAATCAAATATCATGGCCACCATCAGACCAAATGTAGCTTTAAATATTAAACGAAAAATAGAAACCAAGATCAGATACAACTTTACTTAAGACTTCAGACCAAATTCATTATCTATCTATATATACAGTAAATATCAGACCAAATCAAAAATGAAACCCAACATCAGATCAAACTTGTGATCAAATTTCATTAAAAAATATCAGATCATGCACATGCTTAAATAGTAGAAAGATTAGAAATGAAAGCAAATGTAGAAAAAATTGTACTATTTGCTGTAAGAGAATTATGAGAAAGACAAAGCGTCAAGCTTTATGATTAATAACAATTTTATTTTCTAGAAGGCATATTTCTTGTTCCCTTATGCTAGGACAAATTTGTACTAATGCTCCTTCTTCCCTAGTGCTATTAGAGCATGGAATGGGTTGCCTGAATCGACCAGGAAAACAAATGACTTAACAGAGTCTAAGTCATTGATTAAGATGCATGACTAGATTGTCCTAGGGTCATTTTTAGGATGTAATCATCTTTTTTGAAGTAACGCATTTGTACATTATAAGATAAGATTGTTTCTAAAAGTACAGAATATACACATTTTTATTTACTAACTTTGTTTTTTTTTAACAGTTATACCTAACAAAGTTGCAGTATTCTGATGCATTTCATGATGACCTATGGGCAGCACTTACAGAGGTAATCTGTATTACTTATTTAGACATTAGTCACTATTTTTGTTGATCTGAAATTAGAGAAGTTAATTATAACATTGAAGTGGATAGTCTTCCATTTATTATTACCCTTATTTAAAATAAATAATAATGGCAATGTCTTCAATTCTGAAGATTAATGATGAGTGCAGTGTTTTATATGATCATGCAAACCCAGGTTTGACCTGCATATTTTACCCATTCTGATGCGGACAAAGCTATTGTCCTTTGGTGGTCTATTAAGTTTCTATTTCTTTTTATCTTCTGCGCCTGTCTTCTACAAGGAAATTCTTTGGGTCTCAAATGCTTGTCTTGCAACTTTTGTGAGAGCTTTATTACTGTCTCTTTCAACCTAATTTAAATTCATAAAAAAGTTGGAGAAAATGATTTTTCTCCATCACAAACCAGACTTTCTACTTCAAAAATTTACTCATGGGGTTTTATTTTGTATTAATGGTCTAAAGAAATGTTTTACTAGTTTTGATTATTAAAATCAAATACTTAATACACTTTTTGAAACATTATAGCAAGACATATGACTTTTCATTTACCTCTTCGGCAGTGACTTTAAAGGAAAATAAGATAAGGAGGGGAATAAAGACATTCATAATAATGCCGTTAAAACATCAATCATTTTATATATTACTACCACACAACATGTTGATTTCACTGAAGTATTTTCTTATATAGGTGAAAATTGCTTAAGTAATTAGTGTGCGTGTAACACCCAGATATATTATCGATGACTGCTTGGTAATGCTAGATGTGCTCTGGACTGTCATTCGGTTGTCTCAAATGTCACTGGTTCATACCCTCCCTGCTGCCACCCCCATTGTCTTGCGGGAGGTTTACTCTGAAATTTAATTATCTTCAGTATTTGAAAGAACATCCTAAACTTGTAAAACATGTTACAAAACAAAAAGATATACATTGTCACATTCATAAAAGGCTGATAAAAGAATTAAATTTCATTCCATTTGAATGTATTATTATTATTAATCTGTATATCGCACAAGTAGCACACTGCAGCTCTGTATTTTTCAACTGGGATTTAAAAAATGACAGGTTTCAATAATTTTAAAGGTTTCTTAAATAATTTTACTAGCTGATAGTTCAGACTCTCTATGGCAAACGCTAGTTGAAAAGAAAAGGTGTTTTAGCTTTCTAATATTTATGCTGCTTATTTTTATCCAAATTGTAATTATCTTTGATCTTTTTTTTCTTCATTGTTTTTTGCATCCTTCAAAGAAACTTATTAAGCCTCTCTTCTTCTCTTAAGCACGTGAAAATGTAGTACTAGTAGTCCTTAAAGATCTTCTTCTTCTTCCTCATTCTCATTTTTAGTTGAAGCATTCAGATGACTAGACCAATATATGAGATGAACTGTGCAGTGGTTTACAAATCAGGGAGCTTTCCTTATACTTTTCTTTTTATAGGAGTGTTTTGGGGCAGTGTCTTGTTCAGGCCTCTTAGGTAAAGAAAGCAGTTTTGAACGACAGAGCATTTTTTGGTGACACTCCACATGGGTAGATTTCACTAGCTCCAACTTTGAGCTTCCAGAACATATGTTGTCTCATCCCTTTAGGATGAAATACTTTTGCTTTGCTTCTCCCATAGAGCAGTCAGAAAAAGGACCACTCTTACATAATTTAGCCACACACATACTCGTCTTTGACCTACCAATTTTAGGCCTCAATGAAATTAAATATCTTTCCATTTAGACAAAAACAGAAAGATTTAAAAACGCCTTTATCCCACTTTCTGTCAGAGTGTTACAAGGTCATCTGTTGTCATCGAGAAGTACATACCTAATTCATAAAATGCTGGTTGTGAGTGTGTATGTGTTTCGTGTGTGAATGTTGTTTGTATTTGCATCTATATTGTTATTGTTACAGTAGTCATGCTGAGGTGGTTATTCGTAGTCAAACTAAATTTCCATTTGATTGGACCAATAAAAATTATCTTATGTTATCTTTGCCATGTAAAAGTGAAAAAACTTCTTTTACTCTTCTGTTCTATACATTAACATAGCTTATGCTTCTTTGAAAGAAGGGGAACACAGTTTTAATGGTTGTGACCACCATTACTACATCCTCCCATGCTTTGACTTGGGAAAGCTGGTTAAACACAATAATTAAAATGACGCTTGAAAAAGTGTAATAACATTTTCAGCAAGCCAGGCGTGACAACAAAAATATAAATGTGAAAGAAGTGATGGACACTTGGACTCTACAAATGAACTACCCTGTAGTTACAGTGACGCGGGACTTCAGTCGCCATGATGCCCTCACAGTCCACCAAGAAAGATTCCTATTGAATCATGATGCACCTGAGCAAGGAAGATATACTTCACCTTTTAAGTAAGATTTACTTCACCTTTTAAGTAAGATTTATTTCAAATTTTAAGTAAGATTCACTTCACCTTTTAAGTAAGATTCACTTCACCTTTTAAGTAAGATTCACTTCACCTGTTAAGTAAGATTTACTTCACCTTTTAAGTAAGATTTACTTTACTATTTAGATATGTTAAGCCATTTACTATTTAGATATGTTAAGCCATAAAAATATAATTTAGTAATTGCTACATAACAAAGCTGTAAAAATATAACAAATTTATCTTGCTCTTTAATTCTAATTATTGTGTGCTTTATAGATTCTATTTTTCCCCCATCTATTTTCATTAAATTAAATTTCCACTTCTTTTGTTTGTAGTAACTATTTCTTATTCTTTTCCCCCCATCATTTATATTCACATGGTAAAGTAAAGTTCCACTTTCAGACCGTGCGATCTATAGGGCAGATGATTTTAAGGTCATCTGTTTCTTTGGCCAACAGTTAACTAGCAGGGTGTCATGTGGCCAGCACATCGACCAACTGCCTTTACTTACTAAACTAAAGTCAGGTACCCATTAGAGTTGGGTGGACTTAGGGGTGCCCTAAAATTCCTGAAAATCAAAATACCAAGATTCGAACCCAGGACCCCAGGCTCCAAGCCAAGTGCTTAACCACTCAGCCACCTTGACCCCTTATATTCACATGTTGGATGTCATTTATTTGTTCATGAAGACTATTCCCTGTAGTTGAAAAGCTATCCCTAGAACAGTCTTCAGTCTGCAATTTTCTTATCTAAAAAAATACAGACATTCTTTCAAAAATGAAGATAATTATATAATAGGTGTATATGTGTTAATCTAGTCAGGCATATTAATTAGAGACAAGCTGTAGTAAGTCATTGGTCTTCCTTACTAATTAGGCAACCTGTTCCATGATCTTATCCCATGCACGAAATTTATGTATATAGCTTTCTCATCTTTTTTCTTTTAAAAGGGCTGAATTTATCACACTCTATGTACCATTAATGTGAGTCTTCACTAACATAAAACATAAAAAAGGAGAAAAATCAAATCAAATGTACAAGTATACATCATTACTCTTTGAAATAATTTAAATGTTTATTTACTAATAATCTTAATTTTAAAATATTATCTAAATCTTCTTTTAAAAAATAAAGTGAAATATTTATAGGCATTTAAGAAGTAAAGAAAGTAATCAATCTTGTAAAGGTCAAAGGGCATATATCTGAGACCCAAAGACTCAAAGACACAGATGTTGAAAATAGAATTTAAGTTGATGCCTAGTGATCTATGGCTACATTTCTGGTATGGCAAAATTAGCAGGTTACAACCGGGTATGTGTCGTAGCTTGGAATATTGCATTCTTTCCTAATCTTTGAACTCAAATGCAATGCCAGTTGTAAATAAAATAAACACATTTTACTCTCAGTAATAAGGGGAATTAAATCATTTTATTTTCTTCAGTTATACTTGGAACATTCCATTGACCTTCGCAAGTAGTTTAACATTAAACTTCAATCAAACAGATGCAAATGTTCACTGGCTTTGGAAACATGAGGCTTCAAGTAAGTGCAGTGAAAAGTGAAGCAAAAGTTTGTTCCCTTTGACTTAGATCTATTTGTACTTATCAATTAGACAAATGTAGTTACTACAAGGTATAGTAATGTATCAATTTTAAAAGCATGAATGCTGTTATTTCTTTAAAATATACGTTTTCAACCAATCACATTCTATTCATGTTTAACAGATACATTGTTAACCAAACCTGATTTCATAGTTTGTTCTTGTGAGATTACCTTTATGTATCTAGAGTAAGAATAAAGGAAAGTCCCCTATGGCAGATGCAATACACAAAAGTATTAGAAAGAGGGTGAAAGTACAACGGCGCCTGGTGACTACAGATGCCCAACCTGTGACCGCAGATGTGTATCTAGGATTGGCCTCTTTAGTCACAAGAAGTTGCAAAGGGAACAGATTGTCTCTTTAATGCCACAGAATAATGACTATAGTTAAGAAGATGTTACTAGTACTATTAAGCCATTAGAATGTAGATCTAATTAATATGTATTATGTATTGCATTTGTTTTCAGAGACAATTACATACAGTGATTTAGAACTGCGAAATGAAAGCAGTGGATGGTTCCTTTGTAATGTTCACCAAAATGGCTACTATCGAGTTAACTATCAATTATCCAACTGGCAAGCTTTGGCTATACAGCTGAAAACCAATCATTTGGTTAGTATTTTTTGCCAAAATTTATTTTATAAATGCATCTTAACTACAACTGAAAATTAGAATTGGTAGTGGCATATATAACTGTTGGTGTAACTAGCTCATTATTTTAATTCATGAATTTTTCATTTTAGGTTATACCAGTCATAAATAGGGCTCAACTCATCAATGATGCATGGAACTTGGCCAAGTGGGTGTAGCTTTCAGTTGTGAAACAAAAATCTTACCATTTAAAATAAGCAAGAAAAACATGTATAATAAATGTATTCAAGATTCAGTACATGTAATATAATTAATTTAGTAGCTGTTTTCTTCACCACTTAGACTGGGTATGCTACTGAAAAAAAATAAAAATAAAAAATAGAGAAAAAAAGAACAATTGGCCAATTAACTGTTAGTGCAATGTCTAAGATCTTTGAATAAGATTCTATAGCATGAAAAAAAATAGATCTAACAAAAGGCTGAGAAAAGAAGCAGGCAAAACTGCAGTAGACTTAACTTACCCTTGTCATGTTTATGGCCGGCTTTTTAAAGTGAGGAGTGGGGTCAATAGCCATTTTCAAGTTCAAAGAAAATGATAAATTTGCTCATCTTTGACCACAGAGGAATATATATTTATGTATGTATGTATTAATAAGCTTATAGATACAAGTAGAAATAGATAAACGACAAGGCCGATATACAAAATACACACAGGCTTTATTCAACCATATTAGATAACGAACAGCTACATACACTTCCTAATCCGCTAAGGAAACTAACTCTCAAGCAACATTACATCATATATTAACATCCTTCATTAACATCCTTCTTTCTCTACAAAAATAACATAATATACCTGATCACATATTCTATAAATAATACAACATGTCTTCCTTTTTTTCAAACAATAATATTACACATATAAGTCATCATTCAATGAAGAAAACAAAATAGGACTGGGAAAAAAAATCCAAATAAATGTCATAAAATGTCATAGTATCTGTGTCAATATCATTAGAAGAGCCATCCATCTGAAAGGTTATATAACAGTTCACAATGTTTCAGCAATTCTCCTTCATCATCAAAGCTTCCCTCAGACTCCTGGGTTTCTGTAATTTCTCCCTTCCATTCAGTGTCATGTTGAGGCAGTACTGTCCTGAGATCTGATTCTGAAACATCTTCATCTCTACCAGAGATCTGTCGGAATCTTTTCAAATTCTTCACAGTAACATGTTCACTTTGTTTACGATACCATCTAGTACACTGGGAAAAATGATTCAGTCTATGACACGTATAGCCTTCTTTACCCTGGGCTGGACAAACAGTGTTTCTATGGGCGTGATACTTGCCACAGCATCTACATTCTGGCAGTTTACTGTCCTTAGATTGTTCTCTGAAACATTTGAACGACGATCTACAACTACTTGTAATAGAGTTGATACAAGTGTCTTGATTAGACGTAGATGACTTCTTCTTAGAGTTGATCTTCTGTGACTTGCATTTCACTGCAAAGTGGTTGATCATTTGACAGTTGAAACAAGTTTTGCCCCAAGCTGGGCATGACTGTCTGTTATATTCATGTCTGCCTCCACAAAATTTGCAGTCCTTGATAAATTTTCTTTGTGGAGCTTTGAGGCTATCTGCTTTCTCAAGCTTCAGAACATAGTCAGTTTGCTTAGACTCTTTATTCATTCCCTTGAGACTATTGGAAGTTTGTTCATAGACTTGGCATAATTCTATAGCCTTTTCTAGTGTCAAATCTGAACACATTAGTAGCTTCTCTTGTAGACGTTGATTTGCAGAAAAGACTAGTTTATCTCTTATCATTCGGTCTTTGTCTTTAAAATTGCACTTCTAAGCCTGTGTCCTCAAACTAGTAATAAACAAGTCATTTGAAGAGATATGAGTCATATTCCAGAACCTATAAGCTGCATGTACTTCGTTCTTCCTAGGATGACAGTGTTCATGTCATGAGCTTTTGTAACACTATGTCTGGATCATTGCTGTCTTCATGGTATTCATGGTCTTCATAAATAAAATGATCACATACTTCTTGAACTTGTGCTCCTGCAATGAAGGATTATGGCCTTTCTTTGACACGTTTGTTTCTTGTCGCGTCTGACGCTAGGAGGTAAATCTGCATCTGTCTTTGCCGTTGACGAAAATTTTCACTAACATTTCCTTCTATTATGTTTAATTCTGTTGGTGGTTTAAGTTGAACTTGTGCCATTTTCAATTCAAATTTTACAATAGTATATTTACTATCTAGACTAGACTTAACTAGATGTAGAAAACTGTTACTGAATAACCCCGAGCCTCTCTAGACATCTAGATCTACACTAGAGATCTATTTTTTTTAAAAACTTAATTTAACTAGATTTATATCACTGATATAAACCTAACTATAGTTCTTGTTACCGCTTCCACCATGTTAATAAGCTCATAGATACAAGTAGAAATAGATAAACGACAAGGCCGATTTACAAAACATACACACAGGCTTTAATCCACCATATTAGATAACGAACAGCAACATACACTTCCTAATCCGCTAAGGGAACTAACTCTCATGCAACATTACATCATATATCAACAGTATTATTATATATATATATATATATACACATACTGTTACGTATCTAGGCGTTGTTTTTTTTCTTTCTTTGACCTGTTGCGGTCGAGAGACGGGTAGGTTGTCCGCCCCTTGTGTAATAAGTTTTTTTTTTCGTCAAGCCACACAGACAGTGACCGGTCCTTGACCTGTGTGTGTACCTCTGGTTGAAAGGAGGGTGTTTTTTTTTCTGTCTCTTTGAAGAGCGTTCTAGATCTGGGAAATTGATGACGTATTTGGTTCGAGAAATTCCTAGATTTGTCTTGAGATCGACGCGCGGTAGATTATATAAAGACCGCCCGCGTGACGTTGACGGACAGACATACGGAGACAGCCGTGAGACAGAATAGCGGAGACATTGCGTGACCCGTGCGTGGTATACCAATCGATCGTGTAAGTTAAGATTTTTTTTTCTTTTTCAAGGCCTTGCTTGTATTTGTAATTATATTTTCAAACTCTTGTATTGTAATATTTTTACATGCCATTTTTGTAAAAGGGTTTTGGTCAACCCTTCCATTTTGTATTGAGTTATATTATGATTAAACATTAAGTTGATATTTTACCTTCCGATTTCTTGTGTCATTTTTTTTTATTCATTGTAAGTCTTTGATTAAATCCAGACTTTAGATAAGTGACACAACTACCTTTTTCTATTGTCACGTTCCCCTAGGCAAGCCATTTAAAAGTATAATTCAATTTGTAATACGTGACAAAAGAAGTTTGAGGGCTTTCGTCCCGGATATTTTTCTGAACCTATTTTCGTCTTACTTGAGTAATTTTGTAAAGGCGAAGTTGACTTTAACAAAACATTTTTTGTGTCAAAGAGTCGGAAGTAAAGTATCAATAGTATTGACCAAACTCTCTTAAGGTTTTTTTGTTGTACTGATTTTGTACTGTATATTTACATTGTATACATATTTTTTGCTTGTAATAGTTGTTAGTTAGTCATGGATATTCAGGTTTTTCTTGCAAATCCCTCTGTGGAAGAGCTTGATGCTTGTACTAGGAAGGAACTGGTCCTTATTTCTAAACAGTTAGGGTTAAAAATAAAATCAAATGCCCTTAAACAAGAAATCAGAGATAACATTGTAATCCATTATGTAGACGAGGAAGTGTTTTCTGAAGACCTTTTAGAAACCCTTAGACCCGATGAGGGTAAATCAGATTTAGAACTTCAGATAAAATTAAAACAGATGGAAATAGAAGCCCAGAAAGAAATTAAACAAAAAGAATTAGAGCTTGCAGCGGCTAGAGAGCAGAGAGAAATTAAACAAAAAGAATTAGAGCTTGCAGCGGCTCAGAAAGAAATGGAAATGAAATTACAAATAGAGTTAAAGAAATTAGAGTTAGCTGCTAATGTAAGACCAGATTCTTCCCCTGCCAGTCATACTGCTGAAGCAATAAAATTTTTGAAAATAATTCCACGCTTTAATGAAGCCACAATTGACAATTATTTTCCACAATTTGAACTTGCTGTGAAAAATTTTAATGTACCTGAAACTTTGTGGCCCACTTTGCTGCTAACAGTTTTGACTGGTAGAGCTGCAGAGGTATTTTGTTCTTTGACCATTGAACAACAAAAAGATTATAATGTTGTTAAGGCCTTAATTCTTAAGGCATATGAACTTGTTCCGGAAGCTTACCGAAAGCAGTTCAGGGATTGTCGCAAATCGGATGGCCAAACCCATGTAGAATTCCTGCGGGAAAAGGAGCGACGCTTTGAGAAATGGCTCACTTCCAGGGAAATCGGCACCGACTTTGCAAAATTCAAGAACCTAATGCTGATGGAAGAGTTCAAGAGTTGTGTGCGGCTGGACGTCCGTACGCATATAGCTGATCGTGGCGAGGAAGATGTGCACAAGGCTGCAGTGTTGGCAGACGATTATATAATATCACATCAATTTGCCAAGTATACGACGGATGTCAAGCCAAAACAAGTCAAACAGCCTGAGTCCACTGCTAGCAACTCCATCAAGAACAGCAGTACAAACGACAGAAAACCTACTACAAGTAAAGCTACTTGTTCCTACTGCAAACGAGAAGGCCATAAAATTGACGATTGTTGGAAATTGAGAAAGAGAAACGAAAACGCTCCTTCAAAAGTCAGCGCTTGCACAGTACAGTGGTCGGCGAGGTTTACTCCCTCATCATCAAGTCATATCAAGAATACCTCGACACCACCTGTTTCAAATGTATTGACTGTAAAAGACTCTCCGAAAATGTCTCCACGATGTTCCAATGACTCAAACAAGAGTTTTTCAAATACATCAAGCCGATGTTCTAATGACTCAAACAAGAGTTTTTCAAATACATCAAGCCGATGTTCTAATGACTCAAACAAGAGTTTTTCAAATACATCAAGCCGATGTTCTAATGACTCAAACAAGAGTTTTTCAAGTACATCACAGCGATGTTCCAATGACTCTATCCAGAGTTCCCATAATACATCACCCCGATGTTCCAATGACTCTATCCAGAGTTCCCATAATACATCACCCCGATGTTCCAATGACTCTATCCAGAGTTCCCATAATACATCACCCCGATGTTCCAATGACTCTATCCAGAGTTCCCATAATACATCACCCCGATGTTCCCATGACTCTATCCAGAGTTCCCATAAGACATCACCCCGATGTTCCAATGACTCCATCAAGAGTTCTCCAAATACATCCAAAAGATGTTCTACTGACTCAAGAAAGAGTTTCTCCACTGCGTCTCCTAGAGATGTCAATGACTCCAGCGAGAGTTCGACCCAAGTCCAGTCTGCATCAACCAAAATTGATGTTTCCTTAGAGGATTTTAAGCCTTTCATTTCGGAAGGATTCGTATCACTACTCGGTGATTCTACAAGTCTACGACCTATCACCATTTTGAGAGACACAGGTGCCTCACAATCGCTACTTTTAGAGGGTATCTTACCCTTGTCAAAATCATCATCGACTGGGAAGAGCATCCTGTTACGAGGCGTAGAGCTTGGATGTATAGATGTGCCTCTACATCTAATCGACATAAAGTCAAATCTCATTACTGGACCGGTTGTTGTAGGTGTCCGACCAACATTACCATTGGAAGGCATCTCGTTGCTGTTAGGCAATGACTTAGCAGGTGGAAAGGTGATAGCCGAACCCATCGTCATTCAAACACCCGACTTATCTGCCACACCCGAGGAAGACCTAGAGTTATATCCAGCGTGTGCAGTAACAAGGGCAATGAGGTTGAAAGCATCTCAAGAAGAGAACGTTATCAAAGCCAACAGTAACCATGATGATGTGGACTTGAGCACCACATTCTTTGCTTCTCTTGAAGAAGAACCAACGCCAAATTCTGAAAAGCCGGCATCAACTCGAAAACAGTTGATTGAGGACCAAAAGAAGGATCCAGAGCTCGCCAAACTCCGAGAAACCGCAATGACATCACAAGAGGCAGAGCTAGCATCAACGTGCTACTACATCCAAGATGATATGCTCTTCAGGAAATGGAAACCTCCAGACGCATCCAACGAAGAAGAATGGAGAATATGCCATCAAATCGTGTTACCAGAAAGATACCGAGCGTACATCATGAATCTGGCTCACGACACACCGATGTCAGGTCATCTCGGCATCCACAAGACATACCACAAGATTATGTCACACTTCTTCTGGCCACGTTTGAAGAAAGATGTCATCCAGTACTGCCGATCCTGTCATGCCTGTCAGATGGTTGGCAAGCCAAATCAAAAGATCCCTGTTGCTCCTCTGAAGCCGATTCCAGCCTTTGAAGAACCTTTCAGCAGAGTACTTATTGACTGTGTTGGTCCTCTCCCAAGGACAAAAGCTGGCAACCAATACCTGTTGACCATTATGTGTGCTTCAACTCGTTTTCCTGAGGCTATTCCTCTAAGGAACATAAAAGCATCGAACATTGTAAAGGCCTTAATCAAGTTCTTTACTCTATTTGGTCTACCAAAGTCCATCCAATCGGACCAAGGAACGAATTTCACGGCCAATCTTTTCAAGCAAGTCATGACTCAGTTGGGCATCAAACACTGCATGTCGAGTGCGTATCATGCCGAGTCGCAAGGCGCTCTTGAGCGATTCCATCAGACTCTCAAGAACATGATCCGAACCTATTGCTTTGAGCACGAAAAAGACTGGGACGAAGGAATCCACATGCTGCTGTTTGCAACCCGTGAATCCGTCCAGGAATCGTTGGGATTCAGCCCTTTTGACTTAGTCTTTGGCCATTCGGTGCGCGGTCCCTTGAAATGTATAAAAGAGACTTTGTTGTCACCAACAGCCACTGAAGGACTTTTAGACTATGTAAGTAAGTTTAAAACTAGACTTTATGATGCTTGTGTTCTGGCCAAAAATAATTTACAAAACACCCAATCCAGCATGAAACGCTGGTATGATAGAAAGGCCCGTGTTAGAGAATTTTCTCCCGGGGATAAGGTGCTTGTATTTTTGCCCATACCAGGTCAACCCTTGCAAGCCAGATATTTTGGTCCCTATGAAATTGAGACCAAAATTAGTGACCTCAATTACACAATCAAAACCCCTGACCGTAGGAAAAAGACTCAGTTATGTCATATAAACATGCTGAAGCCTTATGTATCTCGGCCAGATCACTCAGAGAAGAGTAATTGTGTTTTAAATACAGTCAAAAGTTGTTCAAATAGCCATGTTTCTCCTATTGATGATGATATTGTAAAGGAGAAATTTGGACAATACAAAATACCTAATTCTTTTGTATTACAGAATTTGGATGTAAAACTGTCTCATCTGTCTTCGACAGAAAGGCCAGTTATCATGAAACTCATTAATGAATTTAATGACATTTTTTCTGATGTACCAAAACAGACTAATGTTATAATGCATGATGTAGATGTTGGCGAGGCTACTCCAGTCAAGCAGCATCCTTACAGGGTCAACCCTGAGAAACTTGCCATACTTAGGTCAGAAATCAAGTATATGCTTGAAAACGACCTCATTGAACCAAGTTCCAGTAGCTGGAGCTCCCCATGTGTCTTGATACCTAAACAGGACAAGACTTATCGTTTTTGTACAGACTACCGTAAGGTAAATGCTGTAACAAAGACCGATTCGTTTCCTATCCCTAGGATAGACGATCTCATAGATCGTATTGGTGACGCTAAGTACATCACCAAAATAGACCTACTTTCAGGTTATTGGCAGGTTCCCCTGACTGATAGGGCAAAGGAAATCTCCGCCTTTGTCACCCCTGATGGTCTGTACCAATACAAAGTGATGCCATTTGGCATGAAGAATGCTCCTGCCACTTTCCAGAGAATGATAAATGCCCTGCTTGCTGACATGGAGAATTGCCACGCATACATAGACGATGTAGTAATTTTTAGCCAAGATTTTTCTAGCCATTGTAAACAACTGCATTGTCTTTTTACTAAACTTTTACATGCAAAAATTACTGTAAACCTGAGTAAGAGTGATTTTTGCCAGGCTTCCATCCAATACTTAGGCCATATTGTAGGACAAGGCCAGGTGAAACCTGTAATGGCCAAAGTAGAAGCTATCCAAGCTTTCCCTATCCCTGCTGATCGGAAACAACTCCGAAGATTTTTGGGAATGTCTGGATATTATAGAAAATTTTGCGAAAATTTTTCTGTCATTGCCAGTCCTTTAACAAACCTCCTGAGAAAGAACGTCCGATTTACTTGGACGGATGAATGTCAGAAAGCCTTTAACCAAATCAAGCAGATATTATCTAGCTCCCCCATTTTGATGGCTCCTAACTTCGGAAAACCTTTTAGGTTAGCTATTGACGCCAGTGACACAGGTGTTGGGTCAGTCCTTTACCAAGAAGATAATTTCCAAGTAGAGCACCCTATTTGTTTCTTTTCCAAGAAATTTAATAGACATCAAAGAAATTATTCTACTGTGGAAAAAGAATGTCTTGGGTTGATTCTTTCTATACAACACTTTGATTTTTATATCAGTGGGTCCAGATGGCCACTGGTTGTATTTACTGACCACAATCCCCTTACATTTATCTACAAAATGTCTGGCAAGAACCAACGACTTCTCAGGTGGAGTTTATTTTTACAAGAGTACAACTTAGATCTTAAACACATAAAAGGCAGCGAAAATGTTATCGCCGATGCCTTATCTAGATTGTAAAAAGTATTTTGATGTATATATTTTTTTTTTATATATATCATGATAAATACATTCTGTAATGTAAATATTTTTTTTTAGTTCTATACATACATATAATAGCAAGTCATTGTGTATATTGATTTGATTTGGATTAACTTCATATTGATAAAATTAACTGAGCCATCTCATTGATAAAATCAACTTAGCCATGTAATTTTATTTGAGTTTATCCTGTATTACTCTGAATTTTTAAAAATGTTGAACTCTAATGGGTACTTCACAGATCAGGTTCCTTAGACCTAGAGACTGCCTTCTCTGTCATAGACTACCTTGAAAATGAAAGAGAGTATGTCCCTTGGCAAGCTGCAAGAATAGAACTTGCTTATGTTGCTAGAATGCTGTCAGTCAGCTCTGCATATGGTAGCTACCAGGTCAGCAAGAATAGAAACTTAATCATAGTTATAATTAGTGAAATTGTAAAAAGAAAAAAAAACAACTATTGTTTACCTTCTTTAGATCATACAGTATTTAGAAAGTATGATCTGAAGAAATCAAAATAGTATAATATATAAATTTTGATAACAAAATTTTGACATCATAAATTGAACTTATTCATCACCAAAAACCTAAACACCATTTTATCTTATCCTTTTTCATATTATTTTTTGCATGAAATGCCAGATCAAAGTCATTTTATTATTTTAAGTTTTAATATCATTGCCTGGTGTGGCAATCTGAACACTAATAATAAAAATAAATGTCATAGAATCCTAAATGCTGCTGGTAAATCATTGGCAAAAAACAAAACCCATTTCAGCAGCTGTTTGAGACATTCATAAAAAAGCTAAAAAGGTGTAAGAAATGAAAAATCACTCTGTGGGTCAGGATTTTGTGACTTTACCATCACAAAAGATATACAAGATACCGATAGCAAAGACAAACAGACACAAAAACTCTTCTGTTCCCCTGGCAATCAAATCATCAAATAGAAACTGATATAAACTTTTCACATGTTGATTATGAGTGAGTCTGGGACACATTTCCTTATGGATAATAAAGATTATTATTATAAAAGAGCGAGTATTCATTCTCTGGCGAAGCCAGGGTCGAGTTTCGTTAAAGGGAAACAAAATTCATCGTAGTCCCTTTATCAGTTTCCACTGTGGAATTTTCTGGTGATGTGGCAGGTCTGCAGAAGTACCGCCCTCTGACAGGCAACAAGAATGTTCCTAGGAATGCCAAGGGCCTTGAAGGTATCTGTGAGGTCCGTTGTTATTATTCCCTCGGTTGATATGACAATGGGGTATATTGTTATTTTAGATAATTTCCATAAACGCTTAATCTCCAAGCCAAGGTTCCCATATTTTCGTTGTTTTTCCAGCTCAGTTTTTTTTTAAATTATGAGATAGTGGTACGGCGATGTCAATAAAGATTATTATTATTGTTATTATTATTATTATCAGCACAGATTTATTTGTATCATGGCAATATTAAGATAATTGTTATCCTCCAAAAAGAAGGATGGCACCATTACTATAGTACCAAATTTGTGAAAGAAGAGTTAAAAAAGAAAATTTCAGCATTAGTTATGCCTTCTTCTTTTCTCTGCCTTTTGTTAGCTCTTCTTTCGTGCTTTAGAATCTTATTAAAAGATGTTACTTCAGTGCAATTATACAATAATAGTAAGCTTCTTCATTTAGAGGAATTGGATTAGACTTATATTAAATATCAAAAGTATAGCAAACTAGACAAGATATATGAATGACCAACACCTGGAGATAAGTTAATAATAATAATAATAATAATAATAATCTTTATTGCCCATATGGAAATTTGTCTTACAATTTGTGCATTACACCAAACAAAAAACATAACTAGAAGAAACCAAAGTTGATCATTGTGTTGATTATCTTCAATGATGTGCTATTCTGAAAAGGACATCAATTATGGGATAGTTTAGGCAATGGGCACCATGTCACTGCTTCAGAAAAGAGTGTTTGCTGACTTTGAATACTACAGCCTTATTATATCAAATACGTGTCATGAGCACTCTGCTGTAGAGCAGTGAAATATGGTCCAGCTATTCTTGCATGGGAAAAATTATTCCACCTCCGATGATTAAGGTGGTTTCTGAAAAGAAGGTGTCTAGATAAAATCAACCATGAAGAAGTCCGAGACATCCAGATTGTTATCATCAATAGAAGCTATATATATTTACACACATATTGTTTTATATTTTTTTAGACATTCATGCAAAAGCAGTTGAATATATCCTATCAGTATTTTGGACTGAATAACTCAGGTTCTTCACACACAGAAATGTAAGTCCTTAGAGTTTGAACTCAAAGCTGTTTTAGAGCACAAGTGTTAATATTTGAATGAGCCATGTGATTAAAAAAATGACTTAGGATCTATATACTTTATAATAAAGTGGGTATGAGAAAGTGTTTTACCATTGAGGTTGTGTTATGAGATGAGTGAAAAAAGGATGCACAAATACTACTAGGACAGACTTCTTGAAAAGAAGCGAAAATTGCTTGCAAAGTCCCTGTCATAAGTTGAAATTAACATTTCTAAGTAACAGTTAAGGTACTAATTTATTTCAAAATAGTATTATTATTATTATAGCTTTTATATAGCGCTACTTTCATACTTATAGCATGCTCAGAGCGCTTTTGGTCCCATCTCTTTTGTGGACCAGTGTGTGTGTGGGGGGGGGGTATCTAGGAGTTGGTTTCCGTGCTGCCTTTAGGGGCTCAGTAAACACAACTCTGCCCGAGTCAGGTGTCGAACCTCGAGCCCCCTTCATATGTAGCCAAGTTAAGCCAAGTTCAAGCGCACATGGCCTCTTAACCACGCTTCCCACATCTACTTCTATAATCTACTATGATTGATCTCATAAGTTACGGTCAGAACGATGTCACCCCCGCTTTCTTCTTGTAACTGATGTGTCCAATGAACAGTATGTACATCCTAGATTCTGCAAAGGCTAGCATTATATGCTGCAAGTAGTCAAAGGGTCACTGGCTCCTGATTTTTCCTCAGGGCTTACTCCTGAACCATTCCCATGTTTGGGTATAGCCACATGTTGGCTAAGGTTAGATTCAGAGTTTTCAATCTCCTAGGTAGGTGGCCAGTCAAATATACGCCCTTCTGCCTGAAGATTTCTGGGTTAGGCACCCAATATCTAAGTTTACAGTACTTTATATTATACAATTCTTTTTCAATGGTGCACAACATAGTACTCTAGGTAATACAACATTCTAAAGCTTTTACAACCTTTATTGCTTATTTACCTACACAGAGTTTCAGATGTTAACTTTTTCAAGCACAATGTGTTTGTTTGATAATATTATTGAAATTGAACAAGTCAGTTACATTTTTTAAAAATTTGTTTAAAGAGCTGCAAGAGGATTGATAGCAGCTGAAGCTTGTAAATATGGTATTCCAGAATGTCTTGATGCTGTCAAACGTCTTTACAAGACATGGATGGATAATTCTAAAATTAATGCGTAAGTGGATTTTTTTTCTTATGTTCCCAAAATATTGATTTGGCCACAATCAAAATATATCATATTTATATACAATTTTGTTTAGCTTCATTATAAAAGTGTATTTACCTATTTCATAAAAACTAAAGCAATCTAGGAGGCATAGTAGCAGAGTGGTAAAGTGCTTGGCTTCTGATGTACCAGGTTCGATGACTCAGATTTTTAATTTTGAGATCTTTAGGGCACCTCTGAGTCCACCCTGCTCAATTAGGTACCTGACATTAGTTAGGAAAAAGTAAAGATGGTTGGATATTGTGCAGGCCACATGACATCCTCATTTGATGTTGATGATGATGAATAGTTAATTGACAATAAAAAAAACAACTAATAATGGTGTAATAATAAGGCATTGTCGTCATTCTGATTCTAAATGTTGAGTGCTATATTTCATGTGACCTCACAGTCTCAGCTATATCCTGCATACTTTGTTAAATCTGATATAGAAAAAGCTGTTGGACTCTGTTCTGTTTTATCTATCTGTTTTGTAAATGTGTCCTACCCAAAGTAATAGAATGGCTGACTGGTCATTATCTATGCACTTAAAGCTGTCATCATGATGGTGCCAAGTTTTAGCTCGGTCTGCTTCCATCCCTGTTCTCAAACAGGTTTCGACTAGGAAGAATGATCTTTTTTTCTGAAGGAATCTTTTAAAAGTGTCAAACTATAAGTAATAATAATAATAATTATTATAATCTTTATGATCCATAAGTAGTGCCTCCTCACTGGCATTCAAGGGAACATGATTATTGGTAGTGTAGTCTTATGTCCTTTTGGAGCACACACACTTTGTTTGAGGTATGAGAGAAGACTTACATGCTGCCTGTAGACCAACCAGGTCTCAGAGCCATACAATAGGGTTATAAGAACTTCTCTTTTGTAGATATTGATGTTGTTTTTAGATGGAGAAACACACCAAAAACACGTCTAGCATGAGCTTGATAGTTGTCTGTTTCTCTTGACATTAATGCATCATTAAGAGAGTGTTGTTAGAGTTTCAATTTGTGGATGATTGTGTCCTTCTTGCTCACATGAAGCAGGACAAAGAGTTTGTTGTCAATTAGCGGAGGCTGCTTCTTTGTTTGGCAGTGGCTTAGCTAGGAATTTGCCATCATTTTGGGGCCTGGGGGGTTTGACTTCTTTGGGGGCCCTTACATTTTGCCTAATATTATTGTAAAAAAACACTCATTTGCAACCATCAAGTGGGAGCCTGGGGGTATTTTTAAATTCTCCCCCTCTCCCTCCTCACACCATAACTTAGCTACACAAATCAGTATGAATGACCACCATTTCAATAGCTGGTTTGGGCCTCTATAAAATGATGTCAACTTATTTAATACTAATGTTAGGTTTCACAAAGTCACAATGCCAAGATCTAATTTAATAATGATTCTATAGATTTAAGTAATAAACATTCCACCATGAATCTAAAAAAGGATATGGTATTCATTACAACTTTAATTATACTTTATTTTGACCAGAATTGACCCCAACTTGAGACAGATTGTCTATTGCTATGCCATTTCTGTGGGAGGAGCCAAAGAGTGGAATTTTGCTCTTGAGGTTAGTTCATATTTAATTCTTTTATAAATGATTTATTTTTGTGAGGACTTGTGTAACAATTCTTTCAACTTTATATCATGACCAAATATAAACAATTTTCCCAAATGTTTTAAATTAAAAGGGTTCTAAGACAATTTTCTAATGGAATTTTAGATTCTAAATTACAACATTTTTAGTAGCACAGACACAATTTAAGATTCTAAACATGAAACATCAAAAGTAGTCTTGATCAATATATAATAAAATATATATTATGTAGTAAAAATATTATTATTATAGCTTTTATATAGCGCTACTTTCATACTTATAGCATGCTCAGAGCGCTTTGGTCCAATCTCATTTGTGGACCGGTGGGGGGGAGGGGGTATCTAGGAGTTGGTTTTCCGTGCTGCCTGTAGGCGCTCAGTAAACCCAACTCTGCCCGAGTCAGGTGTCGAACCTCGAGCCCCCTTCTAGGTAGCCAAGTTCACGCTTCCATTAAATTTTGTTTTTGTATTTGAAGATTATGGTTCAGTGTTTTATGTATAATTGCTACTTTACTTTTGAGTCTTCTGTCCTGAAGGCTTTCTAAATTTAGTGATTTTACTAAAGGTGTTACTCTAGTCAAATACTCACTACTCTATTTTGTGTCTGTTCCAGTTTCTTAATGTTTTCTTGAGTTTAGGGGTCCCAAATGGAGGATTCATATTCTATTATTGGCCTATGCATATTCTATTATTGGCCTATGCATATTCTATTATTGGCCTACAATTGCGTCCTACAATGTCTTATTTAAGAAATGATGCATATGTTTTATGTCCCAATGTATTTGTGTGCGTGAAGCACAAGAGTTAATTTTGTCCATTAGATTGGGGATTTAATATCGTGTTGGGTTTTAATATTTTCCAAAAACAAAAAGAAACAATAAATAGAAAAAAACACATTACAAATCTTTTTTTTTTTGACACAACAGAAATGGTATATTTAATTTATGGTATCTTCAACTTAATAATTAAAAAAAAAAAAAAAAAAAAATTATAAAATAAACTGATAGATGTTATACTTTACATTCACACACCTTGCCTGTAATATATGAGAGGGGAGGAAACATGTAAGCATTGTGGTCTAAGGTAGGAATCTGACCTAATATATTTAACAGTACTCATCTACAAGTCTAAAACTTTATTGAAAATTTTTTTTTTAATTTAAAATTGTGGGGGAGAATGTATAATGTATTTTTCAAAACCCATCTCCATGTATATGTTCATATTTGCTTTAGCCCTTAGTGTTCTAGCTATGAATGGATTTATCTTCTTATCTTGTATAATACAGACATTACTTCAAAAATGAAGATGATTAAGTCCTACGCATGTCATGCATGTTAACCTATGACTTAAATTCTGCAAAGACACTGGTTTTCCTGGCTAGCTCAGGCAACCCATTCCATGCTATAATAGCGCTAGGGAAGAAAAAGCATTTGTACAAATTGGTCCTAGCATTTACATTTAAACAGTCACCTTTGTGAATTTCCCACTAGTTACTAGTTATGTCAGAATTCTTTTTTTGTTAATATCAGGCCAGCTGAAATCAGATGTTCTCCATTTTCCTTGTCTTTTGCTAACAACTTTCTTTACATTCTACTTTATCTTTTTCTGTGTCTATGTTTTCTTAAAAAATTGTAAAAAAAAAATGCTTTGTCCAAAGTGAGGTTTGACTGCTTCAGGACAGATAACTCTGCTAGTACATTTTGCTGCAATACATGCCTAAGGGTTACTTCTTGGTAAGGGTTAGGGTTAGGGTTAGGGTTAGGGTTAGGGTTTAGGGTTAGGGTTAGGGTTAGGGTTATTCATCTCAACAAAAGATTGTCAAAGTGACCTACAGTCAGTCAAATAGGTTCAGGCCTTATGTCTTATCATCATGTGACTTGTCTTTCAGTGCAATACCAATATGTATGATGAAATATTTACATTTCCAAGACCTGTGTTGTGTCCAAGGGTTGATACAATGGTGGTTTGTCCACATTGTAATGTTGATACTGGGATTATGAATTTGTTTACAGTTTATAATACAATTTTCACTCTTTTCTCTTTGATATACTCCGACTGATCATTCTGATTTCTGTACAAAGATGAAATACATTGAAATCTACTAGAAAAATATTTCTGTGATAAATTTGTTAGAGATTTTTGACAGTGTTGTTCATACAATAATGATCTAGCTCATTACTTTATTATTCAAATATCAGATGTTATTTGTGTAAACACTAAAGCAGTTCCATGGAAACACTGAGTTGTAACATGTACACAATTACTCTACTAGTCCATAAGCCTTGAAACCAGCAGCTCATTACCCATAAGCCTTTAAACCAGCAGCTCATTACCAAACAATGAGAAAATGCAACTTGTACACAAAGTTAAGCGAACAAACAAATAACAAAAGATTTTAAAAATGTTTTTCAGATGTACAAGGAGTCAGATATCGCCTCAGAAAAAATCAATTTGTTGCTTGGTCTATCTTGTTCAAAAGAGCCTTGGATCCTGAATAAGTAAGTATGTAAAATCCATTTAATGCTATGTTGTGTTTTATGAATAGAGTACATTAAAAAGTAAATTATGTTGTCAACAAAGTAAATGTGAGCTTTAGTTCATGTTCATTATAAACTTGATTGAATCATTGGTCTTCTTGAGTGAAATAGATATTTCTTAATACTTGGGAAGAAACACTTTTAGTTTGTTTATGAAACAAAAAATGCTTCTTTCTTTGTGATTTTGTGAAAATTGTATGAGGTTATGTTTTATGCATCGTTACAACATTCAGTACTCAGACCTTAGTGCTCTATATTGGGTTTTAGTCTTTTGTTTTTTTGTTTTTTTTTGAGTGAGAAGATTATCCGAGTGTCTCAGGGAAAACCTTCAATAAGGTTATACTCCAGTTCTGTTCAGCTCTATTTCTTATGCAAGCAGTACTGACATTTCTACATTGCAAGTGATCCCAAATCTGTTTGATGAGATTGAGATTCTAGACTAGTACACCATCCGTCCCCTGACATGACGTTAAACTGTGCTCCTCTTTGCTTAGCACTTGTGGAGCTCAAAAGTGCCCTACTTCTTTTTTATCATTGTGTCTGCGTTCTCTTTTCCTCAGCCTGCCTTCATTACTCATCACTCTGTCTCCTTATCTTAAAAATCTCATGGACTATGGCCACAATGTGGCCTAAATTGCGCTGATGTGCCAAAAAAACAAAATATCAAAAATATCAAAATACTAGAATAGTACAGGTTTAGTTCATCTTATTACTGTATGTTGTGCTACTGCTTGTCAAGGACTTAATATGGTAATAGCTGCTACAGCACATCACTTCTCTAGGGGATTTGATGTAAGAGAAGACCTGAAAACTATTATCAGTGGTAGATTCCTTAGCTGGCTTAACCATATGCAGTGAATACCTAAGGGTCGACTTCCACAAGATATACTTAAAGTGATCCAATAGAGGGCAGGAGACAGATGAATCTTTCATAAACAGCTTCTTCTTCTGGACAGCTTTTTGCTGCTGAGCTGTGAGCTCTTTTGCAGACTATGCCAAGGTAAAATAGTGTGCTGTTCTCTTCAGTTGTTCTACACTGCCGTACAGAGTGTTGGCTATGTTTGGCTCTAGTTGTAGTAGGGTCTGCCTAAGGTGGAATAGGAAAAAGCATTCAAAGAGGAAATGGTTTACGGTTTCATAAGGGTGTGTGCAGTGTCTACAAAGTGATATCTGTGTGGGATATATTTTGTTAAGATTTTATTTTAACAGAGGTGTGTGTCCTGTTCTTAGTTGGAAGATTTTAGATTGCTCTTTGTGTGGGAGAAAGTTAATACAGTCCAGTTTGTTAGGCATGTTCATGTCTCGGTGCATTCATAAACAGCTAAGGTTTAGATGAAAGAAGCTCAAAATTCAATATTCTTGTTTCAGATAGTACTCGTTGATTGAAAAAAAGGGCTTTTTTTCCAATTATTAAACATGTTAAAATACAAAACCTTTGGTACTAGTGCTAAAAAATTTGATGCAATAAAATTTGGTGAGCTTATTTTATTTTTAGACTCCAAAATTAAAAACTTGAATAAAACAAACACATATTTTGTGTTGTTTTTGTTCTTTTCAGTTATTTGAATCTCATACTGGAGGAGACTTCTCCAATCAGAAAACAAGACGCTCTTAGTGCTGTCTCTTTTGTTGCTAGCAACACCGTTGGAAGAAATCTGGCTTGGAATTTCTTTAGAGAACATTTTAATCAGCTGAAAGATTCGTAAGTGTATTTTCTTAGTTGAAATAATAAGTAAACTGTAATCAATGTTTTAGTTTTTAAATAATTTGTTATTATTAGGATTTAACATCTGGGGCATAGTGGTTGAGAGGTAAAGCGCTTGGCTACCCAACTCAATGGTTTGGGGAAGTAAAGAAAGTGGGTTGTTGAGCTAGTCACATGACACCCTCGTAAACCATGTGCCATAGAAATTTAAAAGCTTAGCATCAAAATGCCCACATAGATCACATGGTCTGATTGGGTACATCTTTTTTTAAACTTAATATAACAGCTGGTTAGCGAAGAATACAGTCATCAATAAATCAACAGAAGGAGCAATAATTTTGGACTTTCTACATTTCAGATTTGGCATCTCATTATTTCTATGGGCCAATGTTATTGATTCTGTTACTCTTTCATTAAATACAGAATTTGAACTTCAAGAGGTAAGCAGTGAAAATATATTTTTTTAAAAATCTTGAGTAATATCCTGCTCCCACCAAGGTTTGTTTGTTTGTTTTACAAGCTTTGGATGTTCCTATAGTGGCTGTCTGACCATGGCAGTATGCAAACTTGTCAATGATCTGAGGTTCATACCCACCTGCTGCCTACCCCTGTCGTCCATGGGAGGTTTGGACTAGGAAGTAAATTATCTTCAACTCTGAAGGAACATCCGAAACATGTAAAATATTTTACAAACAAACAAACAAATATATAGAATTGAAGATTATTATATCCTAGCTTATACCTCTTGAAGATGGTGGGGGAGTCAGTGAGCAGGGATTTGAACTGGGACCATCAAGATGATAGTCCAGAGTGTATGCCTCTGGACTGGGTAGCTATTCCACTAGATTCAGTAGGTTATGCATAGAGATAAATCATTTAAGAAACAGTTGCCTCTAATAATTTTTTAATCCTTCCCTTGCTCCCCATTTTCATGAAATTATTTCATACATACATTTATTCAAATAAGAGAAACTTAAATTATATTTAAAGAAACAATGTAGCTGGAGCGCCGTGAGATACACTTTGACCATAATTATACAAAAACGAACAGCATAATATCCAGTCTTGCACTTTATTAATATAATAGTTTGTTCAGGCCTGGTCAGGGCACTTGTAGAGTTGTCCCAGCACTGAAACCATTTTTATTTTTATGGTTGGGATCATTGAAAGAGCATAGTGAAAACTCAGTCTGTTAGCCGTCTCTGGTTGGCCCACGAGTCTGCAGTGTTTTCATGAAGTTTTATTGAGTCATAGGTCAACTAAATGAAGACTCCATAGCCTGCTATTCCAGAGTGTATGCATAATAAAATTGTCAAATATAGAAACTATTTTACTAAAGAATACAAATGACTTCTTAATACAGTAGCTTTTAAATAACCTTACCCAAAAACAATCCTACTCTTTTTGTCACTATTTCCTGTTTATGGCTAGCAAATATTTATACAAGTATAGGATCTTAATATTTTTTTATTTATTTATTTAAATATTTTAATTTGTAATTTAATAAGATGTGATTTAAATATTTTTTTTCAGCTCAAAATGTTTAAAGCCAGCCAAGAAGGCCAATTTGGTTCTGGAGAGAGATCCATCATACAGGCCATTGAGAAGGTCGAGACAAATGTAAAATGGATGAACAAAAACCTGAATCGTATCAGTGCTTGGTTAACTGCTCATATTAGTTAACATCATATTAAAGCAAAGGAATAACATTAAATTCATCACTTAATCATTATCAAAATAATTAAAAGGATAAAATATTTCACAGGAACTGTTTTGTTGTTGTTTTACTTTCCCTATGTTCTTGTGACTAGCTTCATTATAATAATGCCTTTTTAAAGATGTAAATCCATTTGGGAGACTTCTTTCTCTGTTACATGTAAAAACAAGAGGATAGCAAATTTTTATGACACGCTGATAGGAAGATGGGATTAATTACAAATTTAAAAATTAAGTTTTAGTTTAAAACCATGTTGTACTTTCTTATTGTATTTATTCCAATAATGTCTCTCTCTTTTTTGTATTTTTGACAACTTTGGCTGGTAGTTTGTGTGACTTTATAAAAGTTGTAACTATGAACTTATAAAGGCATGTTATAACATCAGTCCAGTCTCCTATGTAGTCTTGCAACTACATCAATAGTAAAGTTTCCTTATTGGTCTGTAACTGTCCAGACTCCCTAGGCTGCCTTGTTGTGAGGTATGCTCTCCAGACTGCCATTTCAATGGTCCCAAATTCAAACTCTGCCAAAGCTCTTGTACCTTGCTGTCCTTCAGGAGGTTTAGGCTTGGATTTTAATCATCTTCATTTATGAAGGAAATAAAAAATGTACAAAAATGAATCTTCCTTTTATATTTCTCAGTAACACCACATATCAATCATTACTTTTATTATGATGCAGCAGCTGCATCATTATACTTTTTAAGTCTCCTGTATATATAGCTAGCAATTAACTGCTACAATTTCATCACTTTCCTTAAATTTTTAAGTCATTATTTCTATTGCATTGAGCTTAAGATCAGTTTGTATACTTGTGGCTAGATAGCTTAATTTCTTGTAAATACAATTCCAGACTTAACTCTTTCAGTGCGAATTTTTTTGATCAAAAAAATGGAGTTTTCCGAAACGAACACAAATTTTCAAGCAGGGGTAGAGTTACTAAAACAACTATTACTTTTTTATTTTATTGAATAATCTAACATATTTGATTTGATTTTAAAGGAAAATGAATAGACTACAAAAGTATAGTAAATTAAATAAATTATTCAAACAACAAATTTTTTCATTAATTTTGAACTGAGTACGGAAAAAGAAAATATTTTTAAATTCTTTAAAAAAATCGATATATTGAACAAAATTAACCTTTTAATTAAACGTTTAATCTATAAATATTTAAAAAATTACAATACTAAACACATTTAATCACTTTAAATTTCATAAAAGATTAAAAAAGCACTGAGAAATTGTATTATTTACATTTTTCGGGACCCGGGAAATGAAGTAAAAAAGAGGAACCATTAACATAATTTTGTCTTTTTTTTTTTTAAAGTGTTGGTACTGCATCGAATTTACTATCAAAACAAAGAACAATCACTCCCACATCCAGGAAGTTAAATAAAAAGTTTAACATTAAAAAGATAGTGAAATAAATATTATAAACCAAGTTACTCACTGAGAGTAACGCCGCACTCACCAGCGCTAGCAGAGTTACTCGCTGAGAGTAACGCCGCACTGAAAGAGTTAAATAAGTTCTGCACATCAGTATCAATATCAAGGCACAATTCTACTGATAGTTAAAAAAAAAAAAATAAAGTAAAAAACTTCCCTTTCAGACCTTGTCATCTAAAAGGCTGATGATGTTAATAAGGTCATCTGTTTCTGTGATGAACCGCCTTTACTTGTCCCCAACTAAAGTCTGTTACCCATTACAGTTAGGTGAGCTCATGTGTGCCCTAAAAATCCAGAAATTCAAACTGATAGTGCTTGTACTTATAACAATGTTCAGAATATATCAAATTTCTGTTTTCTTATTGGAAATGTTCAGAATATATCAAATTTCTGTTTTCTTATTGGAAATGTTCAGAATATATCAAATTTCTGTTTTCCTATTGGAAATGTTCAGAATATATCAAATTTCTGTTTTCCTATTGGAGTTAAAAGTTTTGATTTATACATTTTAGACATTCCTTCAGAAATGAAGATTATTACATCCTAATGAAAACCTCCTGCTGTTAAGGGGGGGGGCACCATATATAAACTATGGACCATTATGACTACAATACAAAGTGCATACCACACACCAGACTGTCAATGTGTTAAACAATAAAGATATATTTCAATGTAAAGAAACTGGTAATGTAGGATTTGATTAGTTATCTGGTATGTGCTTTGTAGTTAACAATATTGTCTTTGCTTTCTTAAAGACTATTAGATTTAATATTTAATCCTCATTTATCATATGATGAGAAACTTGATATGTTGATCTGAGTTAGTTTCAATCATATTGTTACCTTTCTCTATAAGCCCTTGGCAGAACAATGTAGCTAAGTCAAGAACTTGACAGCTTGGGTTTCAAATAATGTGACACTATTAATGTGTGTTATAAATAAACAAAAAATAAACAAATACTCTACAATTGGCAGTAGTCAATTTCTGAATGTTACAGCTATACGCAACTTGTACTTGAATCTATGCTGGTCTTCTACTTTGTCAGACTGACTTGACTCAAAAGCTTCTTGAAAACGCACAGTATAGTCAGATAACCCATATCACTGTTGATCTACACAGGGAGTGATTACATCAGTCCTTTTCAAGTACACAGGCCTGTGTCATATGTATCTGTTGATCAGGCACAGGAATTCACTGACCAGTGTCAGAGTTCAACATTTTTACAAAGCTTATATCAACTCACTCTATCTATGTATTTGTCTGGTAAAATGTTTGAACACCTTATTTCTCCCTAATCCATTGAAACTTTGCACCATTATTCATTGCCAAAGACATTACAGGAATCAATTTTATAAAATCTAACCAATTGGTCAATTAATTATTTTGTTTGATACTGACAAGGGAAATTAACTCTTCAGTATTCAGATATATGGCTAAATATTTAGAGCTTTGTCCCTTAACTCTTTCTCTCCTAACTGACGATTCCAACGTTGATTCCACCGGAATGTGGTAAATAATTACAGAGAAAGAGTTAAGATAAATATACATTTTCTTTCTCCCGCACCCGTTCTCACATCAAGTTGAAATTTTTTTTAAAAATTTTATGGTACCTTACAAAACATGAATCAATTGAAAAATTAACCAATCATTCAATCAATTATTGGTAATTGGGCCTAATTATTTAGTTTCATATAAAAAAAAAAGGAAGAAATTTTACATTTTAAACAATTTTTTATGGTACCTTATAAAACATGAATAAATTGAAAAATTAACCAATCCTTAAAATAAATTTTTGGTAATTAATTATTTTATTTCATATAAAAAAGGAAGAAACTTCTACTTAATTATATATAATTAATTATTAATATATATATATATAGCTGTAAGTGTGCAGTTCTTCCTATTGGATAAGTTTTTTAAGAAGTATTTTTATATTTTGTTTGTTATTTTTCTTGTTATCATGTATACACTTGAAGGCAATAATAAAAATATTTTTGATACAGAAAGAAAGATATGTTACTTATTAGCATTGACGTTCGTACTGTGCACCCTTGCAGCTTATATTATTGATTATTCTCTTTTAATTCATAGTCAACAATTTGTATATAAGTAAATAGTATTGATTAGTAAGACTTTGTATCTTTAAAAAAAGATTTGGTACACTATATGCACTCTATTTTATTTACCCTCAAGATACTACTTGAATGCTCCGTTTAAAAGTTATTTTAAAAAATAAAACAAGGTTACAAAGACGATTATTGTGGAAACACAAACTCAAAAACGGCCCCCGAAGTTGTCCACCCAGGCAGGTTTCAATATTTTCAGAATTAATATGAATTAATGAAATTCTATCAAAGGCAATCGACAGAGAAGAAAGAAGGTTGACATATCTTGTATGGTGCCCCAACAATCCAGCAGACCAAAGGATAGGTGAAGTTAGATGTGAATCTGGCCTAACTGATGTGATATAATAATTATTTAATTGATCTAATTGTTTTGTAAAGGGCCAATCTCTTACTGAAAGCCTCAAGAAAAAAAACATTTCAGTAAAAAAAAAAATTCCTTTAGTAAATTCTAGCTTATATGATTCTGCACTGCAGTTAACGCAGTAATATGAAAAACTATTTATTAATTCTTGTTCTAAATAATGTTCCACTTATATGCATACTAAATAGATTTTTCTCTTTAAAAAAAGTATTTTTTTTAACAAAATATTTTTACAATTTGCATAAATATGTGACAAACATGTTGGATGGTACTCCCCTTATTAAATAGCCTCCTGTGTTTGTTACTATTATTGATGAACAGTTATAAAAATGGTGTGTTTTATGAAAAAATTGTTTGCATACTTGATTTTTTTAATTAAACTTTTTGCTTTCAGAAAAGAAAAAAGGAGCCTTTGAATCAGATTTTTAAACGGCTAAAATATCATGATGTCGGATTTTCATTTTTTTTTTCTAGTTTACGAAATCTAAACGGGATAGACGGACCACACAAAACTAAATACATCTCTATTCCCCTTCTGGGGCCGCTAAATATTATCTATAAAAATGTTAATTACTTTGTCATGAAGAAATGAAAACAAATCTGACAGCAACTTTCTGACACTGAAGCTGTTAGGCTATGGATATTATTAATCTGTCAGCCCTAACGGTCCTATCTGGCAAAGATACATTGACATTTTTGGATTTACTTTTATATAGCGTTTATTTCACGGTCATGTCGATTCTGTCAATTTTTTTTCCTGACGTGCACCGTTAGTGGTAGGATAAATTCAGCGAGGTGGTTGAATTTGACGGTGCACCGGTCCGCTATTGCTCTCTCCATCCGGTTTCCTTCGCTGTAGTAGACAGGGTCGGTTTTACGGATTGCGACGCCCAAGTTCTATTTTTTTTTAAACAATAACAACTATTGATAATGCTTAGATCATTATATTAGCATTTATTATACAAAATGTTTAGAATGTGTATAGGCGCCAGGTGGTTAATTAAAGTTACGTCAATCGTACGATACACTCACTGTCACTCAGTATGTTAACCCTTTAATTGGTACATCTTTAAAAGCCTGTGACAAGAGCCATGGCTTACAATGAGATTCTTATTGTAAATTAGGGGACCCTGCCAGGTGCGGGGCCCTGTACGCAGCAATCGGCCTAAGGCTGTACCTGGTAGCAGATATCTGCTTTTGCTTCTCAACACTGCGTCCCTTGAAACGCAGTGAAGTTTGTGCTCGTGTATGGATGCATGTTTCTTTTTTTTTTTGTTGTTTCTTTGTAATAAAAAGTGAGCCTTTCCTCTCCTTCATTTATTCCAATAGAAACCTACCACATATATAGCCTACATTTCTGTCGAAATTCCATCACAGCAACATAGGCCACACCATACTTTAAATCATGAGGTGCGGTAAAAAAGAATAAGCAAGAAATTTATTTATTCCAATAGAAGCCTACCACATATATAGCCTACATTTTTTCTACAACAAATAATTTTGGTCGAAATTCCATCGTGCTAGCGGAAGAAGGTCATACCATACATTGAATCAGGAGGTGCAGTAAAAAAATAAAATAAAATACAATAGTAATAATGAAGTAACAACGTGACAGAAGTGACACTCAGTAATGTCACGTGATGATACTTGTAAATACTTTTAGTAAAAAGTGGCTGAGTGGTAAATCGCTTGCCTTCCGCATCGGGAGTCCTGGGTTCCAATCTCGGTGTTGACTGGTATTTGGATTTTTTGTATTTTGAGGGCTCCTCTGAGTCCACCAAACTCTTATACGTACCAGACATTAGTTGGGAAAAGTAAATGCGGCAGGTCGTTGTGGTGGCCACATTGTTAACCCGTTGAAAACAGAATTAGATGCCCTTTATATCATCTGCACAATAGATCGCAAGGTCTGAAAAGGAGAACTTTACTATACTTTATATCACAAGTAAAACTATACTTTATATCACAAGTAAAACTATATTTTATATCGCAAGTAAAACTATACTTTATGTCACAAGTAAAACTATACTTTATATCACAAGTAAATCTATACATTATATCACAAGCAAAACTATACTTTATATCACAAGTAAAACTATACTTAATATCACAAGTAAAACTACACTTTATATCACAAATAAAACTATACTTTATATCACAAGTAAAACTATACTTTATATCACAAGTAAAACTATACTTTATGTCACAAGTAAAACTATACTTTATATCACAAGTAAATCTATACTTTATATCGCAAATAAAACTATACTTTATATGTTACAATGACTCAATCCAATATGAAGAACTCTTATATTCAAACTGATGATTCATCTTGGAATATGCCAGGACATGTTACAATGACTCACTCCGATATGAAGAACTCTTATATTCATACTGATAATTCATCTTGGAACATGCCAGGACATGTTACAATGACTCAGTCCAATATGAAGAACTCTTATATTCAAACTGATGATTCATCTTAGACATGCCAGGACATGTTACAATGACTCAATCCATTATGAGGAACTCTTATATTCAAAATGATGATTCATCTTGGAACATGCCAGGAGCATATGAAGCACAAATGAAATCATCAGAAAAAAAGTTTATTTTTCGCATTCTATACGATGTTGCCTAATCAGCTGATTTTCACTCGCTTAATGCCAAGTTATTGAATTTTTTTGTTGACTATTTACAAACAATTTTACAGAAATAAATCAAAATTTATGATTTGATTTACTACATGGTTGTCAAGGCTACTTTCTTATTAATATACGTATATGTATTTTAATGCTGACTCCCAAATGTAGCAAAGTCCTGAAAATAACCGTGACAACAAATATGAAGACAGAATGAAGATTCAGAATGCGATTCACGGACATATAACTTGTTTATTGAAAAATTAATAAACACAAGCACAGTTCTGGTAAATGAAGTTTCAAGTATCAAATAATATATAATAATAATAATAGTTCAATATCCAATAGACTAAATAATAGCTACACAAAAATACTATACTATACTTCAACACTATAACTTAAATCCAACCGTCCTGGACTAGGAACAAAATCTCACTGTTTTACTATGAGTTACATTCCACTAAAAAAAAACATCTCACAAGGTAAAACAATCCAAAACAAAACAATCTTGTAATCAACAACCTGAATTGCCCCATTTCTCTAAAGTTAACAGGAGACCCAGGCTGACATGATTTACTAAATGGTGGAAATGGATGTGTATGAAGAATATTCGCCACAAAAAAGTGGAAAGCCTTGGGAGACGGACTTTGATTAGAATAAAGTGAACATTGACGTTAAAATGAAACATTTTTGAAGGGATGTTGAAGAGATTCTTTGCCACTCAGCCACCGTGCCTCCACTAGAGTTAGATATGAAATAAGAACAGTTCAAATATTAATCATAAGGAGAGAGTCACGTTTGTCCAATGGAAAGTTTCTTTAGCTTGCTTGCCACATTACAAGGTCTTCGGGGCTTGCAAAGACCCTCCTTCAGGGAACAGTACCAGAAAAAAGAAGAAGCAGACAGAGAGAGCGATGGGAAGACAACATAAAAGAATGGACGGGACTGCCATTGAAACTAAGGCAAAAGACAGAGAGGAATGGAGAATGAAGGTCGACAATTCTTGCAAGGTGCCCCAACGGTCCAACAGACTAAGGGATAGGTGAAGGTAAAGTACATTCGTTTAGCGACGGATTTCCTTCATTGCCGAATCAAATGTTATGAATTGACTCGATCTACATTATCTCATTTCATTGTTGGCCAACTACTTCAAAGATATACTTAATCATATACATCAGTGATGCACATAATACGGCCAGCGTGCCAGATCCGGCCCGCGAAGTGGTTCCATCCGGCCCGCCGAAATGTCGGCACAAAGTGTAGACCCCTCACCCTCCAAAAAAAAAAAGATTGGCCTTTTTACATTAGTTAGGACCCTTGATTTTTCATTAATTGATTGGTACCAAGATCTTTAATGTTAGTGCGTTTATAAAATGGGAATCTACCAGAAAAAGTGAACGGATCTTAACTTTTTTTGTGGAGCATGATAATAGGTCAACATATTTGATTTGTAAATAAAGTGTGGCTTTAAAAAAAAAACAGCAAAAAAGCATACAAACGTCATATTGAAACAAAAATGACAGCATTCTTGGTTTGAGCTGCGAATAAAAGATTACTCAACTACGCCTACAGATTGGAAGATTGATGGTAGTATTTAGAAAAATAAAAAAGACAGGAAAATGAATCGGTTGTAAAGCTAGCTATAAACCTACAATGTTGCTAATATTTTAAATTGAGAAATTAAGCCATTTTCTGAGGCGTGAAAAAATATTCACATATCCAATTCCTTAATATAAGTAGGCCCACTAGTTTCACGGGTTTCTAATCAAATAGTTCAAAATCAAGGTAATTTTTTTTCTACCTTTTCGTTCATGTGGCCCGCAACACAAGTGTCAGAAATTGAAATGGCCCGCAGGTCAAATTATGTTTAGCATCACTGAGATACATACTTCTTTGAAAGTTATTTTGGCATCATGTTAACCATCACCAGCAGAGTAGCATTTTTAATGGATGTATAGACCATTTACTTAGTTTATCTGGTCACCTTGTATTTCAGAATACGCTTAATAAGATTTTACTTTCACTCTATGGACAAAAAGGAGGAGCTCTTCAATACTAGGAGGAAACTAAAGTTGAGTTGATTTGGCTATATTATCGTATCTTATATGATGCAGACGTTACTTCAAAAAAGAAGATGATTACGTCCTACGCGTCATGCATTTAGTCATGCATATTAACCAATGACTTAAATTCTGCCAAGTCACTGGTTTTCCTGGCTAGCTCATGCAACCCATTCCATGCTCTAATAGCACTAGGGAAGAAGGAGCATTTGTACAAATTTGTCCTAGCATATGGGACGAGGAATGTGCCTTTATTGTAAGGCAAGACTCATTGTCAAAAGTCATCCTTCTGATTACAGTGCAGGGAGAAGGAAAAAAAAACAAGCTAAACCAAGGTGAAAGAAATAGACCAGCCTCTCTCTTGATATTCTACTAAGTACAGCTGCTCACCGGAAAAAGGTGGGGGAGGGGGGGTATTAGTTATGCGAACTGCCAAAACACCACGTACAAGCCACAACGAAAGTCAAGTGTCAGATGATAGTGACGATTTGGTAAAATATATATCATGATTAAATGATTTAAAATACTTTAATTGTGATAGAGTAATTATTATTTTGTGTATGTAGGCCTACAAAAAAAATGTTGAATGTTAATAAAATATATATAAATCATTTGGGGGGGGGGGGGGCGAGGGGTACTCAGCGTTACGAAAATTCTAAAAGGGGTACGCATAAGTAAAAAGATTGGGAAACACTGATCTATGCCAATGATTAATTGGGCAAAGTTTGAACTTGACCCGAGTACGGGTTGGATAGAAATAACGTGTAAATACTTTTTACCAGACAGACAGACAGAGCTGATATACGCTTTGTAAAAATCCTTCCAGTTGTATTTATCTTAGACATGCATACCCGCGTTCTATTTTAGGCTTACATAGCTATACGTTTTAGAGATTTAATATAACATTATACATATTCAGGGGCCATATATCTTGTAACACGTGCGATTTTAAATTAAAAACAATAACTATTGTATCAATGCGCGTGGAACCAAAGACGTATCAGCTAAATAATCTTTTCAAACAATTTCGTTGAAGGTTCAGTTTTGTAGGGAAAGAATTGATCAATTTACAAACTTTGGGAAATGATACACCAATTTACAAACATCCAATTTAAAAAGCTGCCTGATTGCTCAAGATTGCGTTGTCTAAAATATATTTGTTCTTGTCCATAAAAGATGCTTATAGAAAGATTTAATAGACGTTTACAAGATAGAGCACATAATGAATTGTGGAGGCGTGATGGCTGAGGGATAAAGAACGGTTTCTAATCCGATGGGTCTCATAAGGCAAAAATCTTAGAAGCAGAACAATTACAATACAGTGCGTAATGTAGTCAAAAGGCCAATAAGTAGCCTAATGTACATGTTTTGGAATAGAAATAAGGCCTACAGCGTTAGAGGCGGACGAGCCCATTAGAAAAGGTACGGTATATAAAGTCTACCCTTACGTCGCCCAGGGCCCGAGCTTTGCTAAGGCTGCCTCTGATTATGGTTCAGTGTTTTATGTATAATGGCTACTTTACTTTTGAGTCTTCTATTAGCATTGTATTCTATCGCCATTGCATCAGTGGATTAAGGATTTTCTGATAGGGAGAGAACAAACTGTAATAATAAATGGCTCTAAATCAACACCGATAACAGTAAACTCAGGTGTACCTTAAGGAACAGTCTTGGTCCACTACTATTTTTAATTTACACAAATGATTTACCAAATTGCATTAGCTCAGGAACAAAAGTCAGGAGGGGGGGGGGGGGGAAAGGAGATCGATCGTTGTGCTGAGTCTGCTGACCACGTGACACCTTCGCTAACCGTCAGCTATAGAAAAGATAAAAATTAAATTTACTTTCCCCATAGATGGTAAGAACTGAAGAAATTGCATTAACTTCCCCCATATATGGAAAGAACTAAACTGAATATATTTTTTTACAAGGCTTATATCAACTGTGTCTGTCTGGTGAAAAGTTTGTAGGCCTACACGGTATTTCTCCGACACCCAATCTCAGATCAACCTGAAATTTGCAGTTATTTATTTTACCTGACAAGGATCAATTTTTAAAAAATTAACCAATCAATTAATGTACTATTGGTAATAAAATATTTTGTTTGGTATCTCAAACAAGGGAAAGAAATTGTACTTGACAGATGCGGTTGTATAAATTAAATTACTTTCCTTGATGAGGATTGAGCCATGAGTGTAAAAGTTTTTTTCACGATGAGACAAATGAATTAGTTGTTGATGTGAAAAAAAACTTTTTTTTTCACCCCTATTTCATCATTTCGCATCTCCCTCATCGATAGTGCCTTGGCGACAAAATCTGCTGCTCGGCGTAATGCCTCTTAGCTCCCTTGCGTCTTGTGACTTTGCAGATACGTCACCCCGCGGCTCTCAGAACTGCAGACGCTCTTTGCGAGATATGCACCACTTTCTCCACTGACTCTACACGATGTCGCAACAGGCATCAAAATTTGGCCACACCTTTCACAAGCCTGCATCCAAGTCTTCAAGTCTTCACCACTTCTCAAATCCTTTTACTCGCTCAAATTTTCTTCCCACTGTCATAGCCAGTGGCGTAGTTAGGGTTGCGGAGGAGAGGGAGAATTGGAAAATCCCCACTTGAGGGGACCCCCAATTTAGTTAATATTAACATTAACATTAAAAATTAAATATTACGCCAAATGCAAGGGTTCCCAAAGAGGTCAAGCCCCCCCCCCCCGGGCCTCTAAATGATGGAAAATTCATAGCTGCGCGCCTGGTAATAGCCCATGTATTGTCGCTTACTTTACCATTATCTGTACATGTGACGTGGCAATGATCTATTGTTCTCAACTGACCACACGTTGCCTCATCACAGGTCTGCAGTCTGGTCATCATAACAAATGGTCTCAACCTGGCTCTCATATGAACACTACTGTAAAAAAAAAAAAAAATCAGTTGACTTGTATTGATAATGGAGTGGCCTATTTCAGTTCTTAAAATCACTGAGACTCTCTTCCACAGATTCCACCCCGCCTATTATTTTTCGCTCCTCCCATTCGTCGTCACTCGCTTAAACAACAACCAATCTAAGCCTGGCTTAAAGACCTGATAATCTCACCCTATATTAACTTGAAAAAAGGTAATACGTACTCACAGGTAGCTGGGAAAAGGGCTTGCTACTCAAGAAGAAATCCAAAAGGTAAGTCCGTTAGTTATGAAACAGATCAAACTTTTTTTAATTTTTACATAGCTTACATAAACTCACTCTGTCTGGTAAAAAGTTTGTACACGTTATTTCTCCTACACCCAATATCGGATAAATTTCGCAAAATTTTTTCTAGGAAGTTTACAAAGAGTCTGTGTGGAAACACAAACTCTAAATCGGCCTCCCAAAGTGGTCCGCACAGGCAGGTAAAAAGACAGGTTTCAATATTTTCAGAAAGAATGTCTGAAACAATGAACTACAAAATGTCAACAATTACAACTTTGGTTCACTCCAGGGGCGGACTGACTATATGGGCATTTGGGCGAATGCCCGGTGGGCCGTTACTCAAATAGGCCGGTAGGGCCACCTAAAGGGTCTCATGAATGCCACAATGGCATGCATTAAATTGTTTAAAGTTTTATATTCTCATATATAAGGGGCTATATGAGCGTCATGTTAAAAACATCTTTTACAGAGTAAAGTGTAATACTAAATTAATCTAACACATTTTCAAAAATAATGTAATAGCCTACATCTGTAGATAGTGCTATTAGTAGGCTTCATCTTATTAGGGCCTACAAATATAGCGATTAAAAAGCAACATAAGATCTTTATTTCTTATAAAGAAATGCATGCATACAGTTATCGATACATTATAAAAAAAAATAATGATTTTGAGAACTGATAGGCCTATAATTGGAGGCCCATCATATGATATTGTGATGTGCTTGTTCAGGCTGTCTTAAGGTCAACTATAGATGACTTGAATTTCAACCAATTACTCTGCAAGCGTTTGAGTTTTATTGTTCGGGTGTATTCAATGTAGTTGATCAACAATACAGACTAAACAAGACGATCGATGTAACGAGTAAAGAGATGTGGTCAACACTGATGAACAGTTCATACTATATTTATTCCAATAAAAGGCCACAGTAAAAGTCTCTGTCAAAATAAACACGTCTTTACCCTAGAGAATTCTATCGCTAACTGATTTTCCGGTCTCTAACCCAACATATCCCAAACGTCACTAGTCCCGTTGAATATCTATGGTGCGTCGCCAAATAACTAATACTATAAACAAGGTTTTTAACAGATTCCTCCTCCCCTTGAAAAAAAATATGTCAATATTTTTCTACTACTTTCAAGTCTTACAAAGGCATTTGCAATGTATGGGGAAAGACAACAAACATAGAATAAGGCATCCTCAAATCTTCATCTTGGCTTGACAGTTCATGATGTTCATGCCAATGTTCATATCATAACACCGTGTAGACTTCCAAAGTCATCTTCATTTAATAAACAGTTCATCATGAAAATGTGGCATCTCATAGGCACGTCATACGGTATCACCTCTCACTAATGCTCGCCTCTGGCAGTAATCTGACAAAATATAATATTTCAAAAACAAATTATAAACTTTATCTCCACATTCAATAAGTTTTTCCTTACCACCCTTTTATAAGCTTTCATCCATTGTTCTTTTCCACTCACCCTTTTCCATCGACATAACCTTTTCCAATGATACATGAAATGATTCACACACAAATATATATACTTACTTTCAAATGCCTAACTATCAAATTTACTTATTTCCCTTTTCAACTAACATTCAAATTATGCCATGTTAATTAATAATACCATATAATATCAAACAGCAATGTACTATATACATAGTATTTACAAGTATCAGTTCCTCATGTCAATCTAGACATCATATAACCAATTTAAAATTATCAATCAATAATCAATATCCGTATGTCAATAAAGTACAAGAGGTATTTCCACCTTAGTTTTATAACTTTAAAAGTTTCAAACATATCATTACTATTCTATGGAATGTCACATCATAGAATTTACTCATCATTTTTATATTCCTATACTTGATCAATCAACATTATACTTCGTTTTAAAATTCATTTGCCTCATATTATTTCTCAATACATAAATAAACTTTAATAGACAAGTTTAAACTTGATCACGATTCCATATTCAGAATACTTATTTATTTTACATCATATCTTGTCCTGTCATTTTGTTTATCATAAGTTCTGTACCCATTTGATCTATAGTCATTATATTTGTTTCTACTTTGGTTAATTCTTCCATCAAATCTACTAGAACTCGCAATCTTCTGATTGTTATGTGACATACTCCAACATTCTCTAGCAAAATGTCCTTGTTTATGACAATTATAACAAGTCATGTTTCTTCTATTGTATGAGTTATTCATACGTCTGCTGTACTGTTTAATATTTCTGTTTCTCATATTTCTGTTTAACAAATGACCATATATGTTTTGCCATCTCTCAATGTCCCTTATGGTATAAGATTTAATTCCTCTAATGTTACCCAATAACATATCTTGTGTCAAACTAGGTATTGCTACAGCATTACAGTAACCAGTGAAAAAAAGGTGTTTTGATAAAAATTCTGCAAGCCTTAAATTTCTTAATACTGCCATCTAACAATCTAACCTTTTTCATGTAACCTAAATAACACCATGGTCCTACAAATTTTGAATGAATTGCAATTGTTGTGCATGCTGTGTCCCTGATAAAATTTATAGATTTTCCATTTACTTGACCTTTGAATAGTTTAAAAGTATTTCTCTTTCCCTCAACCATGTTAATTTCTTCTTTAGTGTTACCATAATTTAGTTGTTCAATATCACTATCCTCATCACTATAATCTCTATCCTGATTTTCATTAGTATAGTAAACTCTACTTGTTTGATTCCTATCTCTATGTTTACTACTACTTCTGTTTTGATTTCTATCTCTATATGAGTTCTTATCATTTGTTCTATAGTATGTTGGTTTTTTACAATGGGAAGCTATGTGACCTTTCTTATGGCAATTGAAACAAGTTATTTCTTCAGAATGATTATCCTTAGGTTTTGATCTATTTCTATCTCTATTTCTATTTTCAAACCTATTTTCATTTTCTCTAGAATATCTATCATTTCTTCTGAATTTTTTCTCACTTGTGTATCCTATTAAGTCTACCTTATTCTTATCTTTAGTAGAGAATGGATTAGTTGGATAACCATTTTTATAAATTCTCATTATTTCTGTTACTTCATCTAAACATTTTGGATTTCTCTCTTTAATGAATGATTGAAGTTAGGGATCACACTTGTTAATAAAGTTATCTAACAGAATGAAATTTTTAATCCCTCATAAGAATTTCCCACTTTTTTTAACTTTACCTACTTATAGAAAAAATCTTTCTCCATATTAATGGTAGTTTGAGGTTCTATTTCTAATGATGGTACATTATCAAAATATTTCTTTCTGAGCATTGTAGCATTATGACCATATGCATTCAACAACTCTCTTTTCAAGACTTGATAGCTGTCATCGATATGATGGTCATGATTTTGGCATATTGTTAAAACTTGACCATGAACGAAGTCTATCAGTATTTCAGACCATTCTTCCTCTGGCATATTAAATGTAGACATTTTTGCCTCATATCTTTTCAGAAAATCACCAATGTCATCCTGCTGTTCATCAAAACTTTGTATCTTCCTCTTTAGCCATGTTTGCAAATTAGGGTTGTCTCTCAGTGTCGTAGCATTATTTGAATTATTTGTGTTATTTCCTTGAGTTGTCTGTGCAGTTTGAGCTCTGGCTTGTGCTGCATCCAATCTCATCTTCTCCATTTTAGCCTCATGCTCTCTGGTTTTTTCTCTCTCTTTGTCTCGCCTTTCTTGGTCCTCTTTTTGCTTCTCATATTCTTTCCTTTCTGATCTTTGTTGAGGAAATATAGTAACTTATTTTGGATCTTGTAAAGACTCACAATCCGAAAAGTTGCTCTCGTGTACTTTGAGTTATAAATGTCTATGTACATGGCGATTAGAAAAGAAAGTCTCTTAAGTCCCCATACAGAACACGCCGGTAAGGATAGTATAGAGCAGCGGTTCTCAACCTTTTTTGATAGGCGACCCCTTTTTACAATTCCTCACTACGCCGCGACCCCCCCCCCCCCAAACAGTAAATTATTTTCATTCTTCATGAGTATAAGTAACTGTGCTTTCACTAATGTAGATGTACAAAGCTTGACAACTGATGTTGTATCCTAAGGTATCCTGAGGTATCCTAAAAAAAAAAGAGAAACAAAAAAAGGACAGTTATATTAATAATAATAATAATAATAATCGAGGGAATAATAACAACTGACCTCACAGATACCTTCAAGGCCCTTGGCATTAGTAGGAACATTCTCGTTGCCTGTCAGAGGGCGGTACTTCTGCAGACCTGCCACATCTCCAGAAAATTCCTCATTGGAAACTGATAAAGGGACTACGATGAATTTTGTTTCCCTTAAACGAAACTCGACCCTGGCTTCGCCAGAGAATGAATACTCGCTCTTTTATAATAATCTTTATTGTCCGTATGGAAATTTGTCTTACAATTTGTGCATTACACCAAACAAAAAAGCATAATGAATAATGACCTTACTGACAACAGTCCAGAGCTTTAAAAAAACACGACCAGGCGTAACAATACGTTATGTGCATTAACTCATAGTGTTAAAAATATTTCTAACACCTAACAATAAAAATAGTAAATTCCAATGAAAAGAAAATATGTATGAGTCAAGTTTTATATGTTAGAATTAACCCAATAAATCCATATTTTCGTTGGTCTTGAGCGACCCCCGACAAATTGTCACTGGGGTCACGATCCACAGGTTGAGAACCCCTGGTATAGAGGGACTTCTTATGGTCCGACAGTTACGCTGGAGAAAGCACTATCTGTATGGGGGAACAAGCAATCGTGAGCTGAAAGGTGGTAGACGTAACAGAGATGTCCCACAGAAACGCTTTAAAGACCAGCTTAGGCACCAACTTGCTGTCATAGAAGAGGATATCTGACCGCAGGCGGCTTCAGAACAAGATAGCTGGATATCTGACTGCAGGCGGCTTCAGAACGAGATAGCTGGATATCTGACTGCAGGCGACTTCAGAACGAGATAGCTGGATATCTGACTGCAGGCGGCTTCAAAACGAGATAGCTGGATATTTTTTCTATATAGGCCGCGGGATATACAAAAGAAAATCCACTGCCAAGGACAGACGTAGACGGCGAAAAGAGAATCTAAATCGACCACCGGCATATAACGGCTATGTCTTTGTTAGACATATATATTTACATACATACATACAATCACATACACAAAACATACAAGAATTGCTCTCTTAAGATATGTATATATATAGGATATGTATTAAATGAACTGATAATTATGAAGACAGTTAAATGTGAATGTGACTTAACTGATGTTTTTGAATGATTATCGAATTGTTTTGTAAACGACCAACCTCCCATTCAAAGCCTCAACAAAGACACCTTTCCCTTCTGTCGAGTAACTTTCCTCTGTTTCAACCATTTGCTCTTCACGTTTGTAATATGAAACACTGCATATTAATTATTGTTTTAAATAAGATTTCACTTATATGTATATTAAATAGATTTCTTCTCTTTTAAAAAACAATTAAACACATATTTTTTTGTGAATTTACGTTATTGGTATGGCACAAAATTATTAAATTCAGTAATGCAATTTTTAAAAAAAATATTTAATTAAAAAATCTAAAACCGTTGGCACAAATGTGCTAAAAACAAGCTAAATGAATATCTCCCTTGTTGCTAGCAACATATGCATGTGAGACATGGAAGCCATCTATGAAAATTGAAAAAAAGTCTAAATGTGGCTCACTGTGGTGACACTGTTACTGTGTGGTCAACCGTGACACACGGTCAAGTGTTGGGTATCGGATAGTTAGGGGACTTGGGGGAAGTGACGAGTGTGTAAACAAGAAGAAAGGAAGTCAGCGAGTGAAGTTGGGCGTCTGTATATAACGTAGCCGTGTATATCTATGTTATGTTGAAATGTTCACAATGGACCTCATTCACCAATCGTAAACAAACAACATTTTGCCACGTGGTTCTCTATCTCTTCTTTAAAAATTACGATTTTTAGCGGCCCCCGAAAGGGGAAAAGACGCTATTAGTCTTGTGTGGCACCATGGAGTACCTCAAAACTGTGGACACCAGCTGGGAGGAGGCTCCAGTCATTGCCAGTGACAGATCTTTGTGGAGACAGTTTAAGTATCATCTCCTTTTCTAAATGAACCCCCTTGTTTTTTTTTTTTAATTATTAATAATGAATACTTGTAAAAATGGTGCATTTTTATGAAAAGAACACTTGCATAGTTGATTTTAGAAATAACATTTTTTGCTCTGAACAAAAAAGAAAAAAAAGGTAGCCGTTGCATTAGAACTTCAAAAGATCTAAGATATAATGATGTCGGATTTTCAATATCTGTTTTAGTTTAGAAGAGCGGAACGGACGGACGGGCAGACCACACACAACTAATAGCGGCTATTTCCCTTTCAGAATTAGTTAATTAACTATTGTTAGTTTAATATTTTAGTTGGTATTAAACAAAGGACGAAATCGTATTAAACTGATGTGGGGATATAAGTTCAATAAGTCACCTTTTTACTTTTTATAGAGAAATAGGTCGTGACACTATACAACTATAAAACCTTCGTTTTATATCGGCTTGAAGACGCTTGAGATTCTAGATCGAATTCAAGTCGTTCACTTTTTGTTTTCATAAACTGCATTTAAAAAGCGATTACGGTAACATTATCCAGATACCCCATTCTTTCTCTTGCCCCCCCCCCCCTCCTTTCCCAACTACTCCAGATAAGTGATAGTCATAGTGCGATGAGAAAGCTAAAAGCATGAAATCGCGCTAAACAAAATCAATTGGTACAAATATTTCTAATCGCGCAGATTTATTATTGTTAGTCTGGTTCAGATGTCCAAATGGTTCGAGACAAGTACGCCCCTTTTATGAACCATGTGACCCGAGAAAGGCTTTTATCTCGTGGCCAGGATAGAAAATTGGCTCTTTACCAATCTCTCCGTCAGGAGACCCCCGTCGACTAAGTGATCATTTATTCACACCCGTCTTGTGGCTCTTCACCGATCTCTCTGTCAGGAGGCCCCCGTCGACTAAGTGTGATCATTTATTCACACCCGTCTTGATGGCTGCCTGGTCGTGCGGTTTGTGCACTGGACTGTCGTTCGGATTTATCGACGGTCGAGGGTTCAAACCCTGCCCGCTCCCATCCCCCGTCGTCCTGCGGGAGGTTTGGACTAGGAAGTAAACTATCTTCAACTCTGAAGGAACATCCGAAACATGTAAAACATTTTACAAAACAAACATATTGCACGCTCTTCCAAACCTCTGCATGAATTCCTCCTTGCATGTGTGTGGAAGCTCAAGCCCCACGTGGGGGCCATCCTCATGCCTATGCTGTCCCATCGTACCCGTGAGGGGATCATCACCACGAGTGGGCCCCTTTGGGAAACGGGCTGATGGGGGGTTTCGGACTGGTTTAGCGAGCCTATTTTTCAATCCCTTCCACGTGTAATGATGGGAACTAAATTAACTTTTAAAAGTTAAACTAATACTAGTTTTCAACTAAAATAAAGTAGTTAAACTAAAAGTTTATTATGAATTTCAAAATATAGTTAAACTAAACTAAAGGAAATTAATTAAACTATAACAAACTTTTCATAACTTTTTTTTTTGGGGGGGGGGGCGGTGTTGAATTAGAAATATTTATCCATAATAAAATCAGTAATAAGGAATATATTTCTTTCATAAACGTTAATGCAAAATAAAATTAAAAAAAAAAAGATGTCTAAATAAATATGTGTGCTTGTATTTTTGTCTTCAATTAAAACCTTTAGAAAAGAATGGTACTTTTTTTTTAAATTAGGCTATATTAACTTATTAGATGACGAAAATTTTTAATTACTTATACCGGTATCTTATCTTATATAATGCAGACGTTACTTCAAAAAAAGAAGACGATTACGTGATTACGGTAAAGTTTAAAATCTCATTAAATAACTTTCAATTTTCAACTTTAGATCTAGTAACCAATAAAATAGAAACGAAATTGTTGGAGTCTTAAGAAACATTTAACCTGTAGAACTATTTTATAGTTAACAATACATGCTTGGCTAACCATGCCGGTGGGCTATTTTCTTGTCTGACCACTAAAAATACAACTAACACTATTGCATGACCGTTAAACACGCTAGGGAAAAAAAACAGGGTGGTCTTGTCATTATGGACTGCACACTCAGTACATTATATAGGCCTACACGTGTACGTCTAGCTGGGAGGGTGTGTAACTATTTTAGTGTGAAGAACATGCTTGACTAGCCATGCCTCGTCTGACCACTCCACTCCTAACCTTAAGCAAACACTATTGCGTAACGCGGAATGAAAAAAATGCAGGGTAGTCTTGTAGTATCATCGACCACACACGTAGAGTACACTAGGCCTACATGTGTATGTCTAGATGACCATGACTAAATGCATGACGCGTAGGACGTAATCATCTTCTTTTTTGAAGTAACGTCTGTATTATATAAGATAAGATAAGGTTGTTAAAATCAGTTGGACACCGTCTATTTACTTTATGGTCAAGAGATGGTCTGGATTAAGTTTTTTTTTTCTAGAATTGGTTATCCTAATGCTTTAAGATCTATATAGGCCTAACTGTCGATTCTTAGATCTCAATAATAAGTCTTAAGACTATAAAAAGGGTGTACTTGACGTTCCTTCAGTTAAAAAATTGTTTGCCGCAATGAATTGATCAAAACCACTAAATATAATATTGACCTAACTGATCAAAACCACTAAATATTATATTGACCTAACTCACTAATCAGATTCCCACCATAAACAGAAATTAAACACCACCATGTCGGAACAATCCCATTCATAATATTGCATAGAAGCTTTTAGCAAAAAAATGTTTGACGACATTTTTATTACACTGCTACTTTCAATTGCAAATATATATAGTTAACTTTTGCCCATCACTAACCATGTGTAATGTATCCTCGCTAGAGGATACGTGTGGTAGCCCACTGAGAGCCAGGTTTGCTACCGTACTTTGCCTTTCCACTTTCCCGGGCGGACGTTTCCACCGGAGGGCCAACGCTGAGGCGACCGGAGAATTCCTCCGGTATTGGTAATGGTAAAAGTGTCAATGGATCATTATAAAATATATTTTCCATTTATGAACTAACTCATTGAATAGAAAACTGATTCAAACGTTGTTTTTACAAAAGGATTTTGATACGAACTTCGTTTTAGTTATGAGTTTCACAAATAACGAACTACTTTTATATCGCGCAGTTTTGACATATCCTCGTTATAGGGGCCTACACATGACAGTCTAAATAAGACAAAATAGAGCCCAGATCTAGATATATTTTAAATATATATATATATATATATATATATTATAAATGTTTTGATGATTGGAACAAAATGTTATAACTTATCTTCTGACAGCTTAGGGGTGCAGATTTATTTACTATTTATTATTAAATAATAGTATCACATTAAGAAATGAATCGGATACGAACAGCATAGTAGTGCTATTAGAGCATGGAATGGGTTGCCTGAGACAGCCAGGAAAACCAGTGACTTGGTAGAATTTAAGTCATTGGTTAATATGCATGACTAAATGCATGACGCATAGGACGTAATCATCTTCTTTTTTGAAGTATCGTCTGTATTATATAAGATAAGATATTAATGATCATAACATTGGCCCAGGTCTAGTTATTTAAGATTTAAAGGTGTAAATTCATACGAGTTCTAGTCTAGATAGGCTATAGTAAGATTCTATATCTAGTTCTAGATCTAGACTGGGGCAGCCGGGCTAGACTTAGATCTATTTCTTAGACTTAGATCTATTTCTAGATCTAGACTTAAATATAGTTCTAGACTTGGATCTAGATTTAGATCTAAAACTAGGTCTGGATCTAACTAGATGTATGCCTAGTTTGTATGACAAATGACAATGGACATATTAATTTTTATTTGCGAGGGGAAAGTCTTGTAGTCATTTGTACACAATTGTAGCGTAAAGTAGGTCAATAATTTTTTTCGTGTTGCCAATTTATCTAATTTTATAAGAAGAATATTGTTTTTTTTAGTTTCTCTTTAGTTTCTACTCTCGTGTGTTAATTTACATAGTACTTTCATGTTTAAATATACATAGTAGGCCTACTTTCATGTTTAAATATACATAGTAGGTCTACTTTCGTGTTTGAATCTACATAGTACTTTCGTGTTTAAATCTACATAGTGCTTTCGTGTTTGAATCTACATAGTCGTGTTTGAACCTACATAGTACTTTCGTGTTTCATTTCTACATAGTACTTTCGTGTTTCAATCTACATAGTCGTGTTTCAAGTACTTTCGTGTTTCAATCTATAATTCTATATAGTACTTTCGTGTTTCAATCTACATAGTCGTGTTTCAAGTACTTTCGTGTTTCAATCTACATAGTACTTTCGTCTTTCAATCTTTATAGTAAGCCTACTTTCTACTTTCTATGTCTACACGATGGCAATAGTCTAGCATTAATATATTAACATGAATACGAGATTAAATTAATAAAATGAATAAATTTAAATAGAATAATTAACAGATCCTTTCATTTTTTTTTTGTTTAAAGGACATTTATTAACTAACTCTGTATTGGCCGTCTAAACATTATGTCAGCAAAAAAGTTAACGGATGGCTCCAGCGGCAAGACAGACTTAACAGCCTTGCCTGTTAGTAGGAACAGAGCTCATCTGGGTGCCCTGGCAGGATTTATCTTGTTCATCATGGCAGGAGTTGTTGGTGTCTGTGTTGTCGCCCATATAACAGGAGGCACTAAAGAAATGGACAGTAGATGTGATCCTGAGACTATTTTAAGTGGGCAGAGGTCTGAGTGCTTGAGACTCGCCAGTCAAGGACAAAAAGAATTGTGTAAGTTTTTTTTTTATTTTTTATATTTCGAAATATCTAAACACGCATGTTTGTATCATCTTATAAGTAAATACAATTATTCATGGAGACATTTGCTTACGCTAAATACCGAAGGCTTACAAAGATAGTTTGTGTCGAAACACGAACTCAAAATCGGCCCTGCGAAGTGGTTCATTCAGGCAGGTAAAATGAAAGGTTTCAATATATTAAGCATATCTAGAGCTAAGATCTAAAATCTGTGATAAGCCTTGCCCTTGTAGTTGTCGATGGCTGTCTGACTTCGACAGATTACTCTGGAGATGTCTGGGTTTCTTGTACGGGTGTATTCGATGTACTTAGACTTACACAAGTAACAAGTAGAAGAGACAAGTCCAAACCGTTACACAGTCTTAAGGGGAGGTTCACCTAAAAAATCTATTTTCGTTAATATTTATCAGAAACTTATCAAACTTGTATGGTTGATACAGTAATTAATCCCGATTTTAAAAACATAGAAAAAGTGTGTTTGACTTTTGTGGTTGCCATGGAAACGGCCGCCATCTTGTTTTTTTAAATATGATTTTTAAAATGCCGAAAAAGACCACAGTCGAGTCTCTGTCCGTAATATAAAGTTATCCCTTTGAAGTCCTAACACCAACTGACTATATTAACATAAATTATCTAGAACGCAACTAAGCTCTAACGTCGCGTCAACTATGGTTTGCCTTCTCCTTCTTCCTCGTTCTCATTTTTATGTTGGAGCTTTCAGATGACTAGACCAATATATGAGATGAACTGCGCAGTGGTTTCCAAATCAGGGAGCTCTCCATATAGTTTTCTTTCTATCGGGTTGTTTTGTTGCCAGTGTCTTGTACGGACCTCTTGGTGCATCTCTAACTAAAGGACAAACAATGCTAAGTGTCTAACAAACCCCAACTCTGTCAGGGTCAATACAAAAGTACGTGTAACGTATCAAAAGTGTTACCAATGTTATTGCATTGTTAGGCCGACTAACATGGTACGACAGAATACTGAGATTTAGTAATGGTATTATCATGTCTTATAAATTACAATAACTTATGTTAGAGATTATATACACTCTGGTTTTGTTATAAATGTCCAAAATCTCTCATGCAAGGCCTCAAGGAAAAACATTTTTGTTTTTGGTTAAGTGTCCAAATGTGGGAGAATGTCATATGACACTCACTTTTATACTATTACTTTTTAATTTTCGTTTTAAATTAGATTCAACTTATATGCATAATAAATGCATTATTTCTGATTTACAACAAAAGCAAACACTTTATGTAAAAAAAAACAAGTAACGCTTATAACAGACAAACATTTAATTTAGTAATAAAAGTATTTTTATAACATTGTTTTTATAAAAGTTTTAAATATATGCAGCAAATCAGCTCCCTTATTAACATAAACTGCCATGATTTTTACTATTAATAGTGAATAGTTGTAAAAATGGTATTTTTATGCGTAGCTAATTTTAAAAATTAAATGTTTCACTTTCAGAAAGAAAAACGAAGCCATTGAATCAGAAAAATAAAAGATATACAGTTTTCGCGATCTGAACGTCAGACGAACAGACAGACAGACAAACTAACTGACCTAATAGCGGCTTTTCCCCTTTCGGGGCCAGCTAAAAAAAAAAGATATTGTAGCAATCCAATTTTGAATTTCGGGATATTTAGGGTGACTCTGAGACCACCCAGCTCTAACGGATACCTGACATTAGTTGAGGGAAAGTAAAGGCGGTTGGTCATTATGCTAGCCACATGACACCCTCGTTAACCATGGGCCACCGTAATAGATCACATTTACTTCACCTGCCCTATACATGCCCTTTGCATCAGTTGCACTATAAACTCATGGTTTGAAAAGGAAAATTTTTTTTTTAAAAGTTAAATCTCTTATGAATTTTTCTTACGAAACAAATCAGTTTAATTCCTCAAGTAAAAATCCTAAAACGACTTGACTCTATAAATACACCTATAAATAACCGGAAAATTTGATTACATTGTTATATTTTTTCTTGCGTGTAGTCAAACATAGTACTTTTACAAAGCTTATAATAAATCACTCGCCTTTCTGTCTGGCCAAAAGTTTGTACACGTTATTTCTCCGACGCCCAATCTCGGATCAAGTTGAAATTGTGCACAATTATTTCCTTTACCTGACAACACAAGAATTAATTGTAAAAGTTATCCAATTAGTTAATTTACTATTGGTAATAAATTATTTTGTTTGATATCTCAAACAAGAGAAATAATGTGTACTTGATTGAATTTGTGGTATAAGCTGAATAAGTCCCCTTTATAGATCGCAGCTAAATTGAAACAAACAATAACTATACTATAGTTATAAGTGTCACGTGTTTATTGTGTTTATTCGACTTGAAGACCTTGATGCTATATGCTTGTGACATATGTGGGTTCGGAGGTGCCTTGATTATAGTTCGAACACTTTAATAATCAATGAAGTAACAAAGTGCTGATATGTTTTCTTGAGTTTTAATTATTTAAAATTTGAACTTGAAACAATAAATGTATGTACAAAGATATATATAAAACAGATACAGGATTCAGTGAAAATGTTCAATAAAATGAGTAAATATTTACTTTAAAACTTAGTGACTTCTAAGTCTAACTTTCTAGCTCTCTCTGCTCGTCTCAAGCTAACACTCCGCTTTTATATCTTTCTTTAGAATCAAGAACCGTGACATCCCAATACCCATCCTTGACTCCTTGACTTGTTTACCTTTAATTTTCCCCTCAATTGTTTCTGTAATTTAACCTACGCCAATTATGTCTCCCTGCTGTAGCCTTAAACCAAGTTTTAATCGGCGTCCTTCTGGCATTAAAGCGCGAGCGCGCTGACCCGATTTGAGATAGGTACAATGTCCTCATTCTGTGAACAACGAGGTGTCACTAGGAACTGTTTTTGTAATTTAAGCTATGTTAATTTTGTTTTCCTGCTGTAGTCTTGAACTAAGTTTTAATCTGCGTTTTTCTGGCATTTAAGCGTGGGTACGCTGACCTGATTTGAGATAGGTACAATGTCCTCATTTTGTAAACAATGAGGTGTCACTAGGGACGTGACAATAAGTACCTCACTAGCACAAAGGCGTGGGCCACGAGTTAGAATTTAGGTCGATTCCCATTGTTTTTATTTTTTTTTTTGTAAATGCATTTAAAAACAATTACGGTAAAATTCACCCAGATATTTTTTCTCCCCCCCCCCCCCCCCCCCCTTTTCCCAACTGGTCCATATAAGTGATAGGATCATAGCGTTTTGAGAAAGCTAAAAGTATGAAATAGCGCTAAACAAAAACAATCGGTAAAAATAATATTAATCGCACAGATTTATTGTTGTTGGTCTAGGTCTATTACAAATTTAATTACATGACTGATCCAAACTAATAGATACAATTACACTTCGTATAAGCTTTGTTTTTTTTTTTTTTTTTTTTTTTTTTTTTGGGTGTTTTTTTATACATTTTTTTTTCTGTATTAGCTTGTTTGTTAAATTGTTTGTGGTTCTAAATTGTATTACTCACATATCCTCTTATCTTCCCAGCCTGACTCTTTAAACCTGAATAGAACTATACGCTATATACTTTGAAATATGTAAGCATGATGATGGAGTCTTTGTGGCTGAGTGGTAAAGCGCTTGGTTTCCCGAGATAGAATCCATGAGAAGACTCATTTTTAATATTTGGATATTTAGACGTCTTAAAACATACCAGCAGGGTCGGCCTTTGATAATTATGAGGCCTTATGCGAAGTGAATTAGGTGGACGCAAATAAAATAGACAGCTAAAAAAATGACACAATTTATTTAAAATTTAGTCTACTAGTATACTACGACAACAAAATAGGGCCCAAGTTTCACTAGTTCTTCTCTAAAAAAAATATTTTGAGTCCTGTCTGAGGCACCACCAGTCCTAGGCCCTAGGCTGCTGTATAGTTCGCCCACGCCTAAAGCCGCCTCTGTTACCAGTACGACAAGATTATAGAAATGATTATGCTACCACGTTCTTGCGCACGCTCCATTGCTTCCCGTGAAAGCGAGAATCGATTACAAAGTCGCCACACTTTGTCATCAGTGTATATATAACAATGAGACGCCCTTGTACCTTAGCAAACTGATTACTCCATATGTCCCCCAGAGAGTCTGCGGGCTTTTTCTGTGCACGGCCCAAAGGTTTGGAACTCACTCCCCATTGATCTCAGACAACATGCTACACTACTTTCAAGAAGAACATTAAGACCTATCTGTTTAAAACTTTTTTAGATTAGTTTGTCATGTTAGCTGTCGTGGTTGTGTTTGTAACAACGCTTTTAGCCTACATTTTGTTTGTTAACAGCGCTTTATAAATAAAATTACTATTATTGTGTCAGTGGCTTGTTTTAAGAACCTGTAAAAAAATGTTGGTTCATTCAAAATGTTGATTCATTCAAAATGTTGATTCATTCAAAATGTTAATTCATTCAAAATGTTGATTCATTCAAAATGTTGATTCATTCAAAATGTTGATTCATTCAAAATGTTGATTCATTCAAAATGTTGATTCATTCAAAATGTTGATTCATTCAAAATGTTAATTCATTCAAAATGTTGACTCATTCAAGATGTTGATTCATTCAAAATGTTGATTCAATCAAAATTTTGATTCATTCAAAATGTTGATTCATTCAAGATGTTGATTTATTCAAAATGTTGATTCATTCAAAATGTTGATTCATTCAAAATGTTGATTCATTCATCAGGTGGACGTTGTCCAGCTTCTAAGTCTCACAGAAAGCGATCTATCCAGCAACGATCAGTGGTTTGCCTGCCTGTAGAGAATGCAACCGAAACCACAAACATTACAACCACAAACGCTACAACCACAGAGAAGCCAAAGCCAAAATTGACGAACTATCGGCTCCCTACCTCCCTGTACCCTACCCATTACAATATAGAGATACAGCCCTACATAGTCGGCCATAACGTATCAAATTTCTTCTTTAAGGTATAAAATATCATGCAGGCTCTTTGGAAGTTTTTTTTTTCTTCTTTTGCATGTTCTTTTTTATGTTGAGCTTATAATAATAATAATAATTTACAGTTATAAAAATGAACTTTTTTTAGGCAGTTTCATTTTAAGTTCAGTTATTTATTGTTACCTTTACCTATCCCTTAGTCTATTGGAACGTTGGGGCACCATGCAAGACTCGCCTACCGTCTTTCTCCATTCCTCTATGTATTTTGCCTTAGTCAGGGCCTCTTTCAACGACAGGCCTGTCCATTCTTTTATTTTGTCATTCCCATCGCTTTCTCTGTCTGCCTCTTCTTCTTTTTCCTGGTACTTTTCCCTGAAGAAAAGCCTTTTCGAGCCCTGAAGATCTTGTAATATGGCTGTCAGGTTTAGCAGTTATTTGTGTTGTTAAATAGCTGTACACAATTAAGGTCCCGAAGTTCAACCTGACAAGAACATCATTCACACACAGTCGTAAATAGAGTAACCAACTATGAGGATGGTTTAAATAACAACCAAAAAAAAAATAATTTAATTGTATGATATTGATATTATTATTATGTACAATGAGAATGATACAATGATGCATAGATTATATATATATATATATATATATATATATATATTGCTATAAACCTGGTGGTGGCACAGAGAGGGGTAGTGTTGTGTGTGTAGTCAGCCGACGCAAATCGCCCCAGGCCAGCGCTAGACGAGCGGTCAACCGTGACGAGTTACAACGGTCGGCCGAGACGAGTGTCAACTCGGTGGTTCGGGAAGGATCGCCGCCGTGAACAGAGCTCTGAAGCGTCACGAGAGTTGTAGTCATCTGACCACCTCGAAACGTCGAGCAGCGTTCTGTTCGGTTCGAGAAGGCCAGCAGGGGCTCTATATAAGAGCGGAGGTGTCGCAGTCAAGACGGTCGAGAAAAGGGGCTCTATACAGCAAGGTTCACGAAAGGAGGTTCACGACAAGAGTTCAGAACACGGTCGACTACAGCACAGTTCAGCGGTGTGGTTCTGTACGGAGCATTACGACGGTTCAGTGCGGAGTACTATCAAGTACAGTTGAGACGAACGGCGTCTTGATCTTGGTCTGCGATCGAGTCCGTCACAACGAGCCCAGTGTGTGAAGTCAGTCCTGAACAGTTGAACCCAGTGCAAGCCCGGAACGAGACGGAGAGGCCAGTGCAAGAGTTGATACGGCGGAGAGATATTTGTACAGTCTTGTGTTACGTGCTGCCAATTGTACAGTATTGGCTGTTATTTATTCAACTAATAAAGTGTTACGTTACTTTGGAGCCCTGAGTTGTCATGTTCTTTAAGTTGGTGGTGTATGGTGCAGTTTGCAGAGAGCCTGGATAGTGAGATTCGTAACAATATATATATATATATATATATATATATATATATATATATATATATATATATATATTATTCAATAATTCACATAAGCACCTTGCTACTGCTACCAACTTGTCATCATGGTTTCATAAGTGAATTAGACGATGACCGACTGACGTCACAATACTGCCAACATCGGCTTTTTAATAAAGTTAGATCTCAGCTGATACCAACTGATGTGTAACGGCCCTGGCACTCAACGCCGTCGATGATAGCCAATCTGACAATGACACTCAAAACTGTAATATATATTTCTAAGACAACAAGCGACGTCCACACTGGCATAGAATCAAGCTCAGTACATACAACTCCCAACACTGGCACCCTATAAACGAAATAAACACAAAACTCAACTTCTACTCTAAAAGTAGAAAAAGTGACAACCTCATACTACATACAATAAGAGATATCACAAACGAAGTAATTCACCCTAAACAGGGTTCCAAAAATCCTACTGAATTATAAGTCCAAGAAACTAGTGCGGACTGGGTGTCAAAATCGGCCCGGGCGTTTGTATGAAATTCGGCCCACAAATTCTCTATCATGTGATAAGCATCCATTTCTAGGTGTATCGGTCCATAAAAATCATGACGCGTAGGACGTAATCATCTTCTTTTTTGAAGTAACGTCTGTATTATATAAGAAATCATTGTTAAATTTGATAATGTATCGATATGCATGCATACAGTTAACTCTATATCTTAATAAGCAATATAGCGTCTTTTTAAATCAGCAATTATGTAGGCCCTAAAAAGATGAAGCCTACTAGTAGCACTGTCTACATTCTACATTTTATTTTCGGAAAAAGATTTTTTTAAAACACGACGCTCAGAGGGCCTTTTATAAAAATAATAATAATAACATAATAAGAATATTATAAAACCTTTAACAACTTGATATGTGCCGTAGTGACTTCGATCAGGCCATTTCGGTGGCCCTACCGGCCCATTTGCCCAAATGCCCATATAGCCAGTCCGCCACTGACAGACTGTTACAGACTAATAATCTTTTACGGACCAACACACCGTCCGTTTCAACCAAATTCCGAGGGTGAGCTGCCTCATGACAAAGAAAGACCTTTGTGACGTAGCAAAAACAATTCAAAACAAAACTACAAGGCACTCTCGCCCCGAACAAGTAATACGAGTAGAGGAAAACAAACAGAGTTTGGAGGAAGCAAAAGACACTTGTCTAACTTTAAACTACGTGACAATGGCCATAGATTTTAAGCTTGTTTATTGTTATCCTGTTAATGTACAACAAACCTTTCCATTCTTTACATCGATTAGTATTTATTTTAAACTACTCTGATGAGGGTAAAAAAAAAGTAAAGTTCCCCTTTCAGACCTTGGGCAGATGATGTAAAGGTCTTCTGTTTCTGTGGCCTATGGTTAACTAGGGTGTCATGTGGCCAGCACAACGACCAACTGCCTTTAGAGCTGGGTGGACTCAGAGGCGCCCGAAGATCCCGAAATTAAAAATCCCAGTCTTCACCAGGATTTGAACCCCGGTTCCCGGTTCGGAAGCCAAGCGCTTTACCGCTCAGCCACCGCGCTCTCTGATGAGGGTGAAGGTCATTTATTTAGCAGACGAACTTCAACATTTTGTTTTCTTTCTCACGGGTCTGCGCGTTCTTTCTTCATTATGATTTGATTTTTTTAAAAATGTTCTACCGAAACTTTTCACCTGTATATATATATTTTTTTTTACCCCCCTAGGGATCTGTCAAAATTTGGTTACGGTGTGACCAGCCTTCTGACAACGTCACGCTTCACATCAATGGACTCACAGTGAACGATTCATGTCTTCTTTTCTATGGCGATGGCTCAGGATTCAATGTACCAAAGTATACGAATTGGTCACTAGATAAAGACAGACAGTTCTTTATACTTAACCTTGATGGGTACACAGAGGTAAACAATGTCAAGGCTGATTTTTTTTTTCCTCGGTACTCTTTTTAACGGCCCCCGAAAGAGGAAAAGCCGCTATTAGGTTTGTGAAAAATGTCCGCCTGTCACACTCAGATCTCGAAAACTAGAAGAGGAATAAAAAAATATTATTTCACCATGCGATGTGGCTTTGGGAGTATAAGTGCAACGGCTACTTTTGGTTTTCTAAAAGCAAACCGTTTAGTTTCTAAAATTAATTATGCAAGTTTGTTTTTTTTTAAACTAATTCTAAAACAATTACGTAAATGTAAGGGAGGCAATGTTACAGTATGTTAGCAAAGAAAGGCAATTTATTTGTGTATTTTCAGTATCACTAAGACAAATATACTTATAAAATGTACAAGAAATGTTCACAATAAATATAAGTTAGTTAAAGTTTTTTTTTCTGGTCAACTAGCCGCTAAATTTAAAAGAAAACCTTTATGTTTGTTTATAAAGGCTAAGAATGCACTTTGTAAATATCAAGCACATTTTTTAAAGTGGACTTTTTATGCAGCGACTTTTGTGCAGTAGCGTAACGTCGCACATAAAATGGTGCTAAACTAATTCCTTAAATTTCTAAGTAATCAGATTTTTTTTTTGTTTAGTGCCTCCATCAGGATAAAGCCGCATATCTTTGTGCGTTTTGTCTGTTGGTCGGTCTGTTCGTCACGTTTATATAAAAAACAACACTAAACGCTATTGAAAATCTGATTTAACCTTTATTGTTCCTTCCAAAACATTGCAATAGTTTTAAGTATTTATAATAGATTGTTCCGGATGTTTTTGTAAAAAAAAAAAAATCAATGGCAACGAATGTTTGTTTGCTCTTCTAATTTATAATACATGTAATTTGCTAGATTCAGCGACACCAATTTTTATGCACCGAGAAAAACTGACGGAACCATCTCCAATAATAAAAAAGTTAAGGTTGAAATAGATAAAATTATTACTTCCACGATCGGCCCACAAACTACGACTCCATGTAACCATATATGAAACCATATTTCTACCTCTTACCTAAGATTCACAAACTTAACAACCCCGGCAGACCAATTGTCTCCGCTTGTTCCTGCCCTACTGAATTTATCTCCCGCTTTCTGGACACAATCTTTCAACCTATAGTCGAAAAGTTACCTACGTTCATTAAAGATACCAACCACGCCCTGTTAACACTAGCAAAAGTCATACTACAACCTGACAAAGAATACCTGCTCTTCCTCCTAGATGTCAGCTCCTTTTACACTTCCGTCCCACATGCTGACGGTCTTAAAGCCATCCGTTACTTTTTTGATATACCAGAAAACAAACACAAATCTATATCCACTGACATTCTAGTTCGCCTTACGGAGCTTGTACTAACTCTCAACTCCTTCGAGTTTAATGGGCAATTTTTCGACTAAATCAGCGGAGTAGCTATGGGTACGGCATTTGGTCCATCTTATGCTTGCCTATTTATGGGCTTCTTAGAACTCAACATTTGTTCATCCTACACGGGCCCCATGCCCCGAATTTTATAGGAGATACATCGATGATGGCCTAGGCATAACATCTCTGACAGAGAATGAACTTATTCAATTTATTGAGTTCACTAACAACTTCAATCCCGCCATTCGTTTCACTTACACCATTTCCAGAACTAGAGTGAACTTCTAAGACATAGAAATAAACATAACCCAAAATTCTCTGTCTACATCCTGCCATTACAAAGACACTGACAGCCATAGCTATCTTCTATACTCGTCATCCCATCCACCATCCTGTAAAGATTCTATCCCCTACTCTCAACTTCTACGTATCCGCCGCCTTTGCCAAGATGACAATGACTTCAGTGAAAAAGCAACTGAAATGATAGAGTTTTTCTTGCGTCGTAGCTACCCTCAAGCTATTTTAGACAAAGCCTTATCGCGAGTGGAGAATCTTAAAAGAGAACAAGCTTTCAAGAAAAAAACGATATCTAGCAATGATGGGACGCCCAAATTGATATTAACCTACCACCCTCACAATGTGAAAGCAAAAAACATCTTTCTCAAAAACCTGAACATTCTCCTAGCCGATGAACATACTCGCGACATCTTTTCATCCCCACCTCTTGTAGTATTCAGGCGAGACCAAAACCTACAAGACATATTAGTACACACTAAACTCCACAACATTTCAAGTGAACCTGGCACTTGGCCATGTAAGCGACGTAATTGTCAGACCTGCAAACACACACTCGCCACCCCCACCATCACCTGTCCTAAAATGACCATCAAGATCAGTGGCAAATTTAACTGTAATAGTAGAGGAGTCATATATGCTATAATATGCTCAAGGTGTCAGATGGTTTATATTGGAAACACAGGCAGGACCTTAAAAACACGACTCCAAGAACACCTTAGAGACATTCGTAACTTTGCAACTAAGCCCGTCTCTATCCATTTCAATAACACACATCATAGGTGTACCACCGACCTCCTCGTCACTTCCATACAACAATGCAACGACAAAAACACCCGTCTGCAGATCGAAAACAAACTTATTTACATGTCAGGCACCCTCCAACCTAACGGGATCAACAACCAGCACACTTTTATTTAATACGCGATGGGCACTAACACTGCAGCAGTAAATCTTTGTTTTTTTTGAGAATTTGCTAGATTCGCAGGTATATTCATAGTCTTCCACTAATTTCTTATTCACTCAAATAATAGTGCTTCCTGTGACCCTAATGGTCTTGGCTGCCTTGTTTCCTGCGAATGTATGAAAAACCTCCAATGTTCCAGTACCAGATGACAATGATAAACCTTGTTCTATTCCATCTTTCTCGCAGTCCTTTCTTTCTTGCTAGAGTTAGTATTGACACACCGTATTTTACGGGGGACAGTAGAAGCTTGTGTTGTAGATCAGGGTCAGATACATTTAATTATCGGGAACATTCATGGGGTGAAAATGTGTTCAGAGATGGAGATAGAGAATTGGAGGAAACATTATGGGATAAAGTCTACTACATGTAGAAATGGGGATGTGGAAGACGACAGAATTCCATCAATCAGATGACATGGGTAGTATAAATCATGGGAAGAAAGAATCAATAGATAGGGTAGAAAGAAATGCAATTGGAATGTGTCTAAATCAAAATAAAGTAAGGCAATCAGTGGTACAGGGAAAGCGATATAAACCCACATAAAGACATACAAATCCATACATCTTATGCTTTAATTGTGGGAGAAGGGCACATACTAGGAGACTGTGTAAACAGTTAAGCAGATTTGAAGAATTAAGGTACAATAGTTGAGAGGCATACTTAAGAAACGAGAGGGATATTAGCAGGCTAAGAAACAGTACAGCTAGACCATTCTGTAGTGGGATCACAAAAGGACATCATAGCAGACTAAGAAACAGTACAGCTAGACCATTCTGTTGTGGGATCACAATAGGACATCATTGCAGGCTTAGAAACAGTACAGCTAGACCATTCTGTAGTGGGATCACAATAGAACATCATTGCAGGCTAAGAAACAGTACAGCTAGACCATTCTGTAGTGGGATCACAATATGGCATCATTGCAAGCTAAGAAACAGTACAGCTAGACCATTCTGTAGTGTGATCACAATAGGACATCATAGTAGGCTAAGAAACAGTACAGCTAGACCATTCTGTAGTGGGATCACAATGGGACATCTTAGCAGGCTAAGAAACAGTACAGCTAGACCATTCTGTAGTGGGATTACAATGGGACATCATAGTAAGCTTAGAAACAGTGCAACTAGACCATTCTGTAGTGGGATCACAATGGGACATCTTAGCAGGCTAAGAAACAGTACAGCTAGACCATTCTGTAGTGGGATCACAATAGAACATCATTGCAGGCTAAGAAACAGTACAGCTAGACCATTCTGTAGTGGGATCACAATATGGCATCATTGCAGGCTAATAAACAGTACAGCTAGACCATTCTGTAGTGGGATCACAATAGGACATCATAGTAGGCTAAGAAACAGTACAGCTAGACCATTCTGTAGTGGGATCACAATAGGACATCATAGTAGGCTAAGAAACAGTACAGCTAGACCATTCTGTAGTGGGATTACAATGGGACATCATAGCAAGCTTAGAAACAGTACAGCTAGACCATTCTGTAGTGGGATCACAATAGGACATCATAGTAGGCTAAGAAACAGTACAGCTAGACCATTCTGTAGTGGGATCACAATAGGACATCATAGTAGGCTAAGAAACAGTACAGCTAGACCATTCTGTAGTGGGATCACAATGGGACATCATAGCAGGCTAAGAAACAGTACAGCTAGACCATTCTGTAGTGGGATCACAATAGAACATCATTGCAGGCTAAGAAACAGTACAGCTAGACCATTCTGTAGTGGGATCACAATATGGCATCTTAGCAGGCTAAGAAACAGTACAGCTAGACCATTCTGTAGTGGGATCACAATAGGACATCATAGCAGGCTAAGAAACAGTACAGCTAGACCATTCTGTAGTGGGATCACAATAGAACATCATTGCAGGCTAAGAAACAGTACAGCTAGACCATTCTGTAGTGGGATCACAATATGGCATCTTAGCAGGCTAAGAAACAGTACAGCTAGACCATTCTGTAGTGGGATCACAATGGGACATCATAGCAGGCTAAGAAACAGTACAGCTAGACCATTCTGTAGTGGGATCACAATAGAACATCATTGCAGGCTAAGAAACAGTACAGCTAGACCATTCTGTAGTGGGATCACAATATGGCATCATTGCAGGCTAAGAAACAGTACAGCTAGACCATTCTGTAGTGGGATCACAATAGGACATCATAGTAGGCTAAGAAACAGTACAGCTAGACCATTCTGTAGTGGGATCACAATAGGACATCATAGTAGGCTAAGAAACAGTACAGCTAGACCATTCTGTAGTGGGATTACAATGGGACATCATAGCAAGCTTAGAAACAGTGCAACTAGACCATTCTGTAGTGGGATCACAATGGGACATCTTAGCAGGCTAAGAAACAGTACAGCTAGACCATTCTGTAGTGGGATTACAATGGGACATCATAGCAAGCTTAGAAACAGTGCAACTAGACCATTCTGTAGTGGGATCACAATGGGACATCTTAGCAGGCTAAGAAACAGTACAGCTAGACCATTCTGTAGTGGGATCACAATAGAAAATCATTGCAGGCTAAGAAACAGTACAGCTAGACCATTCTGTAGTGTGATCACAATAGGACATCATAGTAGGCTAAGAAACAGTACAGCTAGACCATTCTGTAGTGGGATCACAATAGGACATCATAGTAGGCTAAGAAACAGTACAGCTAGACCATTCTGTAGTGGGATTACAATGGGACATCATAGCAAGCTTAGAAACAGTACAGCTAGACCATTCTGTAGTGGGATCACAATAGGACATCATAGTAGGCTAAGAAACAGTACAGCTAGACCATTCTGTAGTGGGATCACAATAGGACATCATAGTAGGCTAAGAAACAGTACAGCTAGACCATTCTGTAGTGGGATCACAATGGGACATCATAGCAGGCTAAGAAACAGTACAGCTAGACCATTATGTAGTGGGATCACAATAGAACATCATTGCAGGCTAAGAAACAGTACAGCTAGACCATTCTGTAGTGGGATCACAATATGGCATCTTAGCAGGCTAAGAAACAGTACAGCTAGACCATTCTGTAGTGGGATCACAATGGGACATCATAGCAGGCTAAGAAACAGTACAGCTAGACCATTCTGTAGTGGGATCACAATAGAACATCATTGCAGGCTAAGAAACAGTACAGCTAGACCATTCTGTAGTGGGATCACAATATGGCATCTTAGCAGGCTAAGAAACAGTACAGCTAGACCATTCTGTAGTGGGATCACAATGGGACATCATAGCAGGCTAAGAAACAGTACAGCTAGACCATTCTGTAGTGGGATTACAATGGGACATCATAGCAAGCTTAGAAACAGTACAGCTAGACCATTCTGTAGTGGGATCACAATAGGACATCATAGTAGGCTAAGAAACAGTACAGCTAGACCATTATGTAGTGGGATCACAATAGGACATCATAGTAGGCTAAGAAACAGTACAGCTAGACCATTCTGTAGTGGGATCACAATGGGACATCATAGCAGGCTAAGAAACAGTACAGCTAGACCATTCTGTAGTGGGATCACAATAGAACATCATTGCAGGCTAAGAAACAGTACAGCTAGACCATTCTGTAGTGGGATCACAATATGGCATCTTAGCAGGCTAAGAAACAGTACAGCTAGACCATTCTGTAGTGGGATCACAATGGGACATCATAGCAGGCTAAGAAACAGTACAGCTAGACCATTCTGTAGTGGGATCACAATAGAACATCATTGCAGGCTAAGAAACAGTACAGCTAGACCATTCTGTAGTGGGATCACAATATGGCATCTTAGCAGGCTAAGAAACAGTACAGCTAGACCATTCTGTAGTGGGATCACAATGGGACATCATAGCAGGCTAAGAAACAGTACAGCTAGACCATTCTGTAGTGGGATCACAATAGAACATCATTGCAGGCTAAGAAACAGTACAGCTAGACCATTCTGTAGTGGGATCACAATATGGCATCATTGCAGGCTAAGAAACAGTACAGCTAGACCATTCTGTAGTGGGATCACAATAGGACATCATAGTAGGCTAAGAAACAGTACAGCTAGACCATTCTGTAGTGGGATCACAATAGGACATCATAGTAGGCTAAGAAACAGTACAGCTAGAACATTCTGTAGTGGGATTACAATGGGACATCATAGCAAGCTTAGAAACAGTGCAACTAGACCATTCTGTAGTGGGATCACAATGGGACATCATAGCAGGCTAAGAAACAGTACAGCTAGACCATTCTGTAGTGGGATCACAATGGGACATCATAGCAGGCTAAGAAACAGTACAGCTAGACCATTCTGTAGTGGGATCACAATAGAACATCATTGCAGGCTAAGAAACAGTACAGCTAGACCATTCTGTAGTGGGATCACAATATGGCATCATTGCAGGCTAAGAAACAGTACAGCTAGACCATTCTGTAGTGGGATCACAATAGGACATCATAGTAGGCTAAGAAACAGTACAGCTAGACCATTCTGTAGTGGGATTACAATGGGACATCAAAGCAAGCTTAGAAACAGTGCAACTAGACCATTCTGTAGTGGGATCACAATGGGACATCTTAGCAGGCTAAGAAACAGTACAGCTAGACCATTCTGTAGTGGGATCACAATGGGACATCATAGCAGGCTAAGAAACAGTACAGCTAGACCATTCTGTAGTGGGATCACAATAGAACATCATTGCAGGCTAAGAAACAGTACAGCTAGACCATTCTGTAGTGGGATCACAATAGGACATCATAGCAGGCTAAGAAACAGTACAGCTAGACCATTCTGTAGTGGGATCACAATAGAACATCATTGCAGGCTAAGAAACAGTACAGCTAGACCATTCTGTAGTGGGATCACAATATGGCATCTTAGCAGGCTAAGAAACAGTACAGCTAGACCATTCTGTAGTGGGATCACAATGGGACATCATAGCAGGCTAAGAAACAGTACAGCTAGACCATTCTGTAGTGGGATCACAATAGAACATCATTGCAGGCTAAGAAACAGTACAGCTAGACCATTCTGTAGTGGGATCACAATATGGCATCATTGCAGGCTAAGAAACAGTACAGCTAGACCATTCTGTAGTGGGATCACAATAGGACATCATAGTAGGCTAAGAAACAGTACAGCTAGACCATTCTGTAGTGGGATCACAATAGGACATCATAGTAGGCTAAGAAACAGTACAGCTAGACCATTCTGTAGTGGGATTACAATGGGACATCATAGCAAGCTTAGAAACAGTGCAACTAGACCATTCTGTAGTGGGATCACAATGGGACATCTTAGCAGGCTAAGAAACAGTACAGCTAGACTATTCTGTAGTGGGATTACAATGGGACATCATAGCAAGCTTAGCTTAGAAACAGTGCAACTAGACCATTCTGTAGTGGGATCACAATGGGACATCTTAGCAGGCTAAGAAACAGTACAGCTAGACCATTCTGTAGTGGGATCACAATAGAACATCATTGCAGGCTAAGAAACAGTACAGCTAGACCATTCTGTAGTGGGATCACAATATGGCATCATTGCAGGCTAATAAACAGTACAGCTAGACCATTCTGTAGTGGGATCACAATAGGACATCATAGTAGGCTAAGAAACAGTACAGCTAGACCATTCTGTAGTGGGATCACAATAGGACATCATAGTAGGCTAAGAAACAGTACAGCTAGACCATTCTGTAGTGGGATTACAATGGGACATCATAGCAAGCTTAGAAACAGTACAGGTAGACCATTCTGTAGTGGGATCACAATAGGACATCATAGTAGGCTAAGAAACAGTACAGCTAGACCATTCTGTAGTGGGATCACAATAGGACATCATAGTAGGCTAAGAAACAGTACAGCTAGACCATTCTGTAGTGGGATCACAATGGGACATCATAGCAGGCTAAGAAACAGTACAGCTAGACCATTCTGTAGTGGGATCACAATAGAACATCATTGCAGGCTAAGAAACAGTACAGCTAGACCATTCTGTAGTGGGATCACAATATGGCATCTTAGCAGGCTAAGAAACAGTACAGCTAGACCATTCTGTAGTGGGATCACAATGGGACATCATAGCAGGCTAAGAAACAGTACAGCTAGACCATTCTGTAGTGGGATCACAATAGAACATCACTGCAGGCTAAGAAACAGTACAGCTAGACCATTCTGTAGTGGGATCACAATATGGCATCTTAGCAGGCTAAGAAACAGTACAGCTAGACCATTCTGTAGTGGGATCACAATGGGACATCATAGCAGGCTAAGAAACAGTACAGCTAGACCATTCTGTAGTGGGATCACAATAGAACATCATTGCAGGCTAAGAAACAGTACAGCTAGACCATTCTGTAGTGGGATCACAATATGGCATCATTGCAGGCTAAGAAACAGTACAGCTAGACCATTCTGTAGTGGGATCACAATAGGACATCATAGTAGGCTAAGAAACAGTACAGCTAGACCATTCTGTAGTGGGATCACAATAGGACATCATAGTAGGCTAAGAAACAGTACAGCTAGACCATTCTGTAGTGGGATTACAATGGGACATCATAGCAAGCTTAGAAACAGTGCAACTAGACCATTCTGTAGTGGGATCACAATGGGACATCATAGCAGGCTAAGAAACAGTACAGCTAGACCATTCTGTAGTGGGATCACAATGGGACATCATAGCAGGCTAAGAAACAGTACAGCTAGACCATTCTGTAGTGGGATCACAATAGAACATCATTGCAGGCTAAGAAACAGTACAGCTAGACCATTCTGTAGTGGGATCACAATATGGCATCATTGCAGGCTAAGAAACAGTACAGCTAGACCATTCTGTAGTGGGATCACAATAGGACATCATAGTAGGCTAAGAAACAGTACAGCTAGACCATTCTGTAGTGGGATTACAATGGGACATCATAGCAAGCTTAGAAACAGTGCAACTAGACCATTCTGTAGTGGGATCACAATGGGACATCTTAGCAGGCTAAGAAACAGTACAGCTAGACCATTCTGTAGTGGGATCACAATGGGACATCATAGCAGGCTAAGAAACAGTACAGCTAGACCATTCTGTAGTGGGATCACAATAGAACATCATTGCAGGCTAAGAAACAGTACAGCTAGACCATTCTGTAGTGGGATTACAATGGGACATCATAGCAAGCTTAGAAACAGTGCAACTAGACCATTCTGTAGTGGGATCACAATGGGACATCTTAGCAGGCTAAGAAACAGTACAGCTAGACCATTCTGTAGTGGGATCACAATGGGACATCATAGCAGGCTAAGAAACAGTACAGCTAGACCATTCTGTAGTGTGATCACAATTGGACATCATTGCAGGCTAAGAAACAGTACAGCTAGACCAATCTGTAGTGGGATCACACTGGGACATCATAGCAGGCTAAGAAACAGTACAGCTAGACCATTCTTTTGTGGGATCACAATATGACATCATTGCAAAGGGGGAAGGTCACAGTTAATAATATATTTAGGTTAGAAGTTTCTATGATTCTGAAAAGTATATTTTTAGAAAAGTAAAAATTAGGGGAAATTAGTTAGTCGGGGTCCTCGGATATTAACGGTCTTTGCATAGTGACGGTCCTGAGTTTAAATGAGTTTAAACATATTGTGGGTCCATTAGTTGAAGTTATACTAGTGTTAGTTAGAATTTTGGAGCTTGTAGAATATTTAGTAGTTGTATTGATCAGTTGTGTAATAAATATTTATTGAATTCCTACAATTTATGCTTGTCCTAGCATAACAATTACCAACTGTTGTAAATAACACCCATCATAACAGACAGTAAATGTGGGTCCTGTCAGTTCAAAACTAAACATTCCTTCAGCTGTTCATTAACTATACGGGAAGCGTGGTCGAGAGGCTAAGTATGAACTTAGCTTTTCTTGGCTTACCTATGAAGGGGACTCGAGGTTCGACACCCGACTCGGGCATAGTTGTGTTTACTGAGAGCCTGAAGATGCCCCCTCCACCCACTGGTCTACGAGATTGGACCAAAGCAAGCTCTGAGCTTGCTATAAGCGTGAATGTAGCGCTATATAAAAGCTATAATTTATTTTATTTATTTATTTACAGGTTGGCAAAACGTATATTATAGAAATAAGCTACACGTCGCAAATAAAAAAAGACATGAAGGGGCTCTATCTCAGTTCTTACAAAAGAAGTAACCAGACTGTGTAAGTCACGAACATCCAGCATTAACTCTTTCTCTCCGTAATCAATTTCCTCGTTCCGATTGAATTATTCATTAGTATTTCACTATATTGTTAGGATAAAACTTCAATAACTTTTTTCTTTGATATCAGAAGATGTTATATTTGGTATCGAATTATAGGGGAACGCTTGCTCTTGCTAAAAAATAAAAATGTAAGTTTTTAAATTAAAAAAAAATTAGTCTAATGGGGTCAAATCAACGATGACATCGACAATTAAGAGAGAAAGAGTTAAAATTAGGCCTTCAACATAGTCAACTAAAATGTTATTTAACCTTGGTTAGGCCAATAATAGAATATGCATCCTCTGTTTGGGATTCCTCAACTCAAGAAAATATTAAGAAACTGGATCAGACACAAAAAAGAGCAGTGAGATTCATAACAAACGAATATTCACATTTGACTAGAGTAACACATTTAGTAAAATCACTAAACTTAGAAAGCTTTCAAAAGAGAAGACTCAAAAGTAAAGTAGCAATTATACATAAAACACTGAACCATATTCTTCAACTACAAAAAAACAAATCTAACAAGGTTACAAAGACTAAGGTGGTGCATACTAGAGACGAAAGGGCAGGTTTCAATTTTTTCAGAAAGAATATCAGAATGAAATTCTATTAATGGCATAAGAGTTCCAAGAGGCGAAGGCTCAACTCTACCTGACAGTTTCAAGAAGAAGAGGAAGTAAAGGGTCAATCTCTTATTCAAAGCCTCAATGAAAAAAAACATTTCCAAACAAAAAAAAAAATCCCTTTAGTTAACGTCATATATAGACTGCATCATGACAGTTCGCGCATTGGTATGTACAACTAGTTATTAATTGTTGTTTTACATTATGTTCCACTTATATGCATTCTAAATAGATTTTTTTTCTTTAAAAACAAAATCAAATTTCTTTTGTGTGAATGTCTTATCATATCTTATATGATAAAGACATTATTACTTAGTATGACAGAACTTATGTAACTTTTGTAATACAATTGTAATATAAAATTTTTGACAAACTAAAACCATTTGCATAAATGTGTTCAAAAATATGGTACATAATTGCCTCCCTTACTAAACAGCCTTCAGTGTTTGTTACTATTAATAGTGAATAGTTGTTAAAATTGTGTATTTTATGAAAAAACTGCTTGCATAGTTGATTTTAATAATTAGATTTTTAGCTTAGTGAAAAGAAAAAATTAGCCATTTGATCAGAACTTTGAATGGTCTAAAATATTATGATTTCTGATTTTCCCTTTATTTTCTAGCTTACAAGATCTAAACGAGACGGACGGACGGACAGACAAATCCTACAAAACCAATAGCGTCTTTTCCCATTAAGGGAGCCGCTAATAAAATACTCAAAAAGACACAAAGATAAAGGCACATTCCTCATTCCATATGCTAGGACACATTTGTACAAATGCTCCTTCTTCCTATTAGAGCATTAAATGACTCTGTGACTTGGCAGAATTTAAATTATTAGTTAACATTCATGACTAGATACATGACGCCTAGGATGTAATCTTCCTTTTTGAAGTAACGTCTGTATAATATAAGTCCTTAAAATTACAGTGAATAAAATCTTAGATACTTCTCTAGACTAAGGAAGGTAAACTCGCAGTTACAATAAAAATAGGTATGGCTTAATTTAATCTTTTTAAAAAAAAACAACAATTTATTAGGTGGCTCGGTGGCTGAGCAGTAAAGCTCTTGACTTCCGACCCGGGTCCCGGGTTCGAATCTCGGCTGTAGACTGGGATTTTTAATTTCGGGACTTTGAGGACCTCAGAGCCCTCCCATCTCTAATGGGTACTAACTTTATTTAGGGAAAGTAAAGGTGGTTGGTCGTTGTGATGGCCTTATGAGACTCTCGTTAACCGTAGGCCATAGAAACAGATGCCCTAACGATTGCAATGTCTTTACTTTTTTTTAAAAATTGTATACTTTTTTATTTCATTTTGAGTCTCAAAATTTCCCAATATATATATATATATATATATATATAATTTAAGCTATCTGGCTGCAACTCAATTTCAACCCACTGATGCCAGAAGGGCGTTCCCATGTTTTGATGAGCCAGCAATAAAGTCTACCTTCAATGTGACTCTAGTTAGACCAAGCAATATGACGTCTTTATCCAATATGCCAATCATTAACAACTCAACAACATTGTAAGTATAAAGACTTGTTTCAAGTTGAATCAATTTCACGTAACACGTATTAAATAAACACTAATATTATACTAGCGTAGCACTTATTACATACAACACAATATGAAACATCTTTTGAATCAACTGTTTACCTAGTACAATTAAAGTATAGAGGTTTTTTTTTTAATCACGACTGTCTAAGTGTGCATCATTTGTACAACTTTGTACAACAAAGAAAAAGACCCCTGGGGGGATCATGTCTCCAACCAGGACGTTCTGATACGGGCCAATATGCACAGCATCTATGCTCTTCTTACACAGAGCAGACTACGCTGGCTCTGTAAGCGAGACATGAGAACCACGAACAAAGTAAGTGGGAGGGGATAGCCCAAGACCGGACAGCATGGAGACAGACTGCACGTGATTGTACGAACTTCGCCATGTGCTAAAGAAACGAAGCTGCATCAGTCAAGAGAAAGAAGAAGACATTTGCCCGTCAGCAAGCTCTAAGTCAGATACATATACATCCACGAACTGTGGCAAACTCCGCCGCTCCGGAAAAAACTAATCGCCCCACCTCCGTTACGTGGATGTGATAAAACGGGATTTAAAATCAGTGAACATTGATACTGACCATTGATAAAAACATAGCCCTAGACCGCACTAGTTCGAGAGAGACGGTGACCAAGAAAGCTATAGACAGCGATAAAACATAAACCTCAGCTCTCGAAGAGGGGCGTGACATACGAAAAATGACCAGCTCCTCTACCGCCACAGCGAAAGCCACCTTGACCTGCAATATATGTAGTGTCTCTCCAATATGGGGCTCCATAGCCCTATGAAAAAGTGTTTTCGAGATGAATCAAAGTCGTTCCACGACTGAAGGAGACCAATGACTTTAACATACACATGCAGCACCAATTTGAGGCATAACAATCATTAGTCGTAGGCTACAATTTGGCCCCATACATTACTGGCTTGTTACTTGTTAGTCTAGGAGGCGCGGTGGCTGAGCGGCAAGGCACTTGGCTCTCGAGCAGAGGTCCCGGGTTTAAATCGTGGTGAAGACTAGGATATTGGGTTGCATATGAGTCAACCTAGCTCTAAATGGTACCTGACATTGGTTGGGGAAAGGTAAAGGCGGTTGGTCTTCGTGCTGGCACAAGGCACTCTTATTAACCGTGGGCCACAGAGACAGATGACTTTTACATCATCTGCCCTATGGATCGCAAGGTCTGAAGGGGAAACGTTTTCTTTACTTGCTAGTCTACTATACATAAAACGAAATGCATGTCCTTTCTTCTTATCTTATAAAATACAGATGTTACTTTCAAACAAGCAAAACACAGAAAAATACTAAAAAAAACAAAAAACAAGGCTTATATTGGGTGTATTAATTTGGATCAGTCGTGTAATTAATTTGTAATAAGCACCAGACGACAATCTATAAGGGAGATAATTAAGCTTATACTACCACTTCAGTCAAATATTATCTCTTTCCCTTGTCTGAGATACCAAACAAGGTAATGTATTACCAATCGTCAAATAACTAATTGGTTGATTTTTTTTTTATTATTAATTCTTGTGTTCTCAGGTAAAGGAAATAATTGTGCAAATTTTCGATGTGATATATATGTGCATGCCATTTTACAATTTAACTATTTATTTTTATAGTGAAGGATCTCTGTTTTAAAAATGGTTTTCAAATAAACAGAAGTCTATCCTTAAGCCTGATATTTCAAAATTTTATAATATACGTTTTTTTTTCCTGTATTTTTTGTTTAGTACGGAGGAAGGCGTAATGTATGTTAAAGATGTGTTTGCTCAGACCAAAATAATGTCAACCTACTTAGTGGCGTTTGTTGTATCCGACTTTTCACATCTTCAACGTACACTTAGGAATGGATTTCTGGTAAGCTGTTTATTGAACTGTACAATTAGTATTTTGCTCTTTATCCATTGACACTGATCAATTCACTTTAATCAATTTACAGTGCAGGAAGTATGATGGCTGACTGGTAAAGCGCTTGGCTATCGAACCGGGGGGTCCAGTGTTCGAATTTCGGTAAAGAATGTGATATTTAATTTCGGGATCGTTAGGCGCTTCTGAGTTCACCCATCTCTTATGGTTGCCTGACATAAGTTGGATAAAAGTATAGGCGGTTGGTCGTTGGGCTGGCCAAATGATAGCCTCGTTAACCGTGGGCCTCACAAACATATGACCCTTACATCATCTGCCCCATAGATCGCTATGTAAATTTACATATTCAATTTACTTATTCAATTTACTGTGCCCAATTTAATATGATCAATGTAGTGTTATAACTTTCTCCAATCAATTATTTTGCATCGATTGCATGTATATATACATTATATACATATATATATATAGTTCGTCCATCGTGGTTCGATGATGACCACTTTGTCATCCAGGGAGCTGAGGGCTTTGCACTGGGGTTTTATGCCTCCTTATGTGGCTGGTGAGACCTATGTGAGCCCGGAATGTTCGGCCGCACACTGGGCAGGTTATTTCAGCTGGAGCTAGTGTCGTTTGCCTTGCTTTTCTTCTCCGGCGTTTTTCTTCTGCCAGCGTTGTTCTTTTTTCGTCAGCAACCTGTGCGCCAGTTTTCACCACACGACGAAGTGATGCTCTGTCATGTGCCTCTGTCTCCCAGGTGCTTGGGTCAATGCATCGATTAATAATAATAGGGCTTGTCTTCTAGCCCGAAGATGAATGAGAAATGCAGTATTTCCGGTTTTTACGCAGCCCAAGCGTGACCTACATTTTTGCCACATCTAGAGCAGGCATATCCATTGTCCACTGGTATTCGATTTAAATTTTCTGATCGCTGTCTGCGTCAGTCCTCGGCCGCGGATTTTCTTCTTGTCTCAAAAGTGTGTCCCACGGCCTTTGTAAGTGACCTCTAGATGCCTCGCTTTGAAGATATAATAAATGTGTGAGTTTGCGAACTCTTTCTACCGAGGCACTTTAACCCTTTAGACGTGAGTGGCAGTTTAACCACAATACACTAGAATTGTAATTTTGTATGCGCTCTTGTAAAATAGGTCAGCACTTTAAGGGTTAAAAAGTAATTCATTCACACATCCCCTCGTTCCTTCACCCCCAAATAAAGAGTGTAAAATCTAGCAGACGTTATTTCATATCTACAGTTCAGAACTTGGTCAAGACCGGAAGTAATCTCAACTACTGAGTTTTCTATGGATATTGGTACTAGAATGTTCCTCTACTTTGAAGAGTTCTTCGATGTTAAATATCCAATGCCTAAACTAGGTAAGACAAAAAAAAAACCTATCCCAAAAACATATCTTAACTAATGGAAAGAACTCTCTCACTTACAACTATATTTCTAAATACTGTAAAAGTTATATCCCTTATTCAAAATCAAAAACAAAAATTTAATTGCCAATAATTAATTTAATAGCTGGTTTTTTTTTATATTTAAATTAATGCATACTACACAGGGAACTATGAATAATTGTTCAAAGTTTTAACTTGATCCATGAATATACATAGATTATACAGTACATCTAATTATCTAAGGGGAATAACCTTACATATTTACCCGTATCTGTGAATACTAAAGGATTAATTTCTCTTGTTGGTATCAAAACAAACGAATTAATTAACAGCAAATAATTGAATAATTGTTTATTTTTTATCTATTCATGTCTTGTCTCTGCATATGAATAATTAGATAAAGTTTAAAGTTGATCCGAGAAAGGGTGCCGTAGAAATAACGTGTACACATTTTTTACCGGACAGACAGATAGAGTGAATTGATATAAGATTTATAAAAATCACTATGACTCTCTCTATCTGTCTTTCTGTAAATACTACTCAACACAACACATCCAATTCAAGAACTTGCCAAAATCTGCTTCAAATAACGTGATACTTAATTCAGAACAATGATTAAGCAACCAAAAACTTTACAATCGGCAACACGAAACGTCTAACTATAATCGCTATACTTAACTTTACTGGTCACTTCTGTCTCGTCCTGGACTCGTCCTTCTTCTCCTCTCGGGACTCACTGACCTCACTGTGGACAAGCATTAGTGGACTACACTAAATGGCAGACTCATTCTTTACATCAGGTCTTTCGTGGCCTTCTTGAAAAATTACAGAAACGCCATTCCATTCTACACGATCCCGCGGGTGATATTCACGTGTATTACTATTTTCATAACGGCCTTAGACATAGGCAAACTAGGCAGCCGCCTAGGGCCTCGCACAAGACTTAAAGGTTTTTTGTAGAGGAAAAAGCAAAGCGTAAATTAAATCTCAAACATAGCGGAACCAGCCTATGGCTCTATGTCTACAGCCTATGGCTCTATGTCCACAGCCTATGGTTCTATGTCTACAGCCTATGGCTCTATGTCTACAGCCTATGGCTCTATGTCTACAGCCTATGGCTCTATGTCTACAGCCTAGCTCTAAGACTCTACAATGATTCAAGGTTTATTCATAAACGTTTAGATCTACTTGTTTCACTACATATGGTAGAACAGCGGTTCTCAACCTTTTAAGCTCGGCGACCCCTTTTTACAAGCCCCCACTCTGCCGCGAACCCCTCCTCCCCCCGCACACAAACACAGCAATACGAGAATAGACAAAAACAGTTCATTTTTTCGATGGTCTTAGGCGACCCCTGGCAAATCGTCAATCGACCCCCCAAGGGGGTCGCGACCCACAGGTTGAGAACCCCTGTGTTAGAACAACATTTTGTGCCTCCATATGTTGATATGTCAAGACGTTATGTCTAGTCTGGTTATCACAAATCACCCATGAAGCATATTCGTGCTTATAGGCGCTATATGAATTTAACTTATTTGTTATTTAGATAAAGGTTCAAGAAGGGTTTTTAATTAATTGCGCATTTTTCGGTCATTTTTCGCTTTTTCTATTTCATCTGGGCACACTTTATTCACTTCCCCTAGGGCCTTCGCCTTCGCCTAGGCCCTAGGCGTCCAATAATCTAAAGCCGGCTCAGATACCAGCATTTTTCTGTAGCTCCGTCCCCTTCATCGACACAGTTGACCACTGGCAGCATGCTGGCCAGTGCAACGCGACTCAGTAAGTCCTCACACTGTTAACCCTACCAGTGTCACAACTATAATCAGAACAATATCTTTTATTTTCAGATATGATACCCATACCAGATTTTCCTGGAGGTGGCATGGAAAACTGGGGACTTCTTACCTACAAGTAAAACAATGAGAATTCTTGAATTCAATTTAGTGTTTCCTATTAGTTTAATCTTTAGAAGCAAAAAAATGTTTTGACTTATTTTACTAAAGAGTACCAGGTGAACGAACCTCGCTATATGGACCACAGCGGGAATTCCCTGTTTAGAAATTTAAAGTCTAAATTTAATTTTACGATAATGAAACATTTTTTAAATCTATATAAGGCTTCGAGTCCGAAAATTAATGAGGAAGGCAGTATTTCCCGTGGCTACGAAGCCCCAGCAGTGACCTACATATTTTGTTATACTCAGCACAGGCATGACCATTGTCCTCCTGAGGTCTATTTAATTTTTCTTTTCACTGTCTGCGTTCCTCGGCAGCGGATTTTCTTTTGGTCTCAAATATGTCTCCCGCGGCCTTTGTAAATGACCTCCGACACTCGTTCTGAAGCCGCATGCAACTAGGTACTCTCTTCTATGTCAGTTAAGGCAAGTAGGCGCGTAAGCCGGTCTTTAAGGCGTTTCCGTGGGACCCTTATGTTACGTCGACCATCTTTCAGCTGACCAAAAAAGACTGCTTTTGGCATATGTTCGTCCCCAATACGGGATAAGAATTGGTCTCTTAAGGGTATAGGAATCACATCACAAATAAAGTAATATATATATATATATATATATATATATATCAACTAAAAAGGCAACAATTTATTGACCGCATCAAAAAAAAAAGAATATAACTAGTTTAACTTAATTACGTTATGTATTAATTCATGAAAGGACCTTTCTTTCAATAACATAAAATTCTCTCACTCATGACATGTGGTCTACAGGGCGCGAGTGTATTGCACTATCGCTATTGGTTGTTTGTTTAGTTTATATCCCCAAATCTTATGTTTTAAATGAAGTAGGTCTTGCTTTGAATAACTTGAACACATTTCTTTCTTAAAACATTGCTTGAATTCAGCTTTGATTAATAACTAGCCAGACATTACCCGCGGGTCGTAATTCGCGTATTACTGATATAGTCACTGGAGGCATGGTGGCTGAGCGGTAAAGCGCCTGTCTTCCAAACCGGTGACCAGAATTCGAATGCTGGTGAAGACTGGAATTTTTAATCTCGGGATCTTCGGGCGCCTCTGAGTCCACCTAGCTCTAATGGGTACCTGACATAGTTCGCGAAAAGTAAAGGCGGTTGGTCGTTGTGCTGGCCACATAACACCCTCGTTAACCGTAGGCCACAGAAACAGATGACGTTTACATCATCTGTTCTATAGACCACAAAGTGTGAAAGGGGGAATTATGTAGTCACTGATATTATTAGGTAGTATAGTGTATAAGAAACAATTAAACCACAAAAAATAATGTTAGAATAATAAAATAATGTTAGAAGTAAAGCGAATGAGTGAATATAAAATATATGCATGTAGTAATGTAGTGACAAAACGTATTATATTTAAACAAGCAAAAATTAACCAAAAAGTTCTTTCTTTAAAAAATAAAAGAAGCTTACCAAGGGGTAAGAACTCGGCCTTTATAGCTATATCCACCTCACGGATAAAAAAGTTATATCCCTTTTTATATGAAAGAAAATAATTACCAACAGCCCACCAGGGAGGGCCAATTCCACCCACTGAACATGCTGTAAGTTTTCATCATGCCCTGGCTATAATTTAAAAAAGAAACAAATGGAAAAGTGGTTTGAGTGCTGGGCAAGACCCAAAAAACCCGTGGAATCTGGGAGCGCATGAGGCGCCCTGACCGCACTTTCCCGTGGTGGAGGCTGTCCAGGCCTGAGCAAGCTATTATAGCACAGTGCAGGACAGGCATTGTCCTGTTGGCTTATATTTCTCACGGGTATGGCCAAATTTCGATTCACGATTCTGCGGGGAAGAAGGTGAATCCGTGCCTCATATTCTGTTTGACTGCCCCAGACTTGCTGATCTACGTCTCGACAGGTCTGGGAAACTAAAAATTATCGTCCTGTATGGCGACATTTTTGAACTACGCAAGACATGAGGTTTTCTGTCCAGGGCTTTTGCAAAAGAGGATTCAAGCCTCTCAAGCCCTCACTCAAATGGAGTTTGATTATGATGATGATTAAGGTTAATTTCATATGACTTATTTAGGAGTATTAATAACAAGCGAGATTCTTGTATATTTTTAAAAAATGTCCATGGCCTCCTTCAGTCGCGAAGCTACTATTGATAATCTCATAGAAATGAGATGATTGCCTGGGCATTAACTATGGCCGTAAAGATGTCGCCCACATATCTGTTTCTCCCACCCTCTACACGCAGCTGATGTATCCAATGGAACAAGTGCCGATACAGTTTGGGTCAAGCTCTGCCAGGGTGTAGCGCAGGGTTCTGCAAAATGCCTACGTGTCGCTGACTCCTTTTTTTTTCCATGAACATCACATAGAAATATAGGCTTATAAATAAAATGTGGCAAAATAGGTAGGTCACAGCTGGGGCTGCGTAGCCACGAGAAATACTGCATTCCTCATTAATCTTTGGACTCGAAGACAAGCCTTATTATTATTATTTAATAATTAGATAATACAAATCACTTAAGTATTTATTACCTAATTAAACGATAATTTTTAAAAAAGTTTTGGAGTCTCTACTCCTCAGGCTGCAATGTATCAAAGTTTTGAATTCTGAGTTTTTATTCTCTTTGGTACGTAGCCAGCCATGTCTATTGAGCCCCTCTTGCACAAAGCTTACTGGTTTAGGCGAAGGCGATTAACTTAAGTTATAGGGTAAAGTTATACATGGGTCATAAAAATGACAATCTGATGCAAGCATGTCTTTTGTGCAAATCTTGTAGGTCGCAGCTGGGGGCTGCGTTGCCTCGGGAAATACTGCCTTCCTCATTAATCTTCGGAATCGAAGACAAACCTTAGAAACCTATTGTAAAATTGTTACGTTGTGTTACGTTTAGTTACGTCATGGTTTAAATGATTTTCTTCTTGACTTTATCAGAGAGAAAACAATGTTATACAAAGAGAAAGTTACTGATGCACAAGACCACTTCAGTGTGGCTGTTATTGTGGCTCATGAACTGGCTCACCAGGTATACGTTTCTTACCAATCTTAATTCACTCAGTCTTTCTGTAAGGTGTCTACAACGAAATGGTATTATATGTACATTTGCACACTAGCGCGTCTGTGCAACAACGTAAAAAAATGGAGTTCCCAATATGTCTTCCGTCTTGGACACTAGTTTGTTATTTGCGTAACACAAATATTCTACATGGTGTCAGACCTGGGATATACGTTATTTTTCCCACTTCTTATTTTCGAATCAAGTTATAGCCTCACACAATGATTAATTTTTGATAACATTACTTGAATCCATCAAAAAAAATACCTAATTAATTAGGACCCCTCAACTCAAGAAAACATTAAGAAACTGGAACATACACAAAATAGAGCAGTGAGATTCATAACAAACGAATATTCACATTTGACTAGAGTAACACCTTTAGTTAAATCACTAAATTTAGAAAGCCTTCAGGATAGAAGACTTAAAAGTAAAGTAGCAATTATACATAAAGCACTGAAAGCATTTTGATCTTCAAATACAAAAACAAAATTTAATAAAATACTTAGAAAGACAAAAAGATAAAGGCACATTCCTCGTTACATATGCTAGGAAACATTTGTACAAATGCTCCTTCTACCCTAGCGCTATTAGAGCATGGAATGGGTTGCTCGAGCTAGCCAGGAAAACCAGTGACTTGGCAGAATTTAGGTCATCGGTTAATATGCATGACTAAATGTATGACGCGTATGACGTAATCAAATTTATTTTTGAAGTAACGTCTGTATCGTATAAGAGTAGATAAGATCTATTGGACGACATTAATGATTTAGATTTATATTGAAAATATACTAAATTGACATCAGACAATCTGTAGCAATAATCACGCACATTAGCACCCCAACAAATAATCTTTACCTTTTATTCCTAGTCTGTTGGACCGTTGGGGCACCATGCAAGATTCTTCGACCGTCATTCTCCATTCCTCTCTGACCTTTGCCTTAGCTAGAACTTCTTTCAATGGCAGGCTCTATATATAACAACAAATAAGCTATCCATTTTAAACTAACAAAAAAGAATAACTAAACCTTCTATTTTTACAAGCATTAGAATACCTTATCTTATCTTATAAAATACAGACGTGACTTCAAAAAAAGATCATGATTACGTCTCAGTGGCAAAGTCGGTCATCCATTATGTGGACTCGAGTTCGAATTCATTTTTAAAAAATTGCTTTTGAAAAGGCAGCACGGAAACCTTCTCAAGGTTTCAGTCCACAAAAATGATAGTTCGGTCCACAAAAGTGATCGTTCGGTCCACAAAATGATCGTTCGGTCCACAAAAGTGATAGTTCGGTCCACAAAAGTGATCTTTCGTCCACAAAAGTGATCTTTCGGTCCACAAAAGTGATCGTTCGGTCCACAAAAGTGATAGTACGGTCCACAAAAGTGAAAGTGATCGTTCGGTCCACAAAAGTGATCGTTCGGTCCATAAAGGTGATCGTTCGGTCCACAAAAGTTATCGTTCGGTCCACAAAAGTGATCGTTCGGTCCACAAAAGTGATCGTTCGGTCCACAAAAGTGATAGTACGGTCCACAAAAGTGAAAGTGATCGTTCGGTCCACAAAAGTGATCGTTCGGTCCATAAAGGTGATCGTTCGGTCCACAAAAGTTATCGTTCGGTCCACAAAAGTGATCGTTCGGTCCACAAAAATGATCGCTCGGTCCTCAAAAGTGATCGTTCGGTCCACAAAAGTGATCGTTCGGTCCATAAAAGTGATCTCACCATAATGCACTGAGCATGATAAAAGCATAAAAGTTGCGCTAAACAAGTTTCATACATACAAACTTACTTACAACCTGTCACCCCTATTAAAGCTACTTACAACCTGTCACCCCTATTAAAACTACTTACAACCTGTCCACCCTTTTGGAAATACTTGATACTTGCATGACTAAATGCATGACGCGTAGGACGTAATCAACTTCTGTTTTGAAGTAACTTCTGTGTTATATAAGATAAGAAGATACTTACAACCTGTCACCCCTCTTGGAGTATGGGGCGCCAACAATAGATTTTCGTCCTCCCTTCTCCTGAGCTATCCTTTAAAAGAGTTTTCTACACTTCCAGTAATCTTTTGTTGACTTTCTGTAGCTATTTTATTTCCTAGCGCTACCCCGCAACCTTCTTCCTATGTCCTGACTTGGGACTGGCAGATAGGTCATTCTGACCTGTCTATGCCCTGTCTGTGGAGTTAGTCAAAATAAAGGTCAACCAAAATCACCAGTAAGATGACCAAATAGGTACACTCATTTGAGATCTTCTAATTATACTCTCGGATAAGATAAGATAAGATCACACTGAAGAAGTTATGGTAATACGTTTTTAAAAAAAAGTTATATCCCTCTGTCTTTCTGTCTGTCCGCCTGTCTGTCTGTCTGGTAAAAAGTTTTGAACATGTTTTTCCTCCAATTCTCAGCTCAAGTTAAAACTATGCACAATTATTCATTAAGCCTGGCAAGACATGAATCAATAAAAAAAAAGTAAATTAATTCTTGGTGATTAATTATTTTGTTTGATTTCTAAATGATGGAAATGCTACTTCATGAGAGATGTAAATACATACATATGGATTTAGTTCCCTTATTACGTTTCAGCACGTTTTTTCTCTCACTTCCCATTCTCGGATCAAGTTGAGATTCATAGTCCATAACAAAACACGATTACATTTTTTAAAAATGTTACCAGTTAATTAAGCATTTAGTACTAATTAATTAATTTTGTTTTATACAGATGAAAGGAAGATAAATCTCGTAATTTTCAGATTAATGGCAGTACTTAGCGCAGCCTATGCAACATATTTTTCAAGTAATAAATAGCTCGCGAAAGACCAATACCATTCAAAAGAAAATCCGCTGCCGAGGACAGACGCAGAGGGAGAAAAGAAAATCTTAATCGACCACCGGCGGACAATGGTTATGCTTGCTTTGAATGTGTCAAAATATGTAGGTCACAGCTGGGGCTGCTTATCCACGGGAAATACTGTATTCCTCATTAATCTGCGGACGAGAAGACAAGTTTTATTAATTAGTCATTAAGAGATAATAGCATGCTTGATTTAAACGTAATAAGCGAGACTGTAAAAAAAATAATATTTTTTGGTATTAACTCTTTCTCTCCCAACTGAAAATACCAACGTTGATTTAACCCAATTAAATTAATATTTGGTCTAATAAACTTAAATTTGTATTAAATTAAAAGAGAGTGCATTCTTCTGTAATTATATACCTAATATAACATTTTCTAATTACATAAAAAAAGGTTATTGAAAAGTTTAATCAGGGTAATGAAACAAATGAAACTTAATAATATGATCGGAGAGAAAGAGTTAACGTGCTCTATTGTTCTTTCATTAATTACAGTTTCTTCCTACACGTTCATTAGTATAATTAGTAAAGATTCCCTTTCAAACTTAGAAAATGATGTTACGATCATCTGTTTCTCTGGCCAACGATTGACAACCAAGGTGTCATGTGACCAACACAAAGACCAACCGCCTTTACTTTCCCTCAACTAAAATCAGGCGTTGGGTGGACTCGGGTAACGCCCTAAAAAAAAAAAATTTAAAATCCCAGTTTTCACCGAGATTCGAACCCAGGATCCCCTGCTTCGGGAGCCAATCGCTTAACGACTTTAACTTTTGCATTAAAAAATGACAAAAAAACAAAAAACTTGCATGTATTTGCAGTGGTTTGGTAACCTCGTCACAATGAAATGGTGGGATGACTTATGGCTAAATGAAGGCTTTGCGTTTTTTGTCATGTTTCTAGGCGTGGACTATGCAAAACCGGACTGGAAAGCTGTAAGTATGGGGGTTAAAACTAAGGCGTGTACACATGAATAAAATGTATAGGCTCAATCTTTTCTAATATGTAAGCAAAGGCGTAGTGAAATGGGGGTTAAAACTAAGGCTGGACTTTACGTCCTAACAATAGCGTGTACACATAAATAAAATGTATAGGCTCAATCTTGTCTAATATGTAAACAGAGACTGGTGAAATAGGGGTTAAAACTAAGGCTAGACTTTACGCCCTAACAAAAGCGTATACACATAAATAAAATGTATAATAGGCTCAATCTTTTCTAATATGTAAGCAGAGGCGTAGTGAAATGGGGGTTAAAACTAAGGCTGGACTTTACGTCCTAACAATAGCGTGTACACATAAATAAAATGTATAGGCTCAATCTTTTCTAATATGTCAGCAGAGGCTAGTGAAATGGGGGTTAAAACTAAGGCTAGACTTTACGCCCTAACAATAGCGTGTACACATAAATAAAATGTATAATAGGCTCAATCTTTTCTAATATGTAAGCAGAGGCGTAGTGAAATGGGGGTTAAAACTAAGGCTGGATATTTTGACCTAACAATAGCGTGTACAAATGAATAAAATGTATAGGCTCAATCTTTTCTAATATGTAAACAGAGGCGTAGTGAAATGTCGGTTAAAACTAGGGCTGGACTTTACGACCTAACAATAGCGTGTACACATAAATAAAATGTATAGACTCAATCTTTTCTAATATGTAAGCAGAGGCGTAGTGAAATGGGGGTTTAAACTAAGGCTAGACTTTACGACCTAACAATAGCGTGTACACATAAATAAAATGTATATACTCAATCTTTTCTAATATGTAAGCAGAGGCGTAGTGAAATGGGGGTTAAAACTAAGGCTGGACTTTACGACCTAACAATAGCGTGTACAAATGAATAAAATGTATAGGCTCAATCTTTTCTAATATATAAGCAAAGGGGTAGTGAAATGGGGGTTAAAACTAAGGCTAGACTTTACGTCCTAACAATAGCGTGTACAAATGAACAAAATGTATAACTCAATCTTTTCTAATATGTAAGTCGAGGCGTAGTGAAATGGGGGTTACAACTAAGGCTAGACTTTACTTCCTAACCATGTATAAATCTATAAAATGTATAAAACCTTTCTAATATTCTAGCAGAGGCGTAGTGAAGGGGGGCAATATGCCGTGGACGCCATATTCATGGAAAATGGGAGGGGGGGAGTAGGCGCCAACAATGTATCTTGCCCCGAGCCCACGTTTTAATCACTACGCCTCTGTATGCTAGTATAATTTTTTTTTTCACTTGTACTTTTGTTAATGCAAATATTTGTAAGATATGTTTATTTCATTACTATCATCTTAGCATCAGATGTGATGGTTTCTGTTACTTTATGGAAAGATATCTATTGAAGATGCACTATTTATAATTCTTTTAATTTATATATATATATATATATATATATATATATATATATATATATACACCATGAATACGCCCAGATGAGTTTTTGGCTTTGGTTTCATTTTGAGATGGGGAAGAATATTATTATTAATAATCTGCTAGCATCATCATTATCAAAACTACATATTTGTTAATAATGAAAATATTTTGAATGATAACTTTTTTAAATTAGGAAAATATTATAATATCGGACATTTGTATTTGTAATTTTTCACTGTTGTGTTAAACAATGTTATTTTTTTTTTGTTAATAATGTTTAGAAATGTATACAATTGTGGTTTTCTTAAAGTAATTATATTTCATTAGTTTGATAGGTTTTCTCTCCATATGCAAGAAGCTCTCTCTTTAGATGGTCTGGTCTCCTCTCATCCATTGTATGTTCCAGTTGGTCATCCAAATGAAGTCTATTCAATATTTGATGCTATATCGTACAAGAAGGTAAATAGTCTTCTTGAAAGCTTACATCAAGTCACTCTGTCCGTTTGTCTGTCTGTCTGGTTGAAAGTTAGTACATTTTATTTCTCCAAAACGCAATCTCGGATCAAAATGGAATTTTGCACAATTATTTCCAGTACCTGACAAAACACAAATTAATTTTAAAAAATTAACCAATTAGTTTATTAGCTATCGGTATTCCTTTTTTGTGTGTTTGGTATTTAGTAAAGTTAAGATCTATTTTAAATTTAATTACATGACTGGTCCAAACTAATTAATGCATTGACATTTCATATAAAAATTGACTTTTTTTTTTCTTGTTTTCGCGTTGTATAGAAAACTGGTGACTATGAGAATGTCTGCGTATTAAACACAAGAAAGAAATTCTTTTTTTTTTTTTTTTTTTTTTTTTGAAAGTGAATTAGTATTCTGAATGTACCAGTTCTGATGCAGAATTGCTTTGCATTACATGTTTCAGATGTTCCTTGAGTTTGAAGGCTAGAACACAAACCCCCTCTGGCAGTGGCGTATCTGGTGTGGGGGAGGGAGAATTTGAAAATCCCCCAGGCCACCACTTGAGGGTGTCCACCAAATGAGTTTTCGAGTTTTTTTGTTATTTTAAATAATAAATATTATGCCAAATTTAGGGACCGCCAAATAGGTCAAGCACCCCGGGCCCACAGCCATCTTTTCATTAAATTTAAATTTTAAATTTTTTTTTATCCTCAGGGAGGTTCAGTAATCCAGATGATGAGACACTTCTTAGGATATGAAACTTTTAGAAAAGGAATGAATGTAAGACTTTGTGCAAATAAGTGTGTATCAACATATGTACATACATGTGTATCTACATGTGTATCTACGAGTGTGTACATGTGTATCTACATGTGTTTATGCATGTTTATCTACAGGTGTTACTACATGTGTGTACATGTGTGTGTACGTGTTTACATGTACACATGTGTATCTACGTGTGTTTACATGTGTATCTATGTGTGTATCTACATGTGTATCTACGTGTGTATCTACATGTGTATCTACGTGTGTATGTACGTATGTATCTATATGTGTATCTACATGTGTATCTACGTGTGTGTCTACTTGTGTATCTACATGTGTATCTACTTGTGAATCTACATGTGTATCTACATGTGTATCTACATGTGTATCTACTGTGTATCTACATGTGTATCTAATTGTGTATCTACGTGTGTATCTACTTGTGTATCTACATGTGTATACATGTGTATCTACGTGTGTATCTACGTGTGTATCGACATGTGTATCTACTTGTGTATCTATGTGTGTATCTACTTGTGTATCTACATGTGTATACATGTGTATCTACGTGTGTATCTACGTGTGTATCGACATGTTTATCTACTTGTGTATCTACTTGTGTATCTACATGTGTATCTACTTGTGTATCTACTTGTGTATTAACATGTGTATCTACTTGTGTATCTACATGTGTATCTACATGTGTATCTACTTGTGTATGTACATGTGTATCTACTTGTGTATCTACGTGTGTATCTACGTGTGTATCTACATGTGTATCTACTTGTGTATCTACTTATGTATCTACATGTGTATCTACTTGTGTATCTACGTGTGTATTAACATGTGTATACATGTGTATCTACTTGTGTATCTACGTGTGTATCTACATGTATCTACATGTGTATCTACTTGTGTATACATGTGTATCTACTTGTGTATCTACGTGTGTATCTACATGTGTCTCTAGGTTATCTAGGTGTGTATCTACATGTGTATACATGTGTATCTACTTGTGTATCTACGTGTGTATCTACATGTGTATCTACTTGTGTATCTACTTGTGTATCTACTTGTGTATCTACGTGTGTATCTACTTGTGTATCTACATGTGTATCTACTTGTGTATCTACATGTGTATCTACTTGTGTATCTACATGTGTATCTACTTGTGTATCTACTTGTGTATCTACATGTGTATCTACTTGTGTATCTACATGTGTATCTACTTGTGTATCTACATGTGTATCTACATGTGTATCTACTTGTGTATCTACATGTGTATCTACGTGTTTATCTACATGTGTATCTACGTGTTTATCTACATGTGTATCTACGTATCTACATCTGTGTCTACATGTGTGTACATGTGTATCTACATGTGTATCTATCTACACCAGACAGAACAGTGTACACTGTTCTCATTCAGGCCGGTGAGAGGGAGCTCTTGTTCACTTTTGCTTGCCTAGAGTTCCAAGAGCCGAAGGCTCAATTCTACCTGACAGTTTCAAGAAGAAGAGGAAGAAGACTAGAGTAACATCTTTAGTAAAATCACTAAATTAAGAAAGCTTTCAGGATAGAAGACTTAAAAGTAAATTAGCAATTTATACATAAAACACTGAACCATAATCTTCAAATACAAAAACAAAATTTAATAAAATACTCTGAAAGACACATAGATAAAGGCACATTCCTCATTCCATATGCTAGGACAAAGTTTTACATAAGCTCCTTCTTCCCTAGCGCTATTAGAACGTGGAATGGGTTGCCTGAGCTAGCCAGGAAAATCGGTGACTTGGCGGAGTTTAGGTCATTGGTTAATATGCATGACTAAATGCATGACGCGTAGGACGTACTCATCTTTTTTGAAGTAATGTCTGTATCATATAAGATATGATTATACTTTTTTATAGTGAATACTATATGTATATTATGTATGTAACATGTATTAACTAAAATTGGTTTTACATATTAATTTCAAAAACAAAAATGTTTGTTTTAAGGTGACAAAAGTGCGCCTAAAATTTTCAAGCTAAAAATATAATTTAATCAGATTTTCATTAGCTTTTCTATTGTGAGGTCTTAACATAACAGACGCATAAACAGACAGACATTTTCACACAAATCTAGTATATGTTTTTCCAATTTGGCCGACAAAAAAAGATCAATTATTTTAACTATCAGATCAGAAGTCGTATCCATTATCATTTCAAACATATACAAAGCATCAATTCAGGCATCAGATCAAACAATCTAACCAAAATATGATCAAATATCAAAATTGGTGTGGGGGGGGGGGGAAGGGAAAGCGTAACAAATTTTTGTTATTGATTAGAGAGATAGAAATGACAGCTAATTAACAAAAAATGATAGTTCTAGTTTTTTTTTTTTAAATACATTTTATTACAAACTAGCCGGCTGCGGGCCTTAGTATAGGTATTACTGATCTACTGGATTGAATTTAGTAGTATGTTGTTTTATGTTAAACATGGCGAATGAACTCAACATATTTTGTTTTATTTTGCCACGAAAAAAAAAAGTAGAGTGGGAAAATTGGTTTACCCACTCAGCCAAAATATTCATATCCCATATAAAATACAGTGAAAACGGGTTTACCCGATTTGTTTCAAAAGTTTCTTTCTTTAACAGATATACCAGTAGGTACTTTTGTCTATTTTAGGTCCCTCCGTTTCTGGGATCTACATTAAACATACAGTACGGTCTCCGATGATCTTAGAAACATCTATGCCAAATTTTGTCAAGATTGGTCAAACGGTTTTGATTTTAATTCGGGATATACATACATACACACATACATCTATACATCCATACATACTCCTTACTTTCTGCTTTATATTATAAGAAGATTGTATTAATTCAATTTTTTAACAGTTGTACCTAACAAGCAGGCAGTATTCAAATGCGTCTAATAATGACTTATGGGCAGCTCTTACAGAGGTAATCTGTCATAGATCTAAATATCAATAATTCCCTTTTTTATTTAACTTTTTTATTTAACCTTTTTTTCCTAACCCTATCCCTTAGTGAGTCCCAGCGGTTCTCAACCTTTTAAGCTCGGCGACCCCTTTTTAGAAACCCCCACTCTGCCGCGACCCCCCTCCTCACACACACATACAGCAATAGAAGAATAGACAATAACAATCCATATTTTCGATGGTCTTAGGCGACCCCTGGCAAATCGTCATTCGACCCCCAAGAGGGTCACGACCCACAGGTTGAGAACCCCTGCCTTAGTCTGTTTGACTGTTGGGACCCCATGCAAGATTTGTCAACTGTCTTTCTCCATTCCTCTCTGTCTTTTGCCTTAGTTAGAATCTCTTTCAATGGCAGGCCCGTCCATTCTTTTATGATGTTTTCCTATCGCTTTCTCTGTCTGTCTCTTCTTCCTTTTTTTTTTTGGTACTGTTCCCTGAAGGGGATCTTTGCGAGCCCTAATGATCGTGTCATATGGCAATAGATTTTTAGCTTTCGTTTTTACAATAGTCAGCAGGTCATCAGGGGGTCCAATCGCTGTAGTAACCCTGTCTCTAATCTCTTTGTTTGTGATGCGGTCTTTAAAGACCACTATTTCTTAGTTACCTAAAAAAGTATGCGCGGTGGCTGGGTGGTTAAAGCTTAGCTTCCAATTCTGGGGTCCTGGGTTCGAATCTCAGTGGAAGGGTTTATTTCGGTATTTAGGGTGCCCCTGAGTCCACCCAACTTTTATAGGTAGTTGTGGACAGTAAAGGCGCTTGGTCGTTGTTCTGGCCATATAGCACCCTGCTTGTTAACCGTTGGCCAAAGAACTAGATGGTCTTAACATTATCTGCCCAATAGATATACATGTCCTCTGAATGCGAAGAGTTCATTCAATACAATCTTACAAGGGCCGGCCGGCCTTAGGCATAGGCAAACGAGGCAGCAGCCTAGGGACTTCGATAAGAGGAGGAAAAGAACAAAATATGGATCGAATCTCAAATGTAACAGAACTCTATGGTTCTAAGTCTACCCCCCTTCTTCTCAAACCTAGCAGAAATCTATTGCTCTATGTCTACCCCCCCCCTTTGGCTCTCGAACCTAGCAGAACTCTGTGGCCCTGTGTCTACTAACCTCTTTCTCAAACCTGGCAGAAATCTATGGCTCTATGTCTACTAGCCTGACTCTCAAACATAGCAAAACTCTTTGGCTCTAAGTCTACCCCCTTGTTCTCAAACCAAGAAAAAGTCTATGGCTCTATGTCTACTAACCGTGCTCTCAAACATAGTACTCTATGGCTCTATGTCTACTAACCATAGACTATATATATACAGGACTGCCAACTGTACGCACCACGCCTATATTATTCAATTAAATAAGTCCCGTACACCGAGGCGTCCTTGGTTGCAGTGTAGTGTTAGAAGAATGACTTCCGGTGAATTAGTTTACTATATAAAGAAACCATCACTAAAGATAAACACTACGTTCAAAATATTTCTTAGTCATAATTTTGGTAACAGTGCGATAGACATAGTCAGATTTTTATAACAACAAAATCTGATTTACCAACTTAAAAAAAGAGCATTTAAATAGATAGTGTTCTAACTAGTTTAAATATATAATTAAAAACCCATTAAGCCCTTTTTTTTCAAAAACAAATTTTAGTAGTGTGTATGGTCATATATGTAGATATAGTTTATAGTCATAGGTCACTAAGTCTTGGTCAAAGTTTACATGTTTACTACGTGTACAATTAATTTTTATAAGTAGGAACAATGATTCTAGAATTCTATTAGGTAAAGAAAAATTTGGAACAATCGATTTTTTATGGCTTTTAGAATAATTGGATGTTATTTAGGATTTAGTTAGTTTAAAAAATTAATAACTTGCAGAGCTGAAAGTTTTATGCATATTTTTAAATTAGTCATAAATACACGATTGCTTGTAATTTTTAATGGCTTCATTCTCCATTAATATATATATATAAAATATATAATGCATATTGCATGCTATCTTAAAAAAAACAACTACAAAGAAATTTAAAAAAATAGGTATAGAATCTAGATGTAAATAAAAGTTGGTAAAGATGCCAGTGTGTAGGCTCAGGAACTCACTACTCACTATTGTTATTTTTTTTAGACTGACACTCACAGACTTAATCTTATATCACCCATTATAGGCCTATAGGCTACCTAAGTAATAAATTGTATTGACTCTTTCATTAATCGCTTATTTAACTCATATTAATGGTATACAATGTAAAAAGAAATTGTCAAATGTGATGAAAAGAGAAATATATTATCCAAGCTGGCATCATCATTCAAACATCGTGAATATCATAAAATAAGTTTATACCGGAAGTACCTCGTCTCACATTGTGGAGTTGAACGAAACTTATGCTTAGTTACCCTTATTGTTGGCAGTCCTGTATATATATAGTCTATGCCACTAACCAAACATAGCAGAACTCTATGGCGCTATGTCTACTAACCTTGTACTCAAACATTGCAGAACTCTGTGGCCCTATGTCTACTAACCTTGTACTCAAACATAGCAGAACTCGTGGCCCTATGTCTACTAGCCTCGCTCTCAAACATAGCAAAACTATGTGGCCCAATGTCGACTAGCCTCGCTCTCAAACATAACAGAACTCTGTGGCCCTATGTCTACTAGCCTCGCTTTCAAACATAGGAGAACTCTGTGGCCCTATGTCTACTAGCCTCGCTCTCAAACATAGGAGAACTCTGTGGCCCTATGTCTACTAACATTGTACTCAAACATAGAACTATGTGCCTCGCTCTCAAACATAGCAGAACTCGGTGGCCCTATGTCTACTAGCCTCGCTCTCAAACATAGCAGAACTCTGTGGCCCTATGTCTACTAGCCTCGCTCTCAAACATAGCAGAACTCTGTGGCCCTATGTCTACTAGCCTCGCTCTCAAACATAACAGAACTCTGTGGCTCTATGTCTACTAGCCTCGCCCTCAAACATAGCAGAACTCTGTGGCTCTATGTCTACTAACCTAGCTCCAAGCCTCTATTCAAAGTTTATTCATCAATTCTTAGATCTACTTGCTAGGCTACAGATGTTAGAAGACCTTTGTTACTTCCTTTTTATGAAATGTCGAAACGTTTTTTCTAGTCCGGTGATCATGAATCGTCCATGATACTCATTCGTATAACTTTCAACGTATGTGTTGATTTAGATACAGATACGGAACGGTCTACAGTTTATTGCAGATTTTTCGGTATTAATTTTCTTTTTTTAAATTTCATTTGACTGATGGCAACGGTCTAGCGAGTGCAGCTGCCACTATGTCATTTCCAAACATCCACCACTGAGTAAATGATGGCTGCCTGGTCGTGCGGTTTGCGCGCTGGACTGTCGTTTGAATTTATCGATGGTCCAGGGTTCAAACCCTACCCGCTCCCATCCCCCGTCGTCCTGCGGGAGGTTTGGACTAGGAAGTAAACTATTTTCAACTCTGAAGGGACATCAGAAACATGTAAAACATTATACAAACAAACAAATTAAAATGATTATGTACTATACGTATTATCATTTCAGCAAGTCAAGCGTGATAACAAAAACATAAATGTGAAAGAGGTGATGGACACTTGGATTCTACAAATGAACCATCCTCTAGTTACAGTTACACGTGACTGCAATAGCGAGAACAGTCTCGTAGTAAGACAGGAGAGATTCCTACTGAATCGTAATGCACCAGAGACAGGAAAATATACTTCCCCATTTAAGTAAGATTTATATCATTATTTTAATAAGATTTACCCCACAATACAAGATTACAAGATTTACCCCACAATATAAGATTTACCTCATAATATCAGATTTACCCCATAATATAAGACTTAACCCACAATATAAGATTTACCCCATAATATAAGATTAACTCCACAATATAAGATTTACCCATAATATAAGATTTACCCCATAATATCAGATTTACCCCACAATATAAGATTTACCCCATAATATAAGATTTAACCCACGATATCAGATTTACCCCACCATATAAGATTTACCTCACTATATAAGATTTACCCCACAATATAAGATTTACCCCATAATATAAGATGTACCCCATAATATAAGATTTACCCCACAATAAAAGATTTACCCCACAATATACGATTTACCCCACAATGATAAAGTAACTCTTACACTTATTTATCGTAAATTGTTGTCATTATCTGACAGCAGTTAGGCCTGGTTCACATCTAACTTCAAATTCACTTTCACCTATTGTCACCACCTCAAAGTTGGTGTCATAGTGTCTGTGGCATTTTACGTCTCGAGAGACGATCTTTTCCCTTTGCAACTTCTTGTGTGACTAAAGAGGCCAATCCTTGATACGCAGCTGTGATCGCAGGTTGGGCATATATAATCACCAGGCGCCGTTGCATTTTCACCCTTCTTTCTGCTTCTGTTGTGTATGACATCTGCAATCTTTGACCCTTCCTTTATGCTCTCTCTCCATGAGGATCTGTCCAGTGCCACCTCTTCCCAGTTGCCAGTGTCGATTTTGAAGAGCTTCATGTCGCGTTTGCATACATCCGTATAACGTAAGCGACCAGCGGCTCTCCTGCCTTCTATTAGATCGCCATACAGGATGTCCTGTGGAAGTCGACCTACTGGCATTCTAAGAACGTGGCCAAGCCAGCCAAGGCGTCTGCTGCTGATAACAGAGCGGATGTCCTGGCACCCTGCTCTTTGTAGCACTTCCTCATTGGTTATCTTATCTTGCCACCTTATTTTAAAGATCCGCCTTAGGCATCGGAGGTGGAAAACATTCAGCTTTTTTTCCTGCCATGAGTAGGTTGACCATGTTTCACTTCCGTACAGCAAGGTGTTCAACACACAGGTCCGGTAGACTAGGGCTTTAGTACTGCTAGTCAGCAATATATTGTCCCAGACTCTTTTCTGCAGCCGTGACATGGTGGCCATAGCCTTGGCTATCCTGTTGTTTATGTCTTTATCCAGTAGAGTGTTGTTGGATATGATGGAGCCAAGATAACAAAAGTGATCAACAATTTCTAGTGGTTGGCCATTAATGCTTATTTGAGGTGCAGTGTTTGTGTTTTGGACAAGTATCTTAGTCTTGCTTTGACTGATGTTTAAGCCGAACTTCTGGCAAGCAGCAGATAGTTTGCCAACCAGGCACTGTAGTTGAATAACAGAATCAGCCACAATAGCTGCATCATCAGCATACAGGAGTTCCCTGACCAGTAGCTTCCTAACCTTGGTTTTTGCCCGCAGCCTTGATACATTAAATAGTTTTCCAGGGAGCTTGTATGGAGAAACACACCTTCGTTTATGTCGTTGTACGCATAATGCAGTAGACAGGAGAAGAATATGCCAAACACAGTAGGTGCGAGCACACATCCCTGCTTGACACCACTGCACCTCAAAAGGTGCTGATTGGGCTCCATTGAATTTGACAGTGCATTTAGTTTCCTCGTGAAAACACTCAATGAACTGCAGTAGTTTGGGAGGGCAACCTATTTTCCTCAGGAGTTTGAAAAGGCCACTTCTGTTGACCATGTCAAAAGCTTTAGTCAGATCAACACGATGTAAAGGGGTCTGTCTCTTTCTCTGAATTTCTCCTGCAGTAGTCGTAGAGAAGATATCATGTCTATAGTGGATCTACCACTCCTGAATCCACACTGAGACTCTGGGTAGACTCTAGAAGCTATCACTTGCAGCCTGGATAGTGCCACTCTAGCAAAGATCTTGCCCACTATACTGAGGAGAGAGATACCCCTGTAATTGTTGCAGTCACTCCGATCCCCTTTGTTCTCCTATATTGTGACTATAGTTGCGTCACGCATGTCCTGTGGGACATGACCTGTTTCCCAACAGCGGCAGAGGAGAATACAGAGTTCAGGGAGCAGGAGTGATTCGTTGACTTTCATTACTTCCCCTGTGATACCATCACTCCCAGGAGATTTTCTATTTTTTATGCAGTTAATTGCTTTTTTAAGGTCACTAAGGCTCGGAAGATCATCTAGGCATTCCAGAACTGGAAGATCTGGTAGAGAAGCCAGGGCGACATCGTCTACTGTGTTCTGTGTGGCATGGACTTCGAGGTAGTGTTCTGTCCACCGTTCTAGCTGCTTGGTTTGATCTGTAATTTTTTCTCCTGATTTGGATAGAAGGGGGGCAGGCTTAGACACTGTTAGGCCCAGGGCCGCTTTAATGCCATCAAATAAAGCTTTGCTATTTCCTGAGTGGAGACTGTCTTGGATTCTGTTGCAGGTATCCCTCCAAAAGCTGTTAGCACATTTTCTAGCCATTTGTTTCGCCTCTTTATTAGCACTTTTGAAGGCCTCCAAAGATCTTGATTTGGATTCTGTTGCAGGTATCCCTCCAAAAGTTGTTAGCACATTTTCTAGCCATTTGTTTCGCCTCTTTATTAGCACTTTTGAAGGCCTCCAAAGATCAAGTATTGTGGCCATGCATCATTTCCATCACCAACACAGGCATTAAAGTCTCCATTTATATAGAGGTGCTCGGATTTTGTAATACTTTTAATTACGTCCTCTAGAGCTTGAAAGAATCTGTCTTTGTCCTCTTCCGGTGCAGCAAGGGTTGGTGAGTAAGCACAGATTATATTAACTTTGCCTTGCGGTGATGCAAATTTCATGTGTGCCACTCTTTCATTGCCAATGGGAAACATCGCGATGCAGGGGACGAGACTGTTTCTTATTGCGAAGCCGACGCCATGTATTCTAGGGCTTTGTTCTGGTTTTCCTTGCCAGGAACTTATCACCGGTAACTACCACTCTCCGTGTTTTTCCAAAGACATTACTGTCAGAGATGGAGTGACCTCTCCATTGCTGGGGGAAAGCCTGGGAGGTAAATTTGCGAGTGCTGGGCTGCCCACACGTCAGCACACGCCTCTCTTCCATACTGACCGAGTCCAAAGGGATGGCGAGCAAACACAATTTGAGGACAGGTGGCTGCAGAAGTTTGCCAGAGAGCAGTAGTCTTACTACTGTCCCCCCGCCTACGGGGCTCCAGGACCGGATTTTCTGTTAGGGTTTACTCCCTTAGCCTTAGACCTTACAGGGACACACACACAAGGCAGTGCGGCTATTGACCTATAGCTAGGGGTTTGGTTTGTGGGCAACAGGGCGTGTCCGCACGCCGACGGGCCATGCCTGCCTCACATCTTGGGGCCAAACCTCCTCCAAGACCCTTGCAGTTTAGCCTGAGGCTTCGCAGCCTCAGTTTTCATCTTCCATCACGAGGGGGTACTGCATAGGACTTGCTGTGGAGAGGCTATGTACTGGCAAGAGAGACTTACAAAATTGCTCACCTTTCACAGATGCTAGCCAGCGGTGGCAACAAGTCAAGCTACCACACTAGACGCTTCACACAGCCATTAGACAGATAGTAAGTCATAGTGTAGAAACCCTATTTCATTACTGTGAATGTTATTCCTATATTGTAAATGTTATTCACAACTCATGTTGCCCTAAGGTGAACACTTTTGACCTTAAGTGAACCAGGGTTAAGAGCAGTCAGTCAATATAGGGAGTTGGTAGCAAGCACTTGATAGAGTCACTTAATATAGTCAGTTGAGTTAGTTGTTTAAAGAAGTTGGTTATAGATTAGTTACTAAGTTGTCATTATATTCGTCATATTTCTATAGAGGATTAATACTGGTCATTCCTGAATTGAATTGTGTATCATATTCAATATGTGGTGTTATTACTTAAATTAAACTTATTTGTGTCTGCTACATCAAGTGTCATTTCCTTATTCTGTGAATTATAATATGAACCCAATGTCACCACCACGCCTACAAAGATAAACCGACAATAATATCACAGCATCAAAACATAACCACAGTGACATTTATAATGTCAAAAATACAGCGGTGACATTTTATGGTTTTCCCGTATAGAAGCAGAAATGGCATCTACTGTGCACTATTCCTCTAGTAAAAACAAAAGCTTACAAAGAGTTTATGAGTTTATGTTTTTGCACAAACTTAGAGGCGGCCCACAAAGTGGGTCATCCAGTATGGTAAATAGGCAGGTTTTGAATTTTTCAACAGGAATATTAGAGGTTATGAGCTATTTGATTAGCATGCATGACTATATTGACCTAGGAACACAGATAGGGCGTAAGCATATTCTTTTTGAAGTAACCTCAGTATTTCACAAGATAAGATAAAAATATTTTTTTAAAGCAAGCTATTCTAAAATTACTCAAGTGTAATACACCAGGTTCTGTTTTGTGCTCGAAAGAGGAGGTTCGTAATGTTTCTTCCATTTTACTATTAATTTTCCCGTATAGAATTCAGAACAGAATTAAGCGTGATTAGATTTAAAGATATTGCTTTGATCAGAGTTACTTTAAAGACAGCACTACATTTTAGTTAGGGTTAGTTAAAAATTTTAACCTATATAGACACGAGCTAAAGCTTACAATTTACGCCTCACGATTAAGATATTGTCATGTGTAGAATCAATAATCGAAGCTGAAAAAATATTTTTAAAAGCCCTTAAAAAAACAAATTTTATCTAAAGGGGAAGAACTCCGCCCTTAAAACTATTTATATATCAATAATGACAACGTATTTCCCTTATTGAATATCAAACAATCAAATGTACAGATACTGTCGACAATTAATGTACTAATGTTTTTTTTTTTTATTTAATGTTTTATTAGGTATAATAAATAATGTTTAAAGTATCACATTGATTGAAGAATGCACGAGGAAGAAATAGCGTTAACAATTATTTAAGGGGACTAAACCCAGCAAATTTAGCTATCTGTCAATACTGAAGTATTAGTTTCCCATTTTGGTATCTTATATGTTGAGCTTGTCGATGGAGTCAGACCAAAGGGCCGCCCAAGACTAACATATAGAAATGTCTGCAAGCGAGACATGAGAGCCTCAGACATCAACGAAAGTGTGTGGGAAGAAATAGCCAAGGACCGGAGTGCATAGAGACAGACTGTGCGTGAAAAAAAAGAAAGCTGCCACACCAGGTTCTGCCCCGTCTCAAGACTAAACCAAAACCAGTGACTCCTCTGGGCGCATCCATTACCTTTCGAGACAAAAGGAGCCATATCATATCAGTTTCCCTTTTTGGTATCAAACAAACTAATTAATTAGTTGACTAAGTGGTTATTTTTTTTTATTCCAACTGGAGCTAATGTCGTGGGCCTTTCTTTTCTTCTGCCAGTGTGGTTCTCTCTTCCTCAACAACATGTGCGCCAGTTTTAACAGCGCGTCGATAAATCCGAACGACAGTCCAGCGCGCAAACCGCACGACAAGGCGTAGGTCTTACCAGCCACATGAGTGCAAAGTCCTCAGCCCCCTGGATGACAAAGTGTTCATCATTGAACCACGATGGACGAACTAACTAACTATATATATATATATATATATATATATATATCAATATATATATACTTTTTAGTTGATTCATGACCTTTTTATGCCAATGAATAAATGTGCAATGTTTATACTTGATCCTAGAACGGATGTGAGAAAAATAACATGTACACATTTTTTACCAAATAGGCAGACAGACAGACAGAGTGAGTTGATATAAGCTTTGTAAAAATAACAAGAATCACTCAAATATCATTCAAATATCTTTATCTTCCTCAGTTACAAATGGACCATTCCATTGACATTTGCAAGTAGTTCAAACCTAAACTTTAAGCAGACAGATAGAGATGTTTACTGGCTATGGAAAAATGAGACTTCAAGTGAGTGCACTTAAATTATAACATTATCTCTGTATAATTCCATTCATGGCTCAACAGCCGTCGGACTAGAGTTACCCACGTGACTAAAGCGGTGAAAAAAAGAGGAAGGGGGGAGAAAGGTAATCTACTCTGTATTCACCCGTCATTAAATTGCAGGGCTGGATTTAACCATTGCGGGGCCCTATGCGAAACGGATTGCGCAGGGCCCAGTTTGGGTAGGAATACGGATAATAAGTGAAAATTAAGAGTTTGTATTTGAAATATATATTTGTCTTTGAATTTTATTCATTCTTTACTACGCACAAAATTACTTTATGATCCTTTACAGTAGCCTATATCATAAAAAATTCTGTTTTCTACATAGATCAAATTCAATAGAAAGAATTACCAAATTTTTCAATCTATCTTCAAGAATTGTTGACATCAAGTAATTTTTCATTAGTTGTTTTTTTATCACGCGTAGGATTGGCGTTTTCCATATTGAATGACACCCCAAAATGAAAGTTTTGTCTATATTTCCAGAGATTTTTATGAGTTTTCAAAAGATTTTAAATAATTTCCGGATATTTCCAGGACTTTTTCGTATAATTTGCTATTTCAGGAGATTTCCAGGAGCTCCTGGTAAATCAGAAGACCGTGGAAAATCTGTTATTAAGTTATACAATGGTTAAATTTAATAATTTACTCCTAGCATTAGCGTGTTCGCATAGGTTACAGTAGCCTAAGGCCGGCCCTGCAAAATAGCTGCCTATGCTACACCGCGGGTCTACTAGTAAACAATCATTTGTTACCTTTGATTTAAGTCCCTTTGCACTAAACAACTATATATATATATATATATTTGGGTACAAATACATGTGTGAACAAGTATTTTGTGTGTGTGTGTAAACATAGTGTAATCATAGGTCGATGGTGACTGATTGTAATTTGACAGCAGTCACAAGGATAACAATTAGTAAGCTGCTAGTTCAACAGGTCTGAAACATTACGCACGAGTGTAAACAGTTTAAATACTTCACTTCATTAAGTATAACTGTACATTTGTGGTGAAATGTTGTGGTGTAAAAAGACAATAAGGACAATAGAATTTTTTTTTTAAATATCATAATATCGGATTCAATCATTGCTAACTCTTGTTGTAATTCCTCAATAGGGAGTGTTAAAAAAAAAAGAAAAGTGAATGTATAATTGTCCCAGCCTCTGTGAGACTCACTGTGACGTGAAGTGATTTTGTAATCACTTCATCATCTCGTGCTCACGGGAAAGCTCCCGGTCTGAAACTGACCACCAAGTGAAAACGGCAGTTGTTACTTGGTCCTCAGCGAGGAAGGACATTGATTTTTAGTAAGAGCAGAAGATTTGTATTTATGTCTTTTTGAAATAAATTCACACTTTGGACGTATAATTTGTGATTCATTATTGATTCTCGAAGATATAGTTCATTAACGAAGACTAAGACTGCTTTATTGATCATTATGGAAATTTTTTGTAATTACAAGGACTCTTTTTTTTCATAAAAAAACAACACAACAGAAACATTCACATAAATAGAACAGAAACAACATACAGAGTTTATTCAGCGACTACACATAGGCATCTTGGTCATTTTCATGTTTCTTGATCAATGATTGGCGCTGATAGAGTCTGACCGAGTGAGGTACGAACGAGTTTTTGTACCGCTGTGTTCTTGTCCTGATTGACAGCAGTCGCCTACTTCGCGACAACTTGACGTAGTTATGATGGATGGAGCGGCTGGCTGCTGTCTTCTAAGATTTTTTTTTTCCATTTTTCTAAGACATTGAGCCTTATGGCTGGATTGCCTATGTATTATTTTATATTAATAAATATATATTATCTGCTGATAAGGTGTTATTCTGTAAATCTCAATGTTTGTCGTTACACATAAGACTCAAAACACGCGCACAAGAACCCAAAGTAACACCCTACAAATTAACCAGTAATAGAGTTGTTACATTAAATGGTGGCCTGTATAGGGATCTAACCCACAACATTCGCGTTATCAGCCTCTGAGAGCCTCACTGTGACAATAATACAGTATAAATATGAATTGAAAGACATTATATATTTATATATATGCGCCCCCATTCACTAATTTTTTAAAATGCGGCCCTCGATGTAAAAAGATTGCCCATCCCTGGTGTAGATCTATTACAAATTTAATTACATGACTGATCTAAATGAAATGATACAACTATGCTTAATATAAACTTTGGGATTTTAAAAAGTATTTATATATTTTTTGTTCTTTTCAGAGGTTATCCCATATAGTGATATGCCGCCAGAGTCTAATACTTCATGGTTCATCTGTAACGTCAATTTTACTGGATTTTATAGAGTTAATTATGAATTAGAAAATTGGGAAGCTCTGGCCTGGCAACTGAAGACGGATCATACGGTTGGTAATATTTGGTTACATATTGAATGAAATTGCATGATGATTTGTGCACTTAATTTCTCCGACACCCAATCTCTGACCAACATGAAGTTATTACTTTTACTGACAACACAAAAATCAATAAAGAAATAATCAATTGGTTAATTGACTATTGATTAATTGTTTTGCTCTTTGCTTTTCTCCAACTAATGTCAGTTAGCCATTAGGGTACCAAAGTTAAGGGTCCCGTCTTTAAGAGGATTTGAGCCGGTGCCCTCCATTTCGGTAGCCAAGCGCTATATCAATCAGCCACCACGCCTCCATATTTTTTTTAGTTTTTTTTAAAAAGGAAACCTCAGAATTTGCGCTATTCAATTTTAGCTTTATCATCATAGGAATCCTTGGGCCTTAGGCCTCTTTTCTTTGCCTCTTTTTTTGGGCTTAATGTGCCTCTTTTATGGGCCATCTTGCCTCTTTTGTGGGCTTTTTTTTTTTTTTCCAATATGTTTTTATTTGTAAATTCTCATAATTCACAAGTATTAAATCATAAACAATTGAAAATTTATTAACCTAAAATTATAATAATAGTAATAGAAATATTATTTAATATCAAGGACATACTACATAATCATCCTAGCCATTGAAGCCACTAAAGACAGAAAAATGATACAAGTATCCCCTACCCCAGAACAATCAACACAATATCAAATATCCCTGACCCCCATCACCCCATTTCTGGAAAACTACCTGAGCATTGTACAAGTATATGAAAATCAAACTAGATAATTCTCTACCCTAAAATCCATTATTTTTCTAAATGTCAATTCTAAGTGATTAGGATGAAAAACCTTATTATTATGTAGAGCTTTGAGCCAGCTAGCCCAAACAAGGTTCCTGTATTCGGAAACAATAATTAAGTTATAGTTATGCATCATTTTATTTTTTAGCTTTGGCAGCTTGTTTAAAACAATTGACAAGTTAACATTTACATAGTTGCCACAGTTTGCTTCTAATAAGTCCCTTACAGTACTTCTAACTTGAAGGAATAATGGACATTCTAAATACATATGTTTCTCATTGTCAGCTTTTAAAACTTTCGCTTTTTAGTATGGACTCCACAATAATTTATTGCTTAAAATTTCTTTAAATGTAGTTAAATTTTGTTACAAAATATGGTACATAAGTATATACATATCAAATATGAGTAAATGCAAAAGGACATGATACTATCAAAAGTGCGGTGTTTCCATGAAATTGGTTCAAGTCATCAACTATTTTTTTTTGTTCTTTTAGGTTATACCAGTCTTAAACAGAGCTCAACTCATCTATGATGCCTGGAACTTATTAAAGTAAGTTTAGCTTTCAATAGAAATAAAAGTAAAGTTCCCCTTATGGTATATAGGGCAGATGATGTAAAGGTTATCTGTTTCTGTGGCCTACGGTTAACAAGGGTGTCATGTGACCAGCACAACGGCAAACCGCCTTTACTACTTTCCCTAACTAATTTCAGGTACCCATTAGAGCTGGGTGGACTCAGAGGCGCCCGAAGATCCCGAAATTAAAAATCCCAGTCTTCACCAGGATTCGAACCCCGGTCCCCGGTTCGGAAGCCAAGTGCTTTACCGCTCAGCCATCGCGCCTCCTCTCAATAGACATACAGTAATCTAATTTTTTTTTGGACTAATTTTTCTACGTATAACTCTTGGGATCTGGTCTCTTCAGAGATGTAAATAGTGCTAAAACTATGTAGCCTGTCCGTAAACAATCAATGTTTTAAAAGCGTCAGAGAAAAAAAAAAAGCAAGGCCAATGACACTAGCTCCAGCTGGAATAACCTGCCCAGTTTGCAGCCGAACATTCCCAGCTCGTATAGGTCTCACCAGCCACATGAGGAGGCACAAAACCCCAGTGCAAAGCCCTCAGGCCCCTGCGTAATGGAGATGATAATCATTGTATCAATATTTCTATTCAAAGATAATTTTTTTAAATATCAGATAAAAAAAGGTAAACTATTTTAGGAATAAAATGTTTACTATAATGAATGTCTAGCACAACTTTAATGGTTACATGACATTAGTTTGGGAAAAGTAAAGGCGGTTGCTCATTATACTGACATCATGACATCTTGGGTCATAGAAACTTATGACATTTACTCAACGTCTTCTATATAGATCGCATGGTCTGAAAGGTGTGTTTTTTTATTAATCTACCACGAGTTAGTTCAACTGCAATTCTATGTATCTATCTATGTATCTATCTATCTCTCTCCCTCTACCTAGACATAGTAAAATGTATAAACCTGTGCGATTAGAAATATTTTTACCAATTGTTATTCAGCTTTTATCTATCTAGTCTATCTATCTATCTATCTATTTATCTATCTATCTATCTTTAAGACCTGGGTGCTCCATCGAACGCTCTATAAACGCTTCCATCAAATATGACTTCGCTTCAAAATGGGCACACGCTGGCATGGCTACATTACAAATAACTATCTTGTTGTCCTATAAAATACAGACGTTACTTCAAAAAAGAAGATAAGTACGTCCTACGCGACATGCATTTAGTCATGCATATTAACCGATTACCTAAATTCTGCTAAGTCACTGGTTTTTCTGGCTAGCTTAGGCAACCCATTCCATGCTCTAATGGTAGTAGGGAAGAAATAGCGTTTGTACAAATTTGTCCTAGCATATGAAACGAGGAATGTGTCTTTATCTTTGTCTTTTCTGAGTTTTAACTATGTTCTGCTAGGGGCCGGTGTGGATCGTATAGAAGCACTAATTACAATTTGACACATTTCCCGCTTGGGAGACGCACTCAGGTCAAATGCGATTGCCTTTGTTAACCATAAAGGAGAACAGTATAACAGAGGTACCCCTCCATTAGCGCTATATAGATCGACCGTGGCGCCACTTCGCCCTCCCTGGCATAGAGGAAAGTAGCTGGCAGAAGATAGCCTCTGAAAGAGACAATTGAAGAGCTCTCTTTGAAAGGCTGCGGGACACAAGGTTGAGACACAAAGTAAAGTCCTTATTGAAGACATGTACAGAGAAGAAAAGAAAACCTAAATAGGCCGTCGGCTGATAACGGCTTTTTCTGCACTAGAAGTGAAAAAATATTCAGGTTGCAACTAGGTCTGTGTTACGTAGTAATATGAAACACTGCACTCAACCTTAATCTCAGGATAATTATATATAATCTTAATCTCAGGATAATTATATATGTATATGCATATATAGTCAGGTCTTAAGATTTCATCAGTAAATTATTAAGTTGCCCACGTATTAAAAGTAATATTAATTGCAATGTGCGTGTGTGTTATAATTATTTTATAATTTATTATTACTTTGAAAAGTCCAAAAGTTCAGCCTAACAGACACACCATACACACCCAGTTGTACATAAACTAATAAACGATGTGTATGATGCTTTTTAATAAAACTATAAATTTAATCCATTGAGATTTATACAATGAAATGATATATGAGTAATGGGAATCATAAATGAATACAAAGATAAATATAGCATAATATAGTTTAATCAAATACTTAAACAGTATTTTAAAGAAATAATAGTGACCTCATCAATGTTCCATTTCAAAACAAAGATAGATTCTGTAATCAGGTTCAGAGTGCTTCATATATCAATGTTCATATCTAGCCTAGCTGAATGTTCAACAACAAAGAGGATAACCACAATTCAGAGTAGCACCAAAACTCACAATATCACAATGTAACACCAAAGACTGAATGTAGAAACTTGAAAACTAGAACTTGAAACTTGAAACGAAAACTGAGATTTGAAACCTGAAACCTCAGACTTACAACCTAAAACTTGGAACCCTATAGAAAGACAACAGAATCTTCTAATCTAATTACAAAGTACGAATACGACCGAATCCATACTAAAATAACTTTACAATGTGAAATAAAACTCACCATAAACATGGGTCAAATAATTTTTCAAAAATATATTTAAAAAGGCCAACGCTAAGGCTATCCAATGACGAGGACACAATGAGAATTCAGGAACTCAAAAGATACAGCCTGCTTCAGTAGAGCAATATGGCGTGAATGCACCATACGACCAAGAAGAAAAGCTTTTGACGTCATATGAAAAATTACGACAAAGCGACAAGGGGGGAGCAACTAGTGCACACAAAAAACAAAACAAAATAGCACAAATGACGTCATGAAAGCAGCGCTATTAGAGCTGTGAACATTTTTACTACACAACTGAATAGATAGTTGCGACATATTTTTTTTTTATCGTTTGGGGCCTCGGGGGACTTGACCTCTTTGGGGGGGGGGGGGGAGGCTGCATTTTGAGTAATATTTCATTTTTAATGTAAAAAAAAAATAGTGGTCCTCCCTCAAGCGGGGGCCGGGGAATTTTCAAATTCTTCCCTTTCTTCCCCCCCCCCCACCCTAGCTACGCCACTTTTGTACATACGCAGTGACGTGTTATGAGAATTGTAAGATTTGTGTGTGTGTGGGTTTAGAGATTGTGTCTTGTAAGGAGCTTAACGAACGCTACCTAGCTTTGCCCCCAGTGGTGTAGCATCCGATGCGCGAAGGGGTTCAATGAACCTGGACCCACGACCATTAGGGCCTACAGCCTGAAGCTTAGTAACCCTAGAGAGAAGGGGTTCCTAGCACTTGAGCTTTTTTTTTTTTTTGCATTTCAAAGTCTTTTGGTAATTGTACCAATATTACAGACTACTCCATTTTTGTTACACTCGAATTTCGTCTCGTAGGGAGGGGGGGAGGGCCCACCAACATATTCCTAAACCCGTGCCCACAGGTTCCTTGCTACGCCACTGCTTTGCCCTGTACACTTTCGGTTATCTGTACAGACATAAGTTCTCCTTTCAAACCTTGCTATTTTGGGGGGAAGATAATGTTCCTTCAACAGCGGTTAACGAACAGGGTATCATGTAGCCAGCACAACGACCAACAGCCTTTACTTTCACATCTCAAGTCAGGTGTCCATTAGAGTTGGGTGGACTCAAGGGCGCCCTCATTCAAGATTCCAGTCTTCACCGAAATTCGAACCCAGGACCCCAGGTTCGGAAGCCAAGTGCCTAACCACACAGCCACCGTGCTGTACATTTATAAGTTATTTTCTAATCCTGTTTAACGTATAGCAGCTTTTGGACTGTTAATTTAGTTAATCAATGTAGAGTTTAGAGTTAATCAATGTAGAGCTTAGAGTTAATCATGTATAGTTCAGATTTAATTAATCGTGTAGAGCTTAATCATGTAGAAATGAGAGTATATCATCTAGAACTAATCATGTAGAGTTTACTCATTATAGTTTAGATTTAATCATGTATATGAGTTAATCATATGGAATTTAGAGCTAATCATGAAGAGTTAAGAATTAATCGATTTAGAGTTAGACTTAATGATGTATATTTAATCATGCAGAGTTAATTTTGTAGAGTTTCATCGATTAGAGGTTAATCATGTAGAGTTTAGACTTCGTCATGTAGAGTTTAGAGCTAATCATGTAGATTTTATTTTATATCTTATCATGTAGAGTTCATTTCTTTTGACCTAACAATACTATTCATTTATTACTATGATTTTGTCCTGTATTTTTTTTTCTTTCAAACTTATGCTGAATACTAATATGTACATCACAGAACGGATAACTTAGAATTAGAAACTGTTTTCTCAATCATGGATTACCTTAGAAATGAAAGAGAGTATGTCCCCTGGACTGTTGCGAGAATGGAACTGAATCACATTAGTCAAATGCTAATAACGAGTTCTGCATTTGAAAGCTTCCAGGTCAGTCAGTACACATATAATTACTATATACTATATAAAACTCTGTCTGTCTGTCCGTGTGTCTGTCAGATAAAAGTTTGCACAGGTTATTTCTTAAACGCCCCATCTCAGACCAAGTTGAATTTTTGGGCGACTATTTCTTGTACCTGACTCAACAATAATAATTGTTTTAAAAATTAACCATTAGTTACTGGTAATTAATTACTTAATTTTAATTTTCGAGCAATAGAAAGAAATCGTGCTTGCATGGCGAACTCAAAGTTGAACGGCGTGACAAAAAACAACCCCCACCCCAAAAAAAAATATATAAAAATGAGATCAGGCGCCATTTTGCCCTCACTGGCATAGAGCAAAGTAGCTGGCAGTAGATGGCCTCTGAAAGAGACTGTTGGAGTGCTATCTCAAAGGCTTCTAGACACAAATTGACACCCAGAGAAATGGTCAACGAGTCTTGCATGGTGCCCCAACGGTCCAACAGTCTAGGTAATAGAAAAGAAAAGAAAAAAAAACTGGTTTCACCTTCACCTATCCCTTAGTCTGTTGAATGGTTAACCACATAAGATCTGTCAACCATTCTTCTCCATTCCTTTTAATTTTTTACCTGAATAGAGCTCCTCCTTCGTGGTCGAAGATGAGCACATTTCTCATTTCCTATGGACTCGAAGGTGACTGTAAAGTCTAATCCTCGTTTTAAAGGCCGGCCGCATACGTTTCATGGTTAGGTTTGGTCAGTTGCAGATAGGCCTGCTTCTTCTCTCAGCTTTTTGTTGATTCGACGCTCTTTCGCCATGGCCACTCTTCTTGCTTCAAATCTTAAGACTCCGAGACTCACAGCCTCACCATGAGGAGCAATCGAGAGCTAGTGCTTCCCAGCAGTGAATGTCGATATCGCACTCCTTGAAGTAGCTCTTGAGAGTTTCTTTAAAGCGCTTGTATTAATCTTTCTGTGAGCGCTTTCCGGCACACAACTCCTGGTACAAAAGTCGTTTGGAAAGGCGATGGCCTGGCATGCGACTACATCTCCCGTCCATCGAAGTAGGGAACTTTTTACTACGGCATTGATACTGTTCATGTTGGACAGCTGTGACAAGAGTGACAATAAGGGTGGCTACCTTTATTTTTTTTTATTAGAGTTAGTCCCCTTTATTACTTGATATCAAGTCCCTGTTAACTGTTTACAATGGCCACTCTCTCTTGAGTCTTTCAACTGACCAGTGTAGTTTGAACTAAATCTCTATAATGTTGAACTAATACTTGTGTTGTTGTACTAATGCTGTGTTACTCAAGAGGAGTGTGCCACTGTTGTGGAAAGAGTATTTCGATAATGAGCTAAGTAGACTTTATTTATTTGTTAGTACTAAGCTGGTTTATGTAAATGGTATAGGTCTACTTAGTCTCTTATCCTCTCCTGTATACATCTGCAAAAAAGTATGCACCTGGAAACAGAAAGCCATTCAATGTGATACCTGCGATAAATGGTACCATGCATCATGTCTCCATATGAATACACCTGTGTATTATGCCTTAGGCAACAAAGATGCATCATGGCACTGTGTACCGTGTGGGTTACCTCAGTTTACATCAGGACTGTTTGATTCCTTTGATGCAGACACTTCTAACCCATACAACATCCTAAACATCATCTCAACTCAAACTCACCAACCACTAGCCAGATCCACTCCTGTTAAACCTAAATCTACTAAAATTAATACAACAGCCTCACTAAACAAACCTACTAAAGAAGTAATACCAAAATACCTTAAAACCTTAGTAATAAATTTTCAAAGCATTAGGAACAAATCAGCAGACTTAGAAATTTTATTAGAATGTGAGAAACCAGACATAATTGCAGGAACAGAAACTTGGCTACATCCTGAAATTTAATATGCAGAAATTTTCAATAGTAATTATGAAATTTTTAGAAAAGATAGGGCTGATAATCATGGAGGAGTTCTTCTAGCAATAAAAAACACTCTTATAGCAGAAGAAATTACCTTACCTAACTAAAAAAATATAGAATCTACATTTTGTAAAATTAATACCACATCAACATCCCTAATAATAGGCAGCATTTACAGACCACCAAATTCTAGTTTAGAATACATGCAGGAACTATGTAATCAGATTACTACACTTAAAGAGACAAATAAAAATGCAGTTTTTTGAATTATGGGTGATTTCAACCTACCTGATATAAATTGGAAAACACTAACCATAGATAAACACCAAAACCTTAAGGACATAAATGAGCTTTTCATAGAAACTTTACACAACCTAAGTTTAGATCAAATCATTAAAAAGCCAACTAGATTAAACAACACATTAGATCTCTTCTTAACCAACAGACCTGGATTAGTAGTTGATTATGACATTATCCCTGGTCTATCAGACCATGAGATCATAAAAATACACAGTCAGATAAAATCAGTAGCCAATACAAAACCCAAATGAAAAATCTTACTCTGGAATAAATGTAACCTAACACAACTACACCAAGCTGCATTAAACTTTCAACAAACATTCTTATTAGAAAAAGACATTAACCAACCAGTCGATGACCTCTGGAATTTCATTAAAAACCATCTTAAAAGCATTATAGAAAATCATATACCAACTAAATACACATCAAACAAACTAAATAAATGCTGGTTTAATAATAGACTAAAGAAGCTTTGTAAACAGAAGGAAAACCTATATAGAAAATTTAAAGAAACCAAGGCAGAAAGAGTTTACAAAAAGTATATAAAAATTAAACACCTAACCCAAAAAGTAAGCACACAGCTGCAGAGTGAATACATAAACAATGTAATATCTAAAGATAACAACAAAAACCTATGGTCATACATTAAGTCTAAGAAAATGGAAACAACAAGCATAGCGCCATTAAAAGATGAACATAACATAATACATAATGATAATGAAACTAAAGCAAACATCCTAAACAAATACTTTGCATCAGCATTCTCAGCCCCAGGAGACAAAGACATATTACTGAATTTGAACCAAGTAGACAACATAGAAGATATAGTAGTACAAGAAAATGGAATTAAAAAACTATTAGCCAACACCAAACCAAATAAAGCGTCTGGACCTGATGGTATTCCAGCTAGATTACTCAAAGAACTAAGCAATGAGCTAGCCCCAGTGTTCAAAATACTCTTTCAAGCATCGCTTAACCAGGGCAGAGTACCAAAGGACTGGAAAGAAGCTAATGTCACCCCCTTATTTAAAAAAGGAGAAAAATTTGATCCAGGAAACTACAGACCAGTATCACTTACCAGCATCACATGTAAAATCCTAGAACACATAATATGTAGCAACATCATAAACCACTTAGACAAACATAATGTCCTCACCCCAAACCAACATGGCTTTAGAAAATATAGATCATGTGAAACACAACTAACAACTAACTAACTAACAACTAATAGGACTAATTGATGATTTTTCAAAAGGTTTAGATAATAGTGAACAAATAGATGTTATCTTACTAGATTTTTCTAAGGCTTTTGACAAAGTTCACCACCATAGTTTGCTTAAAAAATTAAAATATTTCGGCATTAATGGTCCACTGCATCAGTGGATTAAAGATTTTCTGATAGGGAGAGAACAAACTGTAATAATAAATGGCTCTAAATCAACACCAATAACAGTAAACTCATGTGTACCTCAAGGAACAGTCTTGGGTCCACTACTACTTTTAATTTACATAAATGATTTACCAAATTGCATTAGTTCAGGAACAAAAGTCAGATTATTTGCAGACGATTGCATAATATATAGAACAATAAAAACAAAACAAGACACAGATATTTTACAAAGAGAATTAGATGAATTATAGAAATGGGAATCAAATTGGAGCATGTCTTTCCACCCAGAAAAATGTCAGTTGTTAAGAGTAACAAAAAAACTAAAACAAATTAATTCCACTTATCTTATTCATGGCAAACCAGTAACACAGACTAAAAACGCAAAATACCTAGGTGTTATAATAAATGAAAAACTGTTATGGAATCCACATATTGATGAAACTATAAAAAAATCAAACAAAGCATAAGGGTTTATTAAAAGAAATTTCTATAAATAAAATAAGAACATAAAACTAAAATGTTATTTAACTTTGGTAAGGCCAATAATAGAATATGCATCCACCGTTTGGGACCCCTCAACTCAAGAAAACATTAAGAAACTGGAACAAACACAAAATAGAGCAGTGAGATTCATAACAAACGAATATTCACATTTGACTAGAGTAACACCATTAGTAAAATCACTAAATTTAGAAAGCCTTCGGGACAGAAGACTCAAAAGTAAAGTAGCAATTATACATAAAGCACTGAACCATAATCTTCAAATACAAAAACAAAATTTAATAAAATACTCTGAAAGACACAAAAATAAAGGCACATTCCTCGTCCCATATGCTAGGACAAATTTGTACAAATACTCCTTCTTCCCTAGTGCTATTAGAGCATGGAATGGGTTGCCTGAGCTAGCCAGAAAAACCAGTGACTTGGCAGAATTTAGGTCATTGGTTAATATGCATGACTAAATGCATGACGCGTAGGACGTAATCATCTTCTTTTTTGAAGTAACGTCTGTATTATATAAGAAGAAGAAGATGTTTTTTTTTTAAAGACATCTTTTGTTTAGATACGAGACAGTAGTGTGTCTCATGAATGACGTCATTTCATTGTTTATGCATGTATATTATTGTAAACCATCTTTTTAGTTTTTCGGCATAAGACATTATTGTGCCTCTATGATGATGTTTCTTTAATTATATTGACCGGAAACTGTCTTGCAACTTTGCTTTGTTTCATTATGTCATTATGTTTTGTGAGCCTTTATTTTCATTTATATTTTCCAGGATCTTTTTCTTTTGTTTGTAAATAAACTTCTCTTTTTTTTTGTTGCAACTGAAATCTTAGAATTATTACTTGTCTGTCTCAGTAGTTTTGTACATCTAGAGGCTATAGTTATTAGCCTAGATAATATAATTGGGACCACAAAGTACCACTGGACTAACTTGCCAGTACAGTACACGTCACTGGTCTTATGACCTATCCTAAGTCTAGGTCACATTTCTGTGTCTGGTATGTGGTCCAACCAATGCACCTTATGGATACTTCCTTGAATAGAATTTCATTCAATGACAGGTTATTTCATTCTGTCTTGTTGTTTTCCATTGCTTTTTCAGTCTGCCTCTTTAACTGATTCACCATGAATAAAATAAGTAGTTTTTTTTTTGTTTTACATGGGAAAGGTTGCTACTCTTAATAATTGACATTTATCTGGGTTGAAAGACGTTTTTGTAATTCTTCCAATTATCTTGTGTTGTTTTATTGCTCTATATATTACGTAGTTATCTGAAAATAATCTAATGTTGTTTCTGAACAAATGCAATTTGTTTTGTCATTTTTATAAATCAGTAAAGGGTAAAAGGCCAAAGACTGAGTTTACTGTCGTCGGGTTTAGTGTTGATGTGGGACCATTTATAATTACACTTTGTTCTAGTAAAAAAAAAGTAGAGCTCCCCTTTCAGACCTATAGGGCAGATGATGTAAAGGTTATCTGATTCTGTGGCCTACGGTTTACGAGGGTGTCATGTGGTCAGCACAACGACCAACCGCCTTTATATTTCCCCTACTAATGTCAGGTACCCATTAGAGCTGGGTGGACTCAAAGGTGCCAAAAGATCGCGAAATTAAAAATCCCAGTCTTCACCATAATTCAGAAGCCAAGCGCTTTACCGCTCAGCCAGCGCGCCTCACTTTGTTCTGTACCAATCAGTAAAATTCTAAATCCATTGCTGGACAATTATCCCGAAATATTTTTATTTTTTCAGAAATATATGGTGGTTAACTTTGTCAAATGCATTAGAAAGGTATAATAAAATAACATCTATTATCTAAGCCTTTTAAAATAGATTATCAATTAGGCCTTATTAGTTGAATTTTCCATGACATATATTTTCTAAAGCCATATTGATATGGAGTAGTCAATGAAGTTGTTACATATTACAAGTTCTATTATTTCACATGTGATCCTTGCGAGTGACACTGGTCTGTAGTTTCAGATATATCTCCTTTTTTAAAATAGGAGATTGACAAAAAAACATTTGTCGAAACACAATTCTCTGACGCTGCATCTGGGAAAAAAGCCAGATCAAAGTCAACAACCCAGATTTATATGTACCATGGACATTTAAATAAGTTTTGATCATACTGTTCGAAAATGGTTTTTACATACAAGGATGGCGCAAGTGTTATAATACCAAATCTAAAGAATGGTATTTTAGGGTAATGTGAGTTATATTAAAAATACCTAATCTGTAGTAAATTAAACTAGACTTGACTTTTTTTTCTTTCTTTTTAATAGGCATTTATGCAGAAGTTATTAAGAGATGCTTTTCAGTATTATGGAATGGACAACAATGGAAACTCTGTTGCTTTAAACACAGATGCGTAAGTCCGCAAACTAAAGTCTATTTAAGTGTATATGCGTGTTAAAATAAAACAAAATCTTTTCCTTGATGCCGCAGCACCTGAGTTTTCTTCTCCGGGAAGAATTTCAGGATTATTAGAATAGTGGATCATTTGGGGTATTCCGATTAGGAAACTGGTGTTTGCCGATGATGTGGCACAGACCTGTTATTCGCAAGATGAATTACAAAGGCAAGTAAATGCTTTGGCAGCTATATGTCAAGAGTGGATTATTAGACTAAGGGATCATTTGAGGTATTCTGATTAGGAAACTGCTGTTTGCCAATGCTGCTGCACTGAACTCTTATTCACAAGATGAATTACAAAGGCAAATAAATGCTTTTGGCAGCTATATGTCAAAACTTCAGTCTTACAATAAGCCTCGTTAAAGCCTCACTAAACCTGAGATAGATTCTGTCACAATGCTTAAAAGAAAAACCCTTTGTAAGTATCAGAAATCACATCCTGAACTAGCTGCTACCATGCTAGCAAATCATCCAAGTATCTCACACAGTCAGATTGTCTTTCTAACCGATGCAAAAACATTCCTCCAAAACCTGGAAAACTCTTTGATTCTTCCTATTTAAAACAACCCAAGATAGCACTTATAAAACTCAACAACAACAGCGGGGAATCTGTACACTAGGTTAACGATACATAAGAGTGGGCCTACCTTTAAACTATTGACAATGTGGTGGCTAATTAAACTTTTTCTTTAACAAAAGCATAACACCTCTGACAATGAACAGATGACACTTTCACAACCGGTAAATTTATTTAAAAGGAAATCTTACAAGAAATTAATTATAGTGATTGATACGTTATCAAGTTTGAAATCCAGAAAAGAAAAAAACAACACTATAATCAACTTAAGGTTGCATTCTTGCAAAATTGAACTATAGATAAATTGTAACAACTGAAATTTTTTGATAAGCCTTAACATTTTATAATTGTTTAACAATCAATTAATGTAGTTAATTATAAAGTATGTGTATTATGGTTAAACAAACAAACATAAAACACGAGCTTTTTCTCAGCGTGGGAGCGTGGGGGGTGACATCCACCCTAGTGACGCCACTGCCTGGGATTAACTATTGTCAGCAGCCTTTTACTTCAAAAAAGAAGATGATTACGTCCTACGCCCCATGCATTTAGTCATGCATATTAATTAACCAATGACCTAAATTCTGCTAGGTCCCTGGTTTTCCTGACTAGCTCAGGCAACCCATTTCATGCTCTTTACCCTTACAAACCACTGGTACACGGATGTTAATCTTCTTTAGTCATTCAGATTTTTTCTTTTTGACAAATTTGTGTTTGTAGACTAGCTAGAGCAACCATAGCAAATCTGGCTTGTAGAAATGGAATTCAAGAATGTCTTGATGCTAGCAAACGTCTTTTCAAGACATGGATGGATAATCCCCAAAATAATTTGTAAGTTGGAATAAGATTTATTTCCCTTTTATCTTAAAATATACTCAAAGTGTTTGTTTTACATTCTTCGGATTCTTATATTAAGGGGTCAATTCACCTTCGCTGGCTCAGAAGAATCCTAGGTGTTCAAAATATGGAATATGCACTGGTAGTCCCGTTTGCTCTCATTCTTAGCTTTCTGCTTCCCCGGACGGACGTTTCCATGGAGATGCCACGATGAGACGACAGGAGCATTTCCTTTGTGTGTTTTCTAACTCAAAACTGCCTCACTTATTCGTTTGAGCGAGTTTAGACTAGCCAAGGGACATCACAATTAACTATAATATACTTAATCAAGACAAAATTAATTATTAAAAAAAAAAGTAAAATTTCTCTTTCAGAAACTTAAGATCATCTGTGTCTGTGGCAACGGTTAAACAGCAAGGTGCCATATGGCCAGCACAACGATCAACCGCCTTTACTTTCCCCAAGTCAGGTACCCATTAGAGTCTGGTGGACTCAGGGATGTCCTAAAATCCCCAAATTCAAAATCTCAGTCTTCACCAAGATTGGAACCCATGGCACTTGATTCGGAAGACAAGCGCTTAATCTCTATTAATATCCATCTTTTTCTCATTCCTGGCCATCTTGTCCTCCTATCATGTACCCACATTCTGCAACGTCATTCGTCTGTCTGACTATGTCACTACTTTTGTGGATGCTAAAAACATTGCACAATATAGTTATTTCCAAACAAAACTAACAATGTTGTAAATTTAAGGCAGGCAACTCAACAAAGTTCTACAGTAAATAAGAAAATGTGTTAATTTACCAGGACAAACACTTGACAGCCTTCTATATTCAAACAGTCTTGTTCTTAATTCTACCAATCATTTTCTCCCAAACCTGAATACGGACCAAACAGAGCCGTTCCCTGTTTCGCTCCAGGCCCTACTATAGCTTTCAGGAAGCACAAAAGTTCCCCAACAATTCAGACTTTCCCATAGACGTAAATAAATATAGACTGGAAAATGGAAATAACTCCATGTAACTTGAAAACATGTATATCTATTGTTGTCGGATTTCCGAATACTGATTACTCCATATGTCCCCCAGAGAGCCCTGCGCTCAATGGACTCAACGCTTTTAGTAGTGCCACGTTTCTCCCTCAAAAGCTACGGTCTGTTCACGGACCAAAGGTTTGGAACTCACTCCCCATTGATCTCAGACAGACAACATGCTACACCACTTTTAAGAAGAACATTAAGACCTATCTGTTTAAAACTTTTTTAGATTTAACTGTCATATTTAATAAAGTACACAAAATTGCAAGTCACAAATTTTCGTTTCATAAAACTCTTTTATCGGCCAGTCTATATTTATTTATGTCTATGGACTTTCACTAATCACTTTCTTCTAACCCAACGTTCAATAGTGCGCTCGTACGCACCAAAAACACTGGTGCAAGGCAGGGTAATTAAACTAGGTGCAATATAAAGCTCCATAACCTTATAACCACTGTATGTATCAAGAACTTAAAGTCTCATGGTATTTTTTTATTTCATTAGAATTGAACCCGACATAAAACCGACTGTGTATTGTTATGCCATCTATGCTGGTGGAGTCCACGAATGGAACTTTGCTTTTAAGGTCTGTTAAATATTTCACATTGATGTTTTCTTATGGAAAATACTACTTATATATATATATATATATATATATATATATATATATATATATATATATATATATATATATATTTATGGCTTTATATAGCGCTACTTTCATGCTTATAGCATGCTCAGAGCGCTTTGGTCCAATCTCAGTTGTGGACCAGTGGGGGGAGGTTTTTAGGAGAAGTTTTTTCCGTGCTGCCTTTAGACTCTCAGTAAACACAACTCTGCCCGAGTCGGGTTTCGAACCTCGATCCCCCGTCAAAGCGCCCTTAGTCTCTCAACCACGCTTCCCACAGTTAATGTGATTAACTCTTATAATCGCTTTTTAAAAGCATTTATAAAATAAAAATAAGGAGGGAGGGAATGACTTGAATTTGAACTCATGGCTCAAACCTCCACAATCCGAATGCTAAAAACTCCGCCAGTGGTGTTCTTTGAAAATAGAAGATTGTACAGTTATCTATTGTTTGTTTCAAACTTACTTTAAAGTGGTGACCTTTAAATGCCACTAATTCAGCTCTATAACACAACTTCAGTCAAGTACAATTTCTTTCCCTTGTTCGAGGCTCCAAAAAAATTAATAATTAATCAACAATACTTCATTGACTAACTGGTAAATATTTTGTTATTGATTCTTGTGTTGTCAGGTTAAAGAAATAATTGTGCAAAATTACAGCTTGATCCGTGAATAGGTTTGGAAGAAATAACGTGAACAAACTTTTGGCCAGACAGACAGATTGAGTTTATATAATCTTTGTACAAACTTTCACTTCGTTTTTTAGATGTACGAGAAGACCAATGAAACCGCAGAAAAAAACTTTCTTCTGGGAGGACTATCTTGTTCAGTTTATCCATGGATTCTCAACCGGTAAACTTTGTAGTGACCTAGTTTAGTTAGAGAGTACGTTAGGTTTGTAGATAAATATATCGTGTATTGTTTTTTAGCGACGGTAAAAGTAAGATAGTCAGACGCACGAATGACGCTGCAGGGTAGGCGTAGAGAGGGAACAATATGGCGGTAGTTTAGAGAAGGTTGAATCATGGAACTATACTAAAGGAACGCTGACTTCGAGTTTTTTTTTTTACAAAGCCGTAAAGAAAACAGGTTCTTTGCGCATGTTCTCGCGCATCCTGCAATGCCTACAAAAAAAAAATGATGGAGGCAAAGAAGAATTATACGCCTCGAACGCGCGCGATTTACCCGTGTTGATTACAAATTTTTTTTTTAGTTTTTTTAAACAGGTCGATAAAAACTTAAACCATTTTCAGACAAGCTGTTATGGTAGATATAATTTTTTAGAGTAAGATCTACATTTAGCACATTATTATCATTCCTGACTCTTGTCATAGGCTTTCAAAGATGCAGAACTTAAAGCCTTGAAATTTTTTGACGTTATTTTAATTTAACCCACTCGCGCGAATTGGATTTAAGTTGCTTCTTATGCGTGTTATATAATAAACTAGCAAAATACCCGCGCTTTGCAGCGGGAGGATTATTGCATTAACATTTCAAATTTGCTTTAATTAATAGGCCTACATGTAACAACAAAACATTCTCATTTGTGCCAGGAGTGTTACCGCATGGAATGTAGCGCATGTATTTTTGGAATAACCGGAACAACGCAGTTTTTGTGTGGCTTTTTGCAATGTTAGTCCGATAAGTAAAAATAATGTGTCATATGTACTGCCTTAAATATTTCATTACTAAGAAGAAAAGTAAACCTTTTGAAATAGAGAAGAAACATACATGTACCAATACACAGTTATTTGTTGAGGATCTCTTTGTACACCACGTTGTCAGTTCGGCCCTCCGGCTGCAGTATGACCAATCCCTGCGCCGAGCTTACTCTTGAGCATGCGACGTACAGTTGCCCATGTGAGAAGCAGTCCTGTCTCAAGTCAATGCCAACCTTTTGTAGTGTCTGTCCCTGAGACTTGTTGATTGTCATGGCGAAGCAGAGCCTTACTGGGAATTGGAGGCGTTTGAATTGAAATGGGAGGTCAGAGGGGATGACGGGGATGCGAGGAATCAAAACTGTCTCTCCTGAGCCACTGCCAGTGAAAATAGTTGCCTCAATGAGGTTCTTCTGCAGAGACGTGACTTGAAGTCTGGTGCCGTTGCACAGTTTAGGTGGCTGCAAGTTCCTCAGCAACATTATCGGTGCCCCAACCTTCAAAATGAGACGATGCTCAGGAGTGCCTGGAGGATTCAGAGAGTTGAGAAACTCTACCGGATAGTGCACCGCGTCTTCCATTTCCACAACTGAATCCACAGACTGGTATGTTTTAGATTGTGAGGGGAGTTCTTGGAGTAAAACGTGGTTTATGGCCGTGGTCATGTCGTTTCGTGGTGTTAGGATAGCTCTCTCCCTCAACCATGACACGTCTATATGCTGGAGAGTTCTTAGATTGGGATAAACATTGTAACGAAGGTTTTGCAAGGTCTTCACCAGGAGATAGAGATTTGAGGGAATTGCTATTTTAGAATTTTCTTGACTGAAGCTGCCATCACCAATACTCATCAGAAGATAAGAGAACTCTCCGGCTCTTGTGTCGCCATTCAGATGAACCCTCATGTTTATTCTTAAAGTGACGACAGTGATTTGACGCCACAGGTACGAAGACTTCAGACAGGCTTTCACTTCGTCGGCGCGTGTTCCTCTGGGCACGACTGGTAGGGTTTGCCGAAAGTCCCCAGCCAGCAACACTGTCAAGCCTCCCATACGTGTGGTGGTGTTTTGGATGTCTTGGAGGGTCCTGTCCAAAGCCTCGACACCCCCTCTGTGTGCCATGGTGGACTCATCCCAGACAATCAGCTTGCACTGTCTTAGCACTTCAGCCATGTTGCTCTGCTTTAATATGTTGCACGTGGAGGGCGAATCAGTGGTGTGGCTGAGGTTGAGAGGTAACTTGAAAGCTGAATGAGCAGTTCTCCCACCCTGAAGAAGAGTTGCTGCAATGCCAGAAGAAGCCACAGCTACAGCAATGTCACCTTCCGCTCGGACTTTCGCAAGCAGAAGGTTTATGAGGAATGTCTTGCCAGTTCCTCCTGGAGCATCAAGAAAAAACACCGTGCCAGTGCCCGAGACAACGCTCCTCATGACTTGCTCGTAAACTCTCTTTTGGTCACCATTCAGCAAAGGCTCGTTGTTTGAGACTACATTGGCCAACTCCGAGGTGTCGTAAGAGGTTTCCCTCAAGTACTCGGGATTCGACGTAACCTCTGCCAGTTCTCTCGAAGGTGAAGGCAGCCCGTAATGATCGACAGAGAGACCTCCGATAGCAATGACGTAGTTCTCAAGCAACTGAAGACACTTGTTGTAGATCATAGGCAACCACTGTTGGACTTCTGTTCCTCCATGATCTCTTTCAGTCTGTCTCCTAACATCATCTGCCATGCTGTCTCTATGTTTTTTCCAGAGATTTAAGGGGTTCTCCATTTGGCAGAAGACCAACATTACAGCGAACAGTTCACGGATCTTTTGAGGTGAGCGAGACAGAGCAGCTTCCTGGAGAGTCTCGTCCCAGTTGACATCGTCCTGTAACAAACCAAGTGCCCTGCAGGCCGACTTCTAGGTTGGATGGACAACACCGTCAACTGTTCTGAGAGATTCGAAAGAGGTGGGACCTATGATTTTGTAGAGCAGCAATCGAAGGTGGTAACATTCAGAGTTGTTCGGGTGCACAGTGTAGACCCTTCCAAGCACATTATCTTTCTTCACCCCCGAATGTCCTGGCACAGCCTTCCCCTGCTTCCTCCGACGAAACATGTTTCTTGTCCACACATAATAAGATGGAACTTCGTGATAATAAAGCTCCTTTGCAAAGTCATCATGGTTGCAAAGATCAAAGAAGGCTAACAGAGTCGTCTGTGGTGGATTGTGTACTTTTTCTGCAACATTGCCCTCTGTGAAATAAATTCTCTGTCCGTTCTCGAGATGCACTGCAAGATGAACGACCGGAGGGTAGCGTTCGTGAATGGGAAAGCAGAAAATGCGCCACGCTGCTTCAGAGCTGCTGATGTAACGACCAGCTTCGTACCGAGAGACCTCACTCAGAGGCAGCCATCAACTCACAGGCAGAACCATAAGTTGAGGGCTTAAGCATTTCACTGTGATAGTGCTCCTGTGTTGTGTAATTGTCTCCCGTACCATCATCTGTCCACACCTTGAACCTGTCCCAGTTGTTGAGCACATACAACACAATGTCCCTTCGGACATCAGCAGTGAGTCTGATGTGGCCGTGCAATGTGTAGCACAGAGAATGGAAAAGGCAGGATCCATCAGGGGGCATGGAAACCACCCGGTAAGCCACAGTCCTTTGATCGATGGTGACCATCTCGAGAGACATGTTCAGTGGGGGTACGCTTGGAGCGATAAATGAAACGTGAGTGTAAAATACCAGCAGTCGAATGAACGAGTTCACTGTGATAGTGCTCCTGTGTTGTGTAATTGTCTCCCGTACCATCATCTGTCCACACCTTGAACCTGTCCCAGTTGTTGAGCACATACAACACAATGTCCCTTCGGACATTAGCAGTGAGTCTGATGTGGCCGTGCAATGTGTAGCACAGAGAATGGAAAAGGCAGGATCCATCAGGGGGCATGGAAACCACCCGGTAAGCCACAGTCCTTTGATCGATGGTGACCATCTCGAGAGACATGTTCAGTGGGGGTACGCTTGGAGCGATAAATGAAACGTGAGTGTAAAATACCAGCAGTCGAATGAATGAGTCGGGATATAACAACGCCAATCGTGGACGCTACCTTGCTGTAGCAGACTACAAAGAAGACCTCGATGCGCACACAGAAAGGTGACGCCGTCCCTTGTAACGAAGATACAACAAAAGCCAAGCGAAAAGAGTAAACCGTCGTACCAAGAAGCGAAGCCAATAACAATCGTCGACAGAAAATTAAGAATGAGCCTCCCACATTTTTGCCCTCCTACGTATAAAAACACTAAAATAAGCAGGGAAGCCGCGTACCAAGTTTCGTGAAGATGGCTCCATAAATACGAAAGTTCAACATGGCGGACGTTGTCGACCGTTACGACCGTTAAATAAGTACGTACATCGGTTTCGGTTAGCGCAGGGAAGCCGCGTACCAAGTTTCGTGAAGATGGCTCCATAAATACGAACGTTCAACATGGCGGACGTTGTCGACCGTTACGACCGTTACGCGTACGATTGGGAAAAGAAACCTGCTGCACTTTTGTAATTAAGCTGTAGGGAATGCGCCTGCCAAATTTCAACCTTGTACCTACACGGGAAGTTGCAGAATTAGTGATGAGTCAGTGAGTCAGGGCTTTGCCTTTTATTAGTATAGATGTTGATATAACGATATAATGAACAGTAGATATTGTACATCGAAAATAGAAGAAAGCGTCCTTTAAATTGGGCCCTGCAATGTGTAAAGACGGTCCTGTCTCAATGATCATCTTTCAATAAAATGATTGTGTGATTCTGTGAAACTCTATGTTTTCATGGCTCTAGCTAAGTATCAGTTTAGTAAGTACAGTAAACCTTTAGGACCTTCCTTCTGATGAAAATGTCATCTATTTCTGTGGCCCATGGTTAAAGAATGCTTCAGTACAAGAACAAAAAAAAAACATTTACTTTTTGACCAACTAATGTCAGGTACTAATTAGAGCAAGTAGACTCAGAGGTGCCCTAAAGATTTAGAAATAAAAAATCCCAGTCTTTACTAGGAATTAGGAATCGAACCCAAGAGCCCCTGGTTTTGAAGCAAGTTGCTTTACCTCTCAGCCACCTTGCTCTAGTACCAGTAAAGGTCATTACCTTATTGTGGGAAGGTGCTGTAGTATATAACAATACTGATAGGGTTAGGGTTAGAGACTAGTTAAGAGTACATCACATCATCATTGCGACATAATGTTTATAGTTAAAGTATTTTTCTGGTGTGTTACAGATTATCTCATTACATAAACCTGAAATAATGCTTCTGAAGATCAGGACATCTTGTCTTGCTGGTTGGGGAATTTCGTAGTTTTGCTTTGCTGTTGAAAGATTATTTCATGTGGGAAGTATTTTGTGGGCGGGCCGATGAAGATAGTCGGGTATTACAAGTGCAGTAAATATTGCATTGAAAGTGCAATAAACAATGTATTTATAAAGTTGCAGTAAATAGCGTATTGAAAGTGCAGTAAATAGTGAATTAAAAGTGTAGTAATTTGTGTATTTAAAGTGCAGTAAATAGTGCACTGACAATGCAGTAATTTAAATAGTGTATTAAAAGTGCAGTAAATTGTGTATTGAAAGTGCCAGTAAAAATGTATAAAAATGTATACTGTATAAGAACAAGTGCAGTAAATATTGGTGAAATTGCAGTAAATTAAATAGTGTATTGAAACTGAAGTAAATATTTTATTAAAAATGCAGAAAATAATGTATTGAAAGTGCAGTAAATAGTGTATTTATAAAATGCAGTGAATGGTGTATTAATGAGCTGTAAATAGTGTATTGAAAGTACAGTGAATGGTGTATTTATAAAATACAGTAAATAGTGTACTGAAAATGCAGTAAAAAAGGGAATTAAAAATGCGGGAAGTAATGAATTGAAAGTTACGTCCCTTTTTCCATTACTTGCACACGTCTAAGGACATAAAGCGTAGGCTTCCGAACCAAGGGGTCCCGATTCGAATCCTGGTGAAGACTGGGATTTTTAATTTAGGGATCATTAGGGCACTTCTGAGTCCACCCAGCTCCAATGGGTACCTGACATAAAAGGATAACTTTTATATTATTTTTCAGAAATTTAATAAAATGATTCCAAAACTAAAGCCTTTAAATATCTTTTTGTTTTTATAACCAAAATAAGTTTTTGTTTTTTTTTAGTTTTATGAATCTTATACTGCTAGAGAATTCTCCTATAGCAGTCCATGACGCTCTTCAAGTCTTAACACTTGTTTCTCAAAACCCAAGTGGAAGATATCCGGCTTGGTATTTCTTCAGAGAAAAATTTCAACAATTGACTAAGAAGTAAGATTCTTTAGAAAGATAAACAATAATTCTTTTAAATGTGTTCTTTAGATGATGCAATGTTGTTGATATGGTGTGACTTCTTTTATAATGATGGTTTTTAATTAGTAAGTTTATTCTTGGAACAGCGCAAATCTTTTATTGAGACACGCTATTTCCTATTGCTCTCTCAAATTTCTCTCTCATCTCTCACAACTCTCTCATTCCTCTCTTTCAGTCTCAATTCTCTCTCTCTCTCTCTTAACACAATCTGTTCAACTCTCATCTCTCTCTCAGTTCAATCTCTAAATTCTCTCTCTCGATTCTCTCTCTCTCTCTCAACTCATACTCTCAACTCGCTCTCTCAATTCTTTTTCTCTCATTGCGCTCTCTCTCGCTCTTAACTTTCTCTTTCAACTCTCTTAACTCTCAGTAATAATATACTAGTCGACTCACGGTGTAGCATACGACATTATTTAGTGACGGGTGAACACTTCTTGAAAGACACAGGTCTCCAAATGGGGTGAGGTTGTGCAAACGACTGTGAGTGAAGGAAAAAAAGGAACTCTGGAGAGAGCAACATACAAATGTCCATGACTGAAAACAGGGTTTTGGGTTAGATAGAGGCATATTTTTTTAATCGTTTAGCCTTGTGCTTTATTAATGTCAAGGCAAAGTCTAATCTAACAGGGCATTGTCTGCGCGTAAAGGTAAAAGGCAAATTTGAATCTGATAGTCAGGTTATGGACAGAGAATCGAGAGAGCTGAGTTGAAATACATTTTTAGTCTGCCAATTCATTAGCATTCGTCTAGTCATTCAATTAACAAAAGACACGCACAAACAGCATTCATCATACTGAAGTTACTCCCAGCAATTTGCTATTTAACATTAGTCAGGCCTATATTAGAATATGCAACTTATGTTTTGGGATCCCACAACTCATAAATATAACATATTGAAAGTAGAACAGACGCAAAATAGATTTGTAAGATTTATAAGAAACTAATATTCACATTTGATTAGAGATTGTAGTATAGTAAGATAAATACTAAAGTAGCAAAAATCCATAAAATACTGAACCCTAACTTAAAAATGGTAAGACAAATTTAATTAAATACTCAGATAGACATATTTTTTACTCCAAATGCTGGGACAAATTTGTACAAGTGCTCCTTCCCTAGTTAGTGCCATTTGAGCATGGAATGGGCTGCCTAAATCAGACAAGAAAACCAAAGACTTAGCAGAGTATAAGTCATTGATTAACATGCATGACTAGATTGACACATGAAATGCGTAGGACGTAATGGTCTTCTCTTTTGAAGTATCGTCATCAATAAGATAAGCAGTTACTCTTATTGTTCATGTTGACTACGTATCACCTGTATCAAATTTCCATTAGATAACTATAAACATCTTTATATAGCTGAACAAAAATTAAGTTATTAAAATAAGTTACTCTAATCTACATATTCCACCACGATAGATTATTATCTAGCCAAAGTGACCTGCTAACCACTGTTAAAAAAAACAACGTAAAATCAAACTCTATGGTTACATCACAAGGTCCTCAGGTATTCAAGTTAAACACTGCTCTAATACATATGCTTGTATCAGATCTTGCCATCTAGGGGCAGATGATGGAAAGGGCATCTGTTTCTGTGGCCCACGGTTAACAGGACTCTTCGTTTCAGAAGCCAAGCGCTCTACCACTCTATCACCGCGCCTCTACTTATATGAATAAGTCCTACCATATGGTATAAGAAATGTGCTTTTATGTTTGTGTGTTTCTGGGTATTTTATTAGGTTTATAAAAAAATATACACTTTTATTTTTGTAAAATATTTTTAATAAAGCTAAGTCACTTTTATGGGTGGATGATCAAACACATACCTAAAGTTTATACCGTATAATATATATAGGTCTGTGTTTTCAAAGTTTTCCTCTCTTGTGGTTGGGATTTATTTATATAAAAAAGATAAACTATTATGTATTTTATTCATCAAATAAATATAGTTATTATGTTTCTACTATAATGGTCACCTAATAATAGTTAATATTCTATCTATTTTTTTCTAAATCAAAAGCAGCTTATTTAACCGCTTAATGCCATTAATAAAACAATAATAAAACTATAGGATTACTACATTTCAGATTTGGCCAACATATGTTCAACTGGGCAAATGCAATAGACACTATCACCAAGTTTTTTAATACAAACACTGAACTTTCAGAGGTAAGTAGACCTAGAGCCTGGTATGAAATTAAAAATAGTAATTCTGTAAAGTTTTGATTTTTTTTTTCGTGATTATAATTATAATTACTAAATTATTGGTTAGACATTCGTAAAATGTTTTATATGTTTCGGATGTTCCTACAGAGTTGAAGATAATTACTTCCTAGTCCAAACCTCCCGCAAGTCCAAACCTCCCTAACCCTAGACATATGGGAACTGTGGCCGAGAGGCTAAGTGCACTTGAACTTGGCTTGTCTTGGCTACCTAGAAGAAGGCTCGAGGTTCGACACATGACTCGGGCAGAGTTACGTTTACTGAGCGCCTAAAGGCAGCACGGAAAACCAATTCCTAGATACCTATTCCCCCCCCCCCCACACCCACTGGGCCACAAATGAGATTGGACCAAAGCGCTCTGAGCATGCTATAAGCATGAAAGTAGCGCTATATCAAAAATAATAATAATAATATGCATACTCTGTTTGTGACCCTTCAACTCTAGTAAATATTAAGAAACTGGAACAGACACAGAATAGAGCAGTTAGATTCATAACTAACGAATATTCATATTTGAGTAGGCCTAGAGTAACACTTTTAATAAAATCACTAAATTTAGAAAGCCTTTAGGAGAGAAGACTCAAAAGTAATGTAGCAATTATACATTAAACACTAATCCAGTGGTTCCCAAACTTAATTGTTTCGTAGACCCCTTGCCATGTTTACCGGTATGATATTGGCGATTCATCAACTTTAGGAGTGTATTTTTTAAACTGATTTCATATAGTAGCAGTATGAAAACCAAAAAAAAAAAAAACACATGCAAGTTAAACTTATAAAAAAAAAGGTCTGTTACATATAGGTAATGTCTAATATACCGAATTTAGCTTTTATTAACTTTTTAAAATTAAATCTTTAGCATCCAACAACTCAGAAAAACTGTCATGGAATCCCCTTATTGATGAAACTATCAAAAAAGTATTAGAGTTTCTTAAAAGAAATTTCTATAAATCAAAAAAAACATAAAAATAAAATGTTATTTAACCTTGGTTAGGCCAATAATAGAATATACATCCTCTGTTTGGGACAATTCAACTCAAGAAAGCATTAAGAAACTGGAACAGACACAAAATAGAGCAGTGAGCACAAACGAATATTCCCATTTGACTAGAGTAACACCTTTAGTAAAATTACTAAATTTAGAAAGCCTTCAGTAGAGAAGACTCAAAAGTAAAGTAGCAATTATATATAAAACACTGAACCATAATCTTCAAATACAATAACAAAATTTAATAAAATACTCAGAAAGACACAAAGATAAAGACACATTCCTCAGTCCATAGCTAGGACCAATTTTACAAATGCTCATTCTTCCCTAGTGCTATTAGAGCATGAAATGGGTTAATATGCATGACTGAATGCATGACCTGTAGGACGTAACCATCTTCTTTAATTGAAGTAACCTCTTTATTATATAAGATAAGATAAGATAAAATAAGATAACAGTGTCTTAAAGAAAGAAAATCTTGTCAAACATTTAAGTCTCTTGGCAGCCATCTTGCTTCAAATGTGAAGAAGCAATGGATCAAAACGTTCTTGTTATTTTCTTGACAGTCACGTAATGCACGTGCTGCTTCAGGATTGGTCAACGGCGTTGATAACACATTGAAGTTGTCCGTGTAATCTACCAATCAGATTTTTTTATTTTCCATGATAAAACGAACATGTTATGTGCCAATAGTAATGCTTCCTTACAAGACATTGGATGGCTGCCTGGTCGTGCGGTTTGCGCGCTGAACTGTCGTTCGGATTTATCAATGGTCGAGGGTTTAAACCCTGCCCGCTCCCATCCCCTGTCGTCCTGCGGGAGGTTTGGACTAGGAAGTAAACTATCTTCAACTCTGAAGGAACATCCGAAACATGTAAAATATTTTACATTTTACAGACAAGGTGGACTCGGCCAGCTGAATAAAGAAATATGTCTTTTAGAAATAATTACATAATTACTTACTTAAGAAGCTTTCAATGTTTCAAATTGTCACGTCAGTACGCCCATAAGTTGGTTTGTAGGTTAAATGTTTTATTTATTGATATAAGATCAGGGGTGGACATAAGAGCCTGAAGCTGTTGGACCAAATAACAGCAGACCATAGGGATGTCACCTTCATCTGGGTCCCCTCCAATGTGGGCATTGAGGGAAACGAAGCCGCAGACAGAGAAGCAAAGAGAGCCCTAAATCATGCGGTGTCAGGAACCCAAATTCCCTGCTCGGACCTGAGACAAAGTATTGCCTCTGCCACCTACCAAGAGTGGCAGGACCGATGGGAGGCTGAGACTCACAATAAACTCAGGCAGATTGTGGCCGATGTCAGGTGGCGGTCCACATCTAAGGGTCTGACAAGGCGTGGTAGCACGACCATGTCCAGACTTAGGATTGGCCACACCTACATCACGCACTCTTTTGTGCTGAAGAAAGAAGATCCCCCACTTTGTGAGTATTGTGACTCTCGCCTCACCGTGGAACATATCCTCATCGACTGCCCCAGATACCAGGATGCCAGGGAGAAATATTTTAGAGCCACTATTTTAAAAACACTATTCAATAATGTCGACCCTGGGAAGGTACTGGGCTTTATCCGGGAAGTGGGGTTGTCTACGAAGATCTGATTTATGAATTTGTAAACATGTATTACTTACATTAGATTTTTACCAAATTATTAAATTTTTACTACCTCTACTATTTTAACTGTGAATAGACCTTGTTTTTAATGATTTGACTGTATGGAATTTGGCCCTTGTTGTTTGGAGGGAGAGTGGCCCTTGAGGGACTGCAGGTAAACATAGCTTAAATTGTGCCGATGTGCCCAAAATCACAAATCACAAATCTCAGGGGTGGACTGGGTGTCAAAATCAGACACGGCATTTCTATACCATCCGGCCCATAAATTGTATAGTAGATGATGGACATCCAGCTCAAGGTCTACGGTCTACCTGTCGTCAAAATTATTATGTTAAATTTGATAATGTATTTGATAGCTGTACACATGCTTACAGTAAACACTATGTCCTTATAAGGAATAAAGGCTTTATATTGCTTTTTAATCGCGAAGTGTATAGGCCCTAAAAGGATGAAGCTCTATTGATGTAGGCTATTACATCATTTAGGAAAATATGTTAGATTAAATTAATAGGCCGTAGTAGAGTAGATTTAAAAGAAACAACTACTTCGCTCAGGGGCCACTTCCCCTGAAAAAGGAATATTATAAAACATTTAACAATTTAATAGTGACATCCGTGGTTACTCTGGTCCTACCGGCCCATTTTGGATACCGGCCGAACCGAGCATTTGCCCGAACGCCCATATAGCCAGTCCGCCCCTGTATAAGATGGCACGTTAGTGTAAAATCAAAAGGTATTGTCCAACGTAAGGCGTTTCTCAAACTTTGTCTTGATTCTTCAAAAGTGTTTCAACTCTTCACCTATTTTGTCAAGACAGCAGCATCTCCAGTGATCCTTCAGTTAATTTTATGAAACTGTGTAACATATAAGGCACATGCTATATGGGCATTTTGGGCAAATGCCCGGTGGGCCGGTAGGGACACCGAAATGGCCTGATCAAAGTCACTATGGCACATATCAAGTTGTTAAAGGTTTTATAATATTCTTATTATGTTATTATTATTTTTATAAAAGGCCATCTGAGCGTCGTGTTTAAACAAAAGTCTTTCACAGACATTACAGTGTATACAATTTTAATCAAACACATTTTCCGAAAATAAAATGTAGAATGTAGACAGTGCTACTAGTAGGCTTCATCTTTTTAGGGTCTACATAATTGCTGATTTAAAAAGACGCTATATTGCTTATTAAGGTATAGAGTTCACTGTATGCATGCATATCGATACATTATCAAACTTAACAATGATTTTTAAGGACCGTTACACATAGAAATGGATGCCCATCACATGATGAATTTGTGGGCCGAATTTTATAGAAATGCCCGGGCCGATTTTGACACCCAGTCCGCCCCTGCACATAGTCCACATTGGCATTATAGGTTCGACAAGGAAAGAAGACAAATTTCAAATAATCAACAGTACTATCTACATTTCATTTTTAAATCCAACAATGTTAAATATTATTAAATATTAGTTACCTGTAGACTTAAATAAGCTATTTAAATAAGGTATTACAATTTTAAATATTTTTTCATTTGAAAAGTATGATTAAATTGTATAAAATTTTGATAAGATCTAAATCTTATGTTTGTATGAGATAGTTGTTAATTCCTTTAATGCAATATCATAATCATAGTCACAACATTTATAAATGAGATTCCCGGGCAGGGTTTGACAGTCCAGCGCGCAGCCATCCGTAGCAACGTGTAAATACCCACTTGTTCTCCCCCCTCTTGTTTTTTCGTGGGTTGACTGTCCGCAGAAAAAAAAAGAGTGATCTTTCCTTTACTTCTTCTTCTCGTCCAAACTCTAGAGGCAACAAGAGAACTATATTTATAGATAAGATAAAATGATTGGGGAATGCACTTTAATTAATACCTTTATTTTCAGCTCAAGATGTTTAAAGCCAGCCATGAAGGCCAATTTGGAAATGGAGAGCGCGCCATCAAGCAGGCTGTTGAGAAGGTAGAAACAAATGTGAAATGGATGGGAAAGAACCTAGAGCGTATTAGTGCTTTGTTGTCTGCCTATGCTAGTTAAATAAAAATAAATTTTAAAAAATTATAATACAGTGCCCCAATATTTCTTTTCTTTTTTTTTTTCTTTCTAAATTTCAGTAAGTAATAACTGGATCTAATATGATATATGCTTTTTATTTAAACTATGGACAACTGCGGAGCAAATACATAAAAAATGTTATCCCTAAAGGGCAGATGATATAAAGGTCATCTGTTTCTGTGGCCCATGGTAAACAAGGGTGTCACGTGGCCAGCACAACGACTAACCGTCTTTACTTTTCCCCAATTAATGTATAACAATAAAACTCTATAATCATACTTTAAGAAAATAAAAAAACAAACGAAGAAGAGACTTGACAAATATTGATAATGAAACAAAACTGACATTAGAAAAATACTTTCCATGAGAATTCTTGGCTACAGGAGCCAAAAAAAAAAGATATTGGCGCTTGGTAGATTTATACAAAGATGCCACAAACCACTAGCTAATAAATAAGGCTTTTCTTCGAGTCCGAAGATTAGTGAGGAATGCAGTATTTCCCGTGGCTGCGCAGCCCCAGCTGTGACCTACATATTTTGCCACACCCATGGCTAGCTAATATAAAACCAAAAAAAGCATCTCGACCCTTAGGAATTACAGCTAGGTTAGCCTAATCCAAGGACTAAGTAACTAACTAGCACCATTATTCAAAATACTTTTCTCTGGCATTGCTTAATCGAAATAAAGTGCCAAAACACTGGAAAGAAGCTAATGTCACTATTTTAAAAAAAATCTCATTCAGGGAATTGGCATACACGTTTTAATTTCAAGCATAACGTAAGATTGCTAAATACATAATACACCTTCGCTGATCTCAGCAAAGCATTTGACACGGAGGGTACGATAGCTTGTTGAGGATTCTGTTTTGGCTTGGATTCCCTCTAAGATTCATCGCTATTCTGAAGCAACTGCATAAGGATTGAAAAGACCATATCAGATATAAAGTGACCTATTAGCGCATTACTCTATAGTGAATGTTGTGAGGTTGTGTGCTTGTCACAACACTATTTGTTGTCTTAAGTCAGGAGTGAAATGGCACAGTTACTAATCCCCCTTGGAGTTTTTAGAGCAGATAAAACAAAATGGAGCTGGGGGTGGTAGCTCATATCGCACCCCCCCCCCCCGGTATCCCTGTGTCGACCAATTGACATTTATACTTTTACGATGTGTCCAGTTCGGTTGACCCATCGAACAGTTCCGGCTTAGTCTTACAGGTCTTCCTGTGCCACAGACGTCTGCCAGTCTACCATCGCAACCGTCTATGACGTAAATTTTCTCTGCTTGAAATGTTTCTCTGGTAGCGCTAACATCAAGGAAGGGTTAGTTACGGAGAGTTCCTAAGGCAGTCTTTCCCGAGCGGGTCATTCACGATCAGCGCAGAAGTCGGCTCAGTGCAAAACTTCATCGTGATGTAATGTAGACCACTGTGACTCGTGCATAAGTTAATGATCTTCCCCAGTGCTTTTTTGTAAAAAAAAATAAATAATAGGTGCCGTTACTCATTGATGGATTGCTTTACTTTTAACTATTGTTGTAAACCTGGTGGTTAGTGCTGTGTGTTTTTAGCCTACCCAAATCGCCACAGTCCAGCGCAGGACGAGCGGTCAACCGTGACCAGTGACAGTACACGCCAGTTCGGCAAGGACCAATGTCGTAAATATTACGCACGCAAGTCACGGTGAAAGTGATCAACTGGAGCGGTGAAGAAGGTTCGAGTAGGCCAGTAGAGACACTATATAAGAACGAGTGTGTCAGAAAGACTTCACTTCACGTCACCTCGCAATGTGACCAGTACCAGGCGAGAACCAGCACGGTGTGTGAAGTCAGTGCGGAGCAGAGACTAGGTTTTTGTAAAGACAGTGTTTGTAATGTATTTGCAATTAAACTGACTGATACTTTGGAGCCCTGAGTTGTCAGGTTCTTTAAGTTCGTTGTGTCGTGTGGTGCAGTTTGAAGAGAGCCTGGAAAGGAGGAGATACGTAACACTATTACTAAATTAAAAATAAACGTTAAAATACAAGAAAAGTAATAATTTTTGGCCTACATTGAAAAAAAAAGCACTGGTATTACCATATCACCCCTTTCCCTAATTAAACCATTCCAAATCAAATCTTGGCTTTTTTGTTATCCAACATAAAACAAATAGTTTATTACCTACAATCACTGAATGGTATATTATCAGTTACCAACACTGATTGATTGACACACTACTAAATACCTATTATTTATTATTGATGGATACATAACCTAATAGGATAATTAATTACTATCATTGATTGGTACACAGCTATAAATTATGTGTCGATTATTATTTTTTTAAATCTTTGTTTTCAAGACATTTAATATAAACTTGTTATCTTGTTCCTGATTGGATATTCTAACTCCTCCACCTCCAGTGACGTCACTAAAACTTGACACTCAGACTTGACAGGTAACAAGAGTTGTCAGTATGGATGGGCAGACGTCTGATGGCCTTACCTTTTCCCTACGTGTACAAGCACAAGGTCAAGGTTATTAATGGTTCGAGATGTCTTTGCATACTTGGTATTGCTTTGTGAGAGACATGGAATCTTTCCAACCCAATAATATTACGATACCGCTACTACAAAAAAAAAATGTAAAAAAAAATAATATTTTTAAATAGATCTATATATAAATTTTCCGGTGATGAAAAAACCAAAATATAAATTTCTAACATGTAGCCTATTGTTATAACAATTAAATCTATAATATCCCCCCCCCCTCAAGTCTAGATTCTAGACTAAATCTAGGTCTATAACTTAACACATAAAACAATATTCCTCGCTTGTTATTATAAGATTCTGAATAAAGTGGATCCTGCTGCGTAACCTCATCTTCGTATCTTATGTATTATAAACGTTACTTCATTTTATGTGTCAATCTAGTACCAAGCGTCTGCAGTCAATCCCGCAACGTGTCATACAGCCCAAAAGTATCTCCGTGCTTCTACACAGCCATCGCGTGTGTCCATTAGGGCAACATTGGCAAGACTGCACTGGGTCGGAAATAAGGAAAGTAATTCAAGACATTATAATAGGTTAATGAAGGCCTGCTGACCACAGTAAAAAAATATATTATGGCAATACCATTGTCCTCAGTACTTGCAAAGTCCTTTATTCTTCAGAGAACAGTACCAGGAAAAAGAAGAGAGGCAGACAGAGAAAGCGATTAGAAAACAAACATAAAAGAATGGAAGGGGCTTGTCTTTGAAAGGATAGACAGGGATAGAGAAGACGGTTGAGCGGGCTAACAAATCAAGGGATAGGTTCAGGTCAATAAAGGCGCCACGACAAATGGTGCAGAGACAGCTGGTTCAATGACCCCGAGTTAATTTCAGATCCCCCTGGCCTTAAGGTGGCGCCTAGGTAGAAATGTTAGACTAAGACTAAGACTGCTTTATTGATCCTTACGGAAATTTGTTGTGATTACAAGGACTCTTTTCTCATATAAAGACAACACAACAGAAAAATACACATAAATACAACAGACAACATAAAGAGTTCATTCAGCGACTACACACAGGTATCTTGGTGCATTTCATGTTCCCTGATCAATGAGTGGCGGTAATAGAGTCTGACCGAGTGCGATACGAACGAGTTTTTGTACCGCTCCGTTCTTGTTTTGATTGAGAGCAGTCGCCCACTTCGCGACGACGTGGCGTAGTTCTGATGGAGCGGGTGGCCGTTGTCTTCCAAGATTTTTTCGATTTTTCTAGGCACTTTTGTTCAAAAAGTTCCTTTAAATGTGGTAATATTGTAAGTAAAATTTTTGATGCTTTTTTAATGATGTTTTCTAGACGTCGCACAGTTTAGATGAGGCGTTGCCTTGCCAACAAGTTATTCCGTATGTTAGCAGATTTTGTATAGTCGCGCCGTAAAATGTCTCAAGGATCTTCTTGCTTAGTTTAAAGCTATTGAGTTTGTATAGAAAAAAGAGTCGCTGTGCTGTTTTCTTTGTCAGAGTTCCAAGGTGGTTTTCCCATGAAAGCTTGTTGTTGATGATAACGCCTAGATATTTATATGCCTTTACTTGTTCTATAGATGTAGTGTTTATTTGCAGTTCACGTATAGTTTGTTTTTTCTTTCTAAAATCTATTATAAGTTCTTTAGTTTTTGTTACATTCAGTTCTAGAAAGTTGTCGGTGCACCAGTTTGTAAACTTTTCTATCGAGCTTCGATACTGAGTTTCGTCTCCTGAAATAAGGCCGACTATGGCAGTATCATCAGCGAATTTAATGACTTTAACTGAGTCATAGATGCTTCTTATGTCATTAGTGTAAAGGGTGTATAGTACAGGAGAAAGTACACAACCTTGTGGAGCACCCGTACATAGTACTCGAGTTAACGATTTGGTGTTGTTGACTTTAACATACTGGAGCCGTTGGGTTAAAAAGTTTAGAACCCATGCTTGTAAGTAAGGGATTACATTTAAGTTACTCAGTTTGTTTATCATTAGATGTGGCTGTATGGTATTGAAAGCCGAGAGAAATCTACGAAGAGGACTCGTGCGTATGTTTTGGGTATATCGAGATGCTTATAAAGCTGGTCCAAAAGCAATAGAATGGCATCCTCAGTTCCTCTAGCTGCTTTGTATGCAAATTGGTGAGGGTCTAGGCTGTTGTTGACTTTTGCTATAAGTTGTTTTAGCATATATTTTTCAAAAAATTTCATAACAATAGGTGTTAGTGCTACTGGGCAGAAATCATTTAAGCAATCTATTTTTGGTTTCTTGGGCACTGGTATGATCTCTGAAGTTTTCCAGGTGTGTGGAATTACGCACTTTTGCAATGACTGGTTAAAGATATGACAGAAGATAGAAGAGATTTGCTCCGCACATAGCTTGATCAGCTTGCCACTAATTTTGTCTGGTCCAGAAGCCTTTGTTACGTCTACTCTTTTAAATAACAAGGTCACTTCATCCTCAGTTATAAAATTGACGTAGGGCTCTTGTTTTCCTTTGGACACAGTGTTGAAAAGTTCTTTGTGTAGATCAACAAAATCTTCTTTGTCAAAACGAGAATAAAAATAATTTAGTTCGTTGGCGAATTTCTCATCATCAGCCACTGAAATTTGTTCTGGTTTTGAGGCGCAGCCTGTTATTTTCTTTAATCCCTCCCAGCATTGTTTTGAGTTGAGTTGAGTTGTTTTCTCAATTTTTTCTTTGTATGTTTTTTTCCCTTCAATTATTGCTTTTCTCAGTTTATTTTTAGCATTTATAAACTCTTCGTTGCTAGCCTTATACTTTGTTTTCTTTTCAGTAATAAGGTGTTTGATTTTTTCGGTCATCCAGAGCTTATTGTTTCCATAGACTTGTATTGTTTTTGTTGGAATTGTTAACTCCTCGCAGAATGATAGATATGAGTTAACAGTTTCTGTTAGTTCGTTTATGTCTGGACAGTTTTCAATAAAGATTTCCCAGTTAGTTTTCTCAATGCATCCTCGTAGTTTTTCTACAGCCTCTTCAGACCACATCTTGACCGTTTTTATAACTCTCTTTGTAGTTTTAAGATTAGGTATTTAATTTGGTATAAGATGGATTACTACATGGTCAGATTCTCCAAGTGGGAACAAACTTTTACATTTGTAAGCCTGCTTAATGTTTACGTAGCATTTGTCGAGCGTTCTACCCTGCCTTGTGGGGAGGGAGACATACTGGCAATAGTTTGGCAGTGTGTTGTCAATATTTAGGTTGTTGAAATCTCCAGTTACGATACAAACAGAGTCCGGGTGTTTTGATTGTACATTGTGAAGCACATCAAAAATTATTTCCGACGCAGTCGCTGTGTCAGCCGTCGGTGGTATGTACACAGCAACAACACACACCTGGGTGAATTCTCTAGGCAAGTAGTAAGGCCTAAGTGTGACACACATAAGTTCAATGTTAGGGTCACAAATTTTATTCCTGATGTTCACATTGTTGGCGTTGCAGTATTCCTTGTTTATATAGATTGCGAGTCCTCCTCCTTTTGACTTCCCACTATTAATTGTTAGTAGAAGCAGATAGGCGAACAGTGGGTAGAAATCCTCGCTTCTGTCCGTTTTTTCTTTTTTTTTTAGTTTTTTTTAAAATGTCTTTGTAACATTGTTTTGTTGTTGTTTTTTTTTGTTGCTTTTTTTTTGCTTTTTAAAAATGTCATTTTTATGTTTTTGGTATGTTTTTTTTTCAATGTTTTCCAGTGCCTAAAGAGAGAATCTTTAGTCACCTTCAGCCCTGTCACGTATTACGAATTGAATTCTATATCTATTCTAATTTTAATTGGCTTGCCTAGGGGAACGTGACAATAGAAAAAGCAGTTGTGTCACTTATCTTAAGTCTGAATTTAACCAAAGACTTACAATGAATAACAACAAAAAAAAATGACACAAGAAATCGGAAGGTAAAATATCAACTTAATGTTTAATCAAATATAAATCAAATAGTACTTTTAAATGAATCACATAAAGTTACAAGCAAGAAAAACAAACATTTACTCAATACAGAATTGATGGGTTGACCAAACCCTTTTACAAAAATGGCATGTAAAAATATTACAATTCAAGAGTTTTTAAAATATAACTACAAATACAAGCAAGGCCTTGAAAAAGAAAAATCTTAACTTACAATATCAATAGGTATACCACGCAGGGGTCACGCAATGTCTCCGCTATTCTGTCTCACGGCTGTCTCCGTATGTCTTGTCCGTCTCAACGTTACACGGGCGGTCTTTATATAGTCTACCGCGCGTCGAGATGAAGACCAATCTAGTAGTTTCTAGAATACTACTCGAGAACAGAACAAGTGATCAACCAGACAGAGCTAGAACCTTCTCTAAAGAGACGGAAAAATAAACACCCTCTTTTTACCCAGAGGTACACACATAGGTCAAGGACCGGTCACACTGTCCGAGTTGCTTGACTCGCCGCCGCTAATAAAATAAAATAAAAAAAAACTTATTACACAAAGGGGCAGACAACCTCGGGAATTTTCTACCCGTCTCTCGACCGCAACAGAAAGAAAAAAAAAAATAGTAAATAGGTAACAATGCCTAGATATGTAACACCTCCCTCCTAAAAATAAAAAGTTTACATTTCCACGAAATGGAAATCTTTTTAGAATAATTACAAAAATGAGATTTACATTACAGAATATACATCAAAATACTTTTTACAATCTAGATAAGGCATCGGCGATAACATTTTCGCTGCCTTTTATGTGTTTAAGAACTAGGTTGTACTCTTGTAAAAATAAACTCCACCTGAGAAGTCGTTGGTTCTTGCCAGACATTTTGTGGATAAATGTAAGGGGATTGTGGTCAGTAAATACAACCAGTGGCCATCTGGACCCACTGATATAAAAATCAAAGTGTTGTATAGAAAGAATCAACCCAAGACATTCTTTTTCCACAGTAGAATAATTTCTTTGATGTCTATTAAATTTCTTGGAAAAGAAACAAATAGGGTTAGGGAAATTATCTTCTTGGTAAAGGACTGACCCAACACCTGTGTCACTGGCGTCAATAGCTAACCTAAAAGGTTTTCCGAAGTCAGGAGCCATCAAAATGGGGGAGCTAGATAATATCTGCTTAATTTGGTTAAAGGCTTTCTGACATTCATCCGTCCAAGTAAATCGGATGTTCTTTCTCAGGAGGTTTGTTAAAGGACTGGCAATGACAGAAAAATTTTCGCAAAATTTTCTATAATATACAGACATTCCCAAAAATCTTCGGAGTTGTTTCCGATCAGCAGGGATAGGGAAAGCTTGGATAGCTTCTACTTTGGCCATTACAGGTTTCACCTGGCCTTGTCCTACAATATGGCCTAAGTATTGGATGGAAGCCTGGCAAAAATCACTCTTACTCAGGTTTACAGTAATTTTTGCATGTAAAAGTTTAGTAAAAAGACAATGCAGTTGTTTACAATGGCTAGAAAAATCTTGGCTAAAAAATACTACATCGTCTATGTATGCGTGGCAATTCTCCATGTCGGCAAGCAGGGCATTTATCATTCTCTGGAAAGTGGCAGGAGCATTCTTCATGCCAAATGGCATCACTTTGTATTGGTACAGACCATCAGGGGTGACAAAGGCGGAGATTTCCTTTGCCCTATCAGTCAGGGGAACCTGCCAATAACCTGAAAGTAGGTCTATTTTGGTGATGTACTTAGCGTCACCAATACGATCTATGAGATCGTCTATCCTAGGGATAGGAAACGAATCGGTCTTTGTTACAGCATTTACCTTACGGTAGTCTGTACAAAAACGATAAGTCTTGTCCTGTTTAGGTATCAAGACACATGGGGAGCTCCAGCTACTGGAACTTGGTTCAATGAGGTCATTTTCAAGCATATACTTGATTTCTGACCTAAGTATGGCAAGTTTTTCAGGGTTGACCCTGTAAGGATGCTGCTTGACTGGAGTAGCCTCGCCAACATCTACATCATGCATTATAACATTAGTCTGTTTTGGTACATCAGAAAAAATGTCATTAAATTCATTAATGAGTTTCATGATAACTGGCCTTTCTGTCGAAGACAGATGAGACAGTTTTACATCCAAATTTTGTAATACAAAAGAATTAGGTATTTTGTATTGTCCAAATTTCTCTTTTACAATATCATCATCAATAGGAGAAACATGGCTATTTGAACAACTTTTGACTGTATTTAAAACACAATTACTCTTCTCTGAGTGATCTGGCCGAGATACATAAGGCTTCAGCATGTTTATATGACATAGCTGAGTCTTTTTCCTACGGTCAGGAGTTTTGATTGTGTAATTGAGGTCACTAATTTTGGTCTCAATTTCATAGGGACCAAAATATCTGGCTTGCAAGGGTTGACCTGGTATGGGCAAAAATACAAGCACCTTATCCCCGGGAGAAAATTCTCTAACACGGGCCTTTCTATCATACCAGCGTTTCATGCTGGATTGGGTGTTTTGTAAATTATTTTGGGCCAGAACACAAGCATCATGAAGTCTAGTTTTAAACTTAATTACATAGTCTAAAAGTCCTTCAGTGGCTGTTGGTGACAACAAAGTCTCTTTTATACATTTCAAGGGACCGCGCACCGAATGGCCAAAGACTAAGTCAAAAGGGCTGAATCCCAACGATTCCTGGACGGATTCACGGGTTGCAAACAGCAGCATGTGGATTCCTTTGTCCCAGTCTTTTTCGTGCTCAAAGCAATAGGTTCGGATCATGTTCTTGAGAGTCTGATGGAATCGCTCAAGAGCGCCTTGCGACTCGGCATGATACGCACTCGACATGCAGTGTTTGATGCCCAACTGAGTCATGACTTGCTTGAAAAGATTGGCCGTGAAATTCGTTCCTTGGTCCGATTGGATGGACTTTGGTAGACCAAATAGAGTAAAGAACTTGATTAAGGCCTTCACAATGTTTGATGCTTTTATGTTCCTTAGAGGAATAGCCTCAGGAAAACGAGTTGAAGCACACATAATGGTCAACAGGTATTGGTTGCCAGCTTTTGTCCTTGGGAGAGGACCAACACAGTCAATAAGTACTCTGCTGAAAGGTTCTTCAAAGGCTGGAATCGGCTTCAGAGGAGCAACAGGGATCTTTTGATTTGGCTTGCCAACCATCTGACAGGCATGACAGGATCGGCAGTACTGGATGACATCTTTCTTCAAACGTGGCCAGAAGAAGTGTGACATAATCTTGTGGTATGTCTTGTGGATGCCGAGATGACCTGACATTGGTGTGTCATGAGCCAGATTCATGATGTACGCTCGGTATCTTTCTGGTAACACGATTTGATGGCATATTCTCCATTCTTCTTCGTTGGATGCGTCTGGAGGTTTCCATTTCCTGAAGAGCAGATCATCTTGGATGTAGTAGCACGTTGATGCTAGCTCTGCCTCTTGTGATGTCATTGCGGTTTCTCGGAGTTTGGCGAGCTCTGGATCCTTCTTTTGGTCCTCAATCAACTGTTTTCGAGTTGATGCCGGCTTTTCAGAATTTGGCGTTGGTTCTTCTTCAAGAGAAGCAAAGAATGTGGTGCTCAAGTCCACATCATCGTGGTTACTGTTGGCTTTGATAACGTTCTCTTCTTGAGGTGCTTTCAACCTCATTGCCCTTGTTACTGCACACGCTGGATATAACTCTAGGTCTTCCTCGGGTGTGGCAGATAAGTCGGGTGTTTGAGTGACGATGGGTTCGGCTATCACCTTTCCACCTGCTAAGTCATTGCCTAACAGCAACGAGATGCCGTCCAATGGTAATGTTGGTCGGACACCTACAACAACCGGTCCAGTAATGAGATTTGACTTTATGTCGATTAGATGTAGAGGCACATCTATACATCCAAGCTCTACGCCTCGTAACAGGATGCTCTTCCCAGTCGATGATGATTTTGACAAGGGCAAGATACCCTCTAAAAGTAGCGATTGTGAGGCACCTGTGTCTCTCAAAATGGTGATAGGTCGTAGACTTGTAGAATCACCGGGTAGTGATACGAATCCTTCCGAAATGAAAGGCTTAAAATCCTCTAAGGAAACATCAATTTTGGTTGATGCAGACTGGACTTGGGTCGAACTCTCGCTGGAGTCATTGACATCTCTAGGAGACGCAGTGGAGAAACTCTTTCTTGAGTCAGTAGAACATCTTTTGGATGTATTTGGAGAACTCTTGATGGAGTCATTGGAACATCGGGGTGATGTCTTATGGGAACTCTTGATGGAGTCGTGGGAACATCGGGGTGATGTATTATGAGAACTCTGGATAGAGTCATTGGAACATCGATGTGATGTATTAGGTAAACTCTTGTTTGAGTCATTGGAACATCGGCTTGATGTATTTGAAAAACTCTTGTTTGAGTCATTGGAACATCGCAAAGATGAATTTGAAGAACTCGCTGTTGAGTCATTTGAACATCGTGGAGACATTTTCGGAGTTAGGGTTAGGGTTAGGGGTTAGGGTTAGGGTTAGGGTTAGGGTTAGGGGTTAGGGTTAGGGTTAGGGTTAGGGTTAGGGTTAGGGTTAGGGTTTGGGGCACTGCATTGTCTTTTTACTAAACTTTTACATGCAAAAATTACTGTAAACCTGAGTAAGAGTGATTTTTGCCAGGCTTCCATCCAATACTTAGGCCATATTGTAGGACAAGGCCAGGTGAAACCTGTAATGGCCAAAGTAGAAGCTATCCAAGCTTTCCCTATCCCTGCTGATCGGAAACAACTCCGAAGATTTTTGGGAATGTCTGGATATTATAGAAAATTTTGCGAAAATTTTTCTGTCATTGCCAGTCCTTTAACAAACCTCCTGAGAAAGAACATCCGATTTACTTGGACGGATGAATGTCAGAAAGCCTTTAACCAAATTAAGCAGATATTATCTAGCTCCCCCATTTTGATGGCTCCTGACTTCGGAAAACCTTTTAGGTTAGCTATTGACGCCAGTGACACAGGTGTTGGGTCAGTCCTTTACCAAGAAGATAATTTCCCTAACCCTATTTGTTTCTTTTCCAAGAAATTTAATAGACATCAAAGAAATTATTCTACTGTGGAAAAAGAATGTCTTGGGTTGATTCTTTCTATACAACACTTTGATTTTTATATCAGTGGGTCCAGATGGCCACTGGTTGTATTTACTGACCACAATCCCCTTACATTTATCCACAAAATGTCTGGCAAGAACCAACGACTTCTCAGGTGGAGTTTATTTTTACAAGAGTACAACCTAGTTCTTAAACACATAAAAGGCAGCGAAAATGTTATCGCCGATGCCTTATCTAGATTGTAAAAAGTATTTTGATGTATATTCTGTAATGTAAATCTCATTTTTGTAATTATTCTAAAAAGATTTCCATTTCGTGGAAATGTAAACTTTTTATTTTTAGGAGGGAGGTGTTACATATCTAGGCATTGTTACCTATTTACTATTTTTTTTTTTCTTTCTGTTGCGGTCGAGAGACGGGTAGAAAATTCCCGAGGTTGTCTGCCCCTTTGTGTAATAAGTTTTTTTTTATTTTATTTTATTAGCGGCGGCGAGTCAAGCAACTCGGACAGTGTGACCGGTCCTTGACCTATGTGTGTACCTCTGGGTAAAAAGAGGGTGTTTATTTTTCCGTCTCTTTAGAGAAGGTTCTAGCTCTGTCTGGTTGATCACTTGTTCTGTTCTCGAGTAGTATTCTAGAAACTACTAGATTGGTCTTCATCTCGACGCGCGGTAGACTATATAAAGACCGCCCGTGTAACGTTGAGACGGACAAGACATACGGAGACAGCCGTGAGACAGAATAGCGGAGACATTGCGTGACCCCTGCGTGGTATACCTATTGATATTGTAAGTTAAGATTTTTCTTTTTCAAGGCCTTGCTTGTATTTGTAGTTATATTTTAAAAACTCTTGAATTGTAATATTTTTACATGCCATTTTTGTAAAAGGGTTTGGTCAACCCATCAATTCTGTATTGAGTAAATGTTTGTTTTTCTTGCTTGTAACTTTATGTGATTCATTTAAAAGTACTATTTGATTTATATTTGATTAAACATTAAGTTGATATTTTACCTTCCGATTTCTTGTGTCATTTTTTTTTGTTGTTATTCATTGTAAGTCTTTGGTTAAATTCAGACTTAAGATAAGTGACACAACTGCTTTTTCTATTGTCACGTTCCCCTAGGCAAGCCAATTAAAATTAGAATAGATATAGAATTCAATTCGTAATACGTGACAGGGCTGAAGGTGACTAAAGATTCTCTCTTTAGGCACTGGAAAACATTGAAAAAAAAACATACCAAAAACATAAAAATGACATTTTTAAAAAGCAAAAAAAAAAGCAACAAAAAAAAACAACAACAAAACAATGTTACAAAGACATTTTAAAAAAAACTAAAAAAAAAAGAAAAAACGGACAGAAGCGAGGATTTCTACCCACTGTTCGCCTATCTGCTTCTACTAACAATTAATAGTGGGAAGTCAAAAGGAGGAGGACTCGCAATCTATATAAACAAGGAATACTGCAACGCCAACAATGTGAACATCAGGAATAAAATTTGTGACCCTAACATTGAACTTATGTGTGTCACACTTAGGCCTTACTACTTGCCTAGAGAATTCACCCAGGTGTGTGTTGTTGCTGTGTACATACCACCGACGGCTGACACAGCGACTGCGTCGGAAATAATTTTTGATGTGCTTCACAATGTACAATCAAAACACCCGGACTCTGTTTGTATCGTAACTGGAGATTTCAACAACCTAAATATTGACAACACACTGCCAAACTATTGCCAGTATGTCTCCCTCCCCACAAGGCAGGGTAGAACGCTCGACAAATGCTACGTAAACATTAAGCAGGCTTACAAATGTAAAAGTTTGTTCCCACTTGGAGAATCTGACCATGTAGTAATCCATCTTATACCAAATTAAATACCTAATCTTAAAACTACAAAGAGAGTTATAAAAACGGTCAAGATGTGGTCTGAAGAGGCTGTAGAAAAACTACGAGGATGCATTGAGAAAACTAACTGGGAAATCTTTATTGAAAACTGTCCAGACATAAACGAACTAACAGAAACTGTTAACTCATATCTATCATTCTGCGAGGAGTTAACAATTCCAACAAAAACAATACAAGTCTATGGAAACAATAAGCTCTGGATGACCGAAAAAATCAAACACCTTATTACTGAAAAGAAAACAAAGTATAAGGCTAGCAACGAAGAGTTTATAAATGCTAAAAATAAACTGAGAAAAGCAATAATTGAAGGGAAAAAAAAATACAAAGAAAAAATTGAGAAAACAACTCAACTCAACTCAAAACAATGCTGGGAGGGATTAAAGAAAATAACAGGCTGCGCCTCAAAACCAGAACAAATTTCAGTGGCTGATGATGAGAAATTCGCCAACGAACTAAATTATTTTTATTCTCGTTTTGACAAAGAAGATTTTGTTGATCTACACAAAGAACTTTTCAACACTGTGTCCAAAGGAAAACAAGAGCCCTACGTCAATTTTATAACTGAGGATGAAGTGACCTTGTTATTTAAAAGAGTAGACGTAACAAAGGCTTCTGGACCAGACAAAATTAGTGGCAAGCTGATCAAGCTATGTGCGGAGCAAATCTCTTCTATCTTCTGTCATATCTTTAACCAGTCATTGCAAAAGTGCGTAATTCCACACACCTGGAAAACTTCAGAGATCATACCAGTGCCCAAGAAACCAAAAATAGATTGCTTAAATGATTTCTGCCCAGTAGCACTAACACCTATTGTTATGAAATTTTTTGAAAAATATATGCTAAAACAACTTATAGCAAAAGTCAACAACAGCCTAGACCCTCACCAATTTGCATACAAAGCAGCTAGAGGAACTGAGGATGCCATTCTATTGCTTTTGGACCAGCTTTATAAGCATCTCGATATACCCAAAACATACGCACGAGTCCTCTTCGTAGATTTCTCTCGGCTTTCAATACCATACAGCCACATCTAATGATAAACAAACTGAGTAACTTAAATGTAATCCCTTACTTACAAGCATGGGTTCTAAACTTTTTAACCCAACGGCTCCAGTATGTTAAAGTCAACAACACCAAATCGTTAACTCGAGTACTATGTACGGGTGCTCCACAAGGTTGTGTACTTTCTCCTGTACTATACACCCTTTACACTAATGACATAAGAAGCATCTATGACTCAGTTAAAGTCATTAAATTCGCTGATGATACTGCCATAGTCGGCCTTATTTCAGGAGACGAAACTCAGTATCGAAGCTCGATAGAAAAGTTTACAAACTGGTGCACCGACAACTTTCTAGAACTGAATGTAACAAAAACTAAAGAACTTATAATAGATTTTAGAAAGAAAAAACAAACTATACGTGAACTGCAAATAAACACTACATCTATAGAACAAGTAAAGGCATATAAATATCTAGGCGTTATCATCAACAACAAGCTTTCATGGGAAAACCACCTTGGAACTCTGACAAAGAAAACAGCACAGCGACTCTTTTTTCTATACAAACTCAATAGCTTTAAACTAAGCAAGAAGATCCTTGAGACATTTTACGGCGCGACTATACAAAATCTGCTAACATACGGAATAACTTGTTGGCAAGGCAACGCCTCATCTAAACTGTGCGACGTCTAGAAAACATCATTAAAAAAGCATCAAAAATTTTACTTACAATATTACCACATTTAAAGGAACTTTTTGAACAAAAGTGCCTAGAAAAATCGAAAAAATCTTGGAAGACAACGGCCACCCGCTCCATCAGAACTACGCCACGTCGTCGCGAAGTGGGCGACTGCTCTCAATCAAAACAAGAACGGAGCGGTACAAAAACTCGTTCGTATCGCACTCGGTCAGACTCTATTACCGCCACTCATTGATCAGGGAACATGAAATGCACCAAGATACCTGTGTGTAGTCGCTGAATGAACTCTTTATGTTGTCTGTTGTATTTATGTGTATTTTTCTGTTGTGTTGTCTTTATATGAGAAAAGAGTCCTTGTAATCACAACAAATTTCCGTAAGGATCAATAAAGCAGTCTTAGTCTTAGTCTAACATTTCTACCTAGGCGCCACCTTAAGGCCAGGGGGATCTGAAATTAACTCGGGGTCATTGAACCAGCTGTCTCTGCACCATTTGTCGTGGCGCCTTTATTGACCTGAACCTATCCCTTGATTTGTTAGCCCGCTCAACCGTCTTCTCTATCCCTGTCTATCCTTTCAAAGACAAGCCCCTTCCATTCTTTTATGTTTGTTTTCTAATCGCTTTCTCTGTCTGCCTCTCTTCTTTTTCCTGGTACTGTTCTCTGAAGAATAAAGGACTTTGCAAGTACTGAGGACAATGGTATTGCCATAATATATTTTTTTACTGTGGTCAGCAGGCCTTCATTAACCTATTATAATGTCTTGAATTACTTTCCTTATTTCCGACCCAGTGCAGTCTTGCCAATGTTGCCCTAATGGACACACGCGATGGCTGTGTAGAAGCACGGAGATACTTTTGGGCTGTATGACACGTTGCGGGATTGACTGCAGACGCTTGGTACTAGATTGACACATAAAATGAAGTAACGTTTATAATACATAAGATACGAAGATGAGGTTACGCAGCAGGATCCACTTTATTCAGAATCTTATAATAACAAGCGAGGAATATTGTTTTATGTGTTAAGTTATAGACCTAGATTTAGTCTAGAATCTAGACTTGAGGGGGGGGGGATATTATAGATTTAATTGTTATAACAATAGGCTACATGTTAGAAATTTATATTTTGGTTTTTTCATCACCGGAAAATTTATATATAGATCTATTTAAAAATATTATTTTTTTTTACATTTTTTTTTTGTAGTAGCGGTATCGTAATATTATTGGGTTGGAAAGATTCCATGTCTCTCACAAAGCAATACCAAGTATGCAAAGACATCTCGAACCATTAATAACCTTGACCTTGTGCTTGTACACGTAGGGAAAAGGTAAGGCCATCAGACGTCTGCCCATCCATACTGACAACTCTTGTTACCTGTCAAGTCTGAGTGTCAAGTTTTAGTGACGTCACTGGAGGTGGAGGAGTTAGAATATCCAATCAGGAACAAGATAACAAGTTTATATTAAATGTCTTGAAAACAAAGATTTAAAAAAATAATAATCGACACATAATTTATAGCTGTGTACCAATCAATGATAGTAATTAATTATCCTATTAGGTTATGTATCCATCAATAATAAATAATAGGTATTTAGTAGTGTGTCAATCAATCAGTGTTGGTAACTGATAATATACCATTCAGTGATTGTAGGTAATAAACTATTTGTTTTATGTTGGATAACAAAAAAGCCAAGATTTGATTTGGAATGGTTTAATTAGGGAAAGGGGTGATATGGTAATACCAGTGCTTTTTTTTTCAATGTAGGCCAAAAATTATTACTTTTCTTGTATTTTAACGTTTATTTTTAATTTAGTAATAGTTTTACGTATCTCCTCCTTTCCAGGCTCTCTTCAAACTGCACCACACGACACAACGAACTTAAAGAACCTGACAACTCAGGGCTCCAAAGTATCAGTCAGTTTAATTGCAAATACATTACAAACACTGTCTTTACAAAAACCTAGTCTCTGCTCCGCACTGACTTCACACACCGTGCTGGTTCTCGCCTGGTACTGGTCACATTGCGAGGTGACGTGAAGTGAAGTCTTTCTGACACACTCGTTCTTATATAGTGTCTCTACTGGCCTACTCGAACCTTCTTCACCGCTCCAGTTGATCACTTTCACCGTGACTTGCGTGCGTAATATTTACGACATTGGTCCTTGCCGAACTGGCGTGTACTGTCACTGGTCACGGTTGACCGCTCGTCCTGCGCTGGACTGTGGCGATTTGGGTAGGCTAAAAACACACAGCACTAACCACCAGGTTTACAACAATAGTTAAAAGTAAAGCAATCCATCAATGAGTAACGGCACCTATTATTTATTTTTTTTTACAAAAAAGCACTGGGGAAGATCATTAACTTATGCACGAGTCACAGTGGTCTACATTACATCACGATGAAGTTTTGCACTGAGCCGACTTCTGCGCTGATCGTGAATGACCCGCTCGGGAAAGACTGCCTTAGGAACTCTCCGTAACTAACCCTTCCTTGATGTTAGCGCTACCAGAGAAACATTTCAAGCAGAGAAAATTTACGTCATAGACGGTTGCGATGGTAGACTGGCAGACGTCTGTGGCACAGGAAGACCTGTAAGACTAAGCCGGAACTGTTCGATGGGTCAACCGAACTGGACACATCGTAAAAGTATAAATGTCAATTGGTCGACACAGGGATACCGGGGGGGGGGTGCGATATGAGCTACCACCCCCAGCTCCATTTTGTTTTATCTGCTCTAAAAACTCCAAGGGGGATTAGTAACTGTGCCATTTCACTCCTGACTTAAGACAACAAATAGTGTTGTGACAAGCACACAACCTCACAACATTCACTATAGAGTAATGCGCTAATAGGTCACTTTATATCTGATATGGTCTTTTCAATCCTTATGCAGTTGCTTCAGAATAGCGATGAATCTTAGAGGGAATCCAAGCCAAAACAGAATCCTCAACAAGCTATCGTACCCTCCGTGTCAAATGCTTTGCTGAGATCAGCGAAGGTGTATTATGTATTTAGCAATCTTACGTTATGCTTGAAATTAAAACGTGTATGCCAATTCCCTGAATGAGATTTTTTTTAAAATAGTGACATTAGCTTCTTTCCAGTGTTTTGGCACTTTATTTCGATTAAGCAATGCCAGAGAAAAGTATTTTGAATAATGGTGCTAGTTAGTTACTTAGTCCTTGGATTAGGCTAACCTAGCTGTAATTCCTAAGGGTCGAGATGCTTTTTTTGGTTTTATATTAGCTAGCCATGGGTGTGGCAAAATATGTAGGTCACAGCTGGGGCTGCGCAGCCACGGGAAATACTGCATTCCTCACTAATCTTCGGACTCGAAGAAAAGCCTTATTTATTAGCTAGTGGTTTGTGGCATCTTTGTATAAATCTACCAAGCGCCAATATCTTTTTTTTTTGGCTCCTGTAGCCAAGAATTCTCATGGAAAGTATTTTTCTAATGTCAGTTTTGTTTCATTATCAATATTTGTCAAGTCTCTTCTTCGTTTGTTTTTTTATTTTCTTAAAGTATGATTATAGAGTTTTATTGTTATACATTAATTGGGGAAAAGTAAAGACGGTTAGTCGTTGTGCTGGCCACGTGACACCCTTGTTTACCATGGGCCACAGAAACAGATGACCTTTATATCATCTGCCCTTTAGGGATAACATTTTTTATGTATTTGCTCCGCAGTTGTCCATAGTTTAAATAAAAAGCATATATCATATTAGATCCAGTTATTACTTACTGAAATTTAGAAAGAAAAAAAAAAAGAAAAGAAATATTGGGGCACTGTATTATAATTTTTTAAAATTTATTTTTATTTAACTAGCATAGGCAGACAACAAAGCACTAATACGCTCTAGGTTCTTTCCCATCCATTTCACATTTGTTTCTACCTTCTCAACAGCCTGCTTGATGGCGCGCTCTCCATTTCCAAATTGGCCTTCATGGCTGGCTTTAAACATCTTGAGCTGAAAATAAAGGTATTAATTAAAGTGCATTCCCCAATCATTTTATCTTATCTATAAATATAGTTCTCTTGTTGCCTCTAGAGTTTGGACGAGAAGAAGAAGTAAAGGAAAGATCACTCTTTTTTTTTCTGCGGACAGTCAACCCACGAAAAAACAAGAGGGGGGAGAACAAGTGGGTATTTACACGTTGCTACGGATGGCTGCGCGCTGGACTGTCAAACCCTGCCCGGGAATCTCATTTATAAATGTTGTGACTATGATTATGATATTGCATTAAAGGAATTAACAACTATCTCATACAAACATAAGATTTAGATCTTATCAAAATTTTATACAATTTAATCATACTTTTCAAATGAAAAAATATTTAAAATTGTAATACCTTATTTAAATAGCTTATTTAAGTCTACAGGTAACTAATATTTAATAATATTTAACATTGTTGGATTTAAAAATGAAATGTAGATAGTACTGTTGATTATTTGAAATTTGTCTTCTTTCCTTGTCGAACCTATAATGCCAATGTGGACTATGTGCAGGGGCGGACTGGGTGTCAAAATCGGCCCGGGCATTTCTATAAAATTCGGCCCACAAATTCATCATGTGATGGGCATCCATTTCTATGTGTAACGGTCCTTAAAAATCATTGTTAAGTTTGATAATGTATCGATATGCATGCATACAGTGAACTCTATACCTTAATAAGCAATATAGCGTCTTTTTAAATCAGCAATTATGTAGACCCTAAAAAGATGAAGCCTACTAGTAGCACTGTCTACATTCTACATTTTATTTTCGGAAAATGTGTTTGATTAAAATTGTATACACTGTAATGTCTGTGAAAGACTTTTGTTTAAACACGACGCTCAGATGGCCTTTTATAAAAATAATAATAACATAATAAGAATATTATAAAACCTTTAACAACTTGATATGTGCCATAGTGACTTTGATCAGGCCATTTCGGTGTCCCTACCGGCCCACCGGGCATTTGCCCAAAATGCCCATATAGCATGTGCCTTATATGTTACACAGTTTCATAAAATTAACTGAAGGATCACTGGAGATGCTGCTGTCTTGACAAAATAGGTGAAGAGTTGAAACACTTTTGAAGAATCAAGACAAAGTTTGAGAAACGCCTTACGTTGGACAATACCTTTTGATTTTACACTAACGTGCCATCTTATACAGGGGCGGACTGGCTATATGGGCGTTCGGGCAAATGCTCGGTTCGGCCGGTATCCAAAATGGGCCGGTAGGACCAGAGTAACCACGGATGTCACTATTAAATTGTTAAATGTTTTATAATATTCCTTTTTCAGGGGAAGTGGCCCCTGAGCGAAGTAGTTGTTTCTTTTAAATCTACTCTACTACGGCCTATTAATTTAATCTAACATATTTTCCTAAATGATGTAATAGCCTACATCAATAGAGCTTCATCCTTTTAGGGCCTATACACTTCGCGATTAAAAAGCAATATAAAGCCTTTATTCCTTATAAGGACATAGTGTTTACTGTAAGCATGTGTACAGCTATCAAATACATTATCAAATTTAACATAATAATTTTGACGACAGGTAGACCGTAGACCTTGAGCTGGATGTCCATCATCTACTATACAATTTATGGGCCGGATGGTATAGAAATGCCGTGTCTGATTTTGACACCCAGTCCACCCCTGAGATTTGTGATTTGTGATTTTGGGCACATCGGCACAATTTAAGCTATGTTTACCTGCAGTCCCTCAAGGGCCACTCTCCCTCCAAACAACAAGGGCCAAATTCCATACAGTCAAATCATTAAAAACAAGGTCTATTCACAGTTAAAATAGTAGAGGTAGTAAAAATTTAATAATTTGGTAAAAATCTAATGTAAGTAGTACATGTTTACAAATTCATAAATCAGATCTTCGTAGACAACCCCACTTCCCGGATAAAGCCCAGTACCTTCCCAGGGTCGACATTATTGAATAGTGTTTTTAAAATAGTGGCTCTAAAATATTTCTCCCTGGCATCCTGGTATCTGGGGCAGTCGATGAGGATATGTTCCACGGTGAGGCGAGAGTCACAATACTCACAAAGTGGGGGATCTTCTTTCTTCAGCACAAAAGAGTGCGTGATGTAGGTGTGGCCAATCCTAAGTCTGGACATGGTCGTGCTACCACGCCTTGTCAGACCCTTAGATGTGGACCGCCACCTGACATCGGCCACAATCTGCCTGAGTTTATTGTGAGTCTCAGCCTCCCATCGGTCCTGCCACTCTTGGTAGGTGGCAGAGGCAATACTTTGTCTCAGGTCCGAGCAGGGAATTTGGGTTCCTGACACCGCATGATTTAGGGCTCTCTTTGCTTCTCTGTCTGCGGCTTCGTTTCCCTCAATGCCCACATTGGAGGGGACCCAGATGAAGGTGACATCCCTATGGTCTGCTGTTATTTGGTCCAACAGCTTCAGGCTCTTATGTCCACCCCTGATCTTATATCAATAAATAAAACATTTAACCTACAAACCAACTTATGGGCGTACTGACGTGACAATTTGAAACATTGAAAGCTTCTTAAGTAAGTAATTATGTAATTATTTCTAAAAGACATATTTCTTTATTCAGCTGGCCGAGTCCACCTTGTCTGTAAAATGTAAAATATTTTACATGTTTCGGATGTTCCTTCAGAGTTGAAGATAGTTTACTTCCTAGTCCAAACCTCCCGCAGGACGACAGGGGATGGGAGCGGGCAGGGTTTAAACCCTCGACCATTGATAAATCCGAACGACAGTTCAGCGCGCAAACCGCACGACCAGGCAGCCATCCAATGTCTTGTAAGGAAGCATTACTATTGGCACATAACATGTTCGTTTTATTATGGAAAATAAAAAAATCTGATTGGTAGATTACACGGACAACTTCAATGTGTTATCAACGCCGTTGACCAATCCTGAAGCAGCACGTGCATTACGTGACTGTCAAGAAAATAACGAGAACGTTTTGATCCATTGCTTCTTCACATTTGAAGCAAGATGGCTGCCAAGAGACTTAAATGTTTGACAAGATTTTCTTTCTTTAAGACACTGTTATCTTATTTTATCTTATCTTATCTTATATAATAAAGAGGTTACTTCAATTAAAGAAGATGGTTACGTCCTACAGGTCATGCATTCAGTCATGCATATTAACCCATTTCATGCTCTAATAGCACTAGGGAAGAATGAGCATTTGTAAAATTGGTCCTAGCTATGGACTGAGGAATGTGTCTTTATCTTTGTGTCTTTCTGAGTATTTTATTAAATTTTGTTATTGTATTTGAAGATTATGGTTCAGTGTTTTATATATAATTGCTACTTTACTTTTGAGTCTTCTCTACTGAAGGCTTTCTAAATTTAGTAATTTTACTAAAGGTGTTACTCTAGTCAAATGGGAATATTCGTTTGTGCTCACTGCTCTATTTTGTGTCTGTTCCAGTTTCTTAATGCTTTCTTGAGTTGAATTGTCCCAAACAGAGGATGTATATTCTATTATTGGCCTAACCAAGGTTAAATAACATTTTATTTTTATGTTTTTTTTGATTTATAGAAATTTCTTTTAAGAAACTCTAATACTTTTTTGATAGTTTCATCAATAAGGGGATTCCATGACAGTTTTTCTGAGTTGTTGGATGCTAAAGATTTAATTTTAAAAAGTTAATAAAAGCTAAATTCGGTATATTAGACATTACCTATATGTAACAGACCTTTTTTTTTATAAGTTTAACTTGCATGTGTTTTTTTTTTTTTTGGTTTTCATACTGCTACTATATGAAATCAGTTTAAAAAATACACTCCTAAAGTTGATGAATCGCCAATATCATACCGGTAAACATGGCAAGGGGTCTACGAAACAATTAAGTTTGGGAACCACTGGATTAGTGTTTAATGTATAATTGCTACATTACTTTTGAGTCTTCTCTCCTAAAGGCTTTCTAAATTTAGTGATTTTATTAAAAGTGTTACTCTAGGCCTACTCAAATATGAATATTCGTTAGTTATGAATCTAACTGCTCTATTCTGTGTCTGTTCCAGTTTCTTAATATTTACTAGAGTTGAAGGGTCACAAACAGAGTATGCATATTATTATTATTATTTTTGATATAGCGCTACTTTCATGCTTATAGCATGCTCAGAGCGCTTTGGTCCAATCTCATTTGTGGCCCAGTGGGTGTGGGGGGGGGAATAGGTATCTAGGAATTGGTTTTCCGTGCTGCCTTTAGGCGCTCAGTAAACGTAACTCTGCCCGAGTCATGTGTCGAACCTCGAGCCTTCTTCTAGGTAGCCAAGACAAGCCAAGTTCAAGTGCACTTAGCCTCTCGGCCACAGTTCCCATATGTCTAGGGTTAGGGAGGTTTGGACTTGCGGGAGGTTTGGACTAGGAAGTAATTATCTTCAACTCTGTAGGAACATCCGAAACATATAAAACATTTTACGAATGTCTAACCAATAATTTAGTAATTATAATTATAATCACGAAAAAAAAAATCAAAACTTTACAGAATTACTATTTTTAATTTCATACCAGGCTCTAGGTCTACTTACCTCTGAAAGTTCAGTGTTTGTATTAAAAAACTTGGTGATAGTGTCTATTGCATTTGCCCAGTTGAACATATGTTGGCCAAATCTGAAATGTAGTAATCCTATAGTTTTATTATTGTTTTATTAATGGCATTAAGCGGTTAAATAAGCTGCTTTTGATTTAGAAAAAAATAGATAGAATATTAACTATTATTAGGTGACCATTATAGTAGAAACATAATAACTATATTTATTTGATGAATAAAATACATAATAGTTTATCTTTTTTATATAAATAAATCCCAACCACAAGAGAGGAAAACTTTGAAAACACAGACCTATATATATTATACGGTATAAACTTTAGGTATGTGTTTGATCATCCACCCATAAAAGTGACTTAGCTTTATTAAAAATATTTTACAAAAATAAAAGTGTATATTTTTTTATAAACCTAATAAAATACCCAGAAACACACAAACATAAAAGCACATTTCTTATACCATATGGTAGGACTTATTCATATAAGTAGAGGCGCGGTGATAGAGTGGTAGAGCGCTTGGCTTCTGAAACGAAGAGTCCTGTTAACCGTGGGCCACAGAAACAGATGCCCTTTCCATCATCTGCCCCTAGATGGCAAGATCTGATACAAGCATATGTATTAGAGCAGTGTTTAACTTGAATACCTGAGGACCTTGTGATGTAACCATAGAGTTTGATTTTACGTTGTTTTTTTTAACAGTGGTTAGCAGGTCACTTTGGCTAGATAATAATCTATCGTGGTGGAATATGTAGATTAGAGTAACTTATTTTAATAACTTAATTTTTGTTCAGCTATATAAAGATGTTTATAGTTATCTAATGGAAATTTGATACAGGTGATACGTAGTCAACATGAACAATAAGAGTAACTGCTTATCTTATTGATGACGATACTTCAAAAGAGAAGACCATTACGTCCTACGCATTTCATGTGTCAATCTAGTCATGCATGTTAATCAATGACTTATACTCTGCTAAGTCTTTGGTTTTCTTGTCTGATTTAGGCAGCCCATTCCATGCTCAAATGGCACTAACTAGGGAAGGAGCACTTGTACAAATTTGTCCCAGCATTTGGAGTAAAAAATATGTCTATCTGAGTATTTAATTAAATTTGTCTTACCATTTTTAAGTTAGGGTTCAGTATTTTATGGATTTTTGCTACTTTAGTATTTATCTTACTATACTACAATCTCTAATCAAATGTGAATATTAGTTTCTTATAAATCTTACAAATCTATTTTGCGTCTGTTCTACTTTCAATATGTTATATTTATGAGTTGTGGGATCCCAAAACATAAGTTGCATATTCTAATATAGGCCTGACTAATGTTAAATAGCAAATTGCTGGGAGTAACTTCAGTATGATGAATGCTGTTTGTGCGTGTCTTTTGTTAATTGAATGACTAGACGAATGCTAATGAATTGGCAGACTAAAAATGTATTTCAACTCAGCTCTCTCGATTCTCTGTCCATAACCTGACTATCAGATTCAAATTTGCCTTTTACCTTTACGCGCAGACAATGCCCTGTTAGATTAGACTTTGCCTTGACATTAATAAAGCACAAGGCTAAACGATTAAAAAAATATGCCTCTATCTAACCCAAAACCCTGTTTTCAGTCATGGACATTTGTATGTTGCTCTCTCCAGAGTTCCTTTTTTTCCTTCACTCACAGTCGTTTGCACAACCTCACCCCATTTGGAGACCTGTGTCTTTCAAGAAGTGTTCACCCGTCACTAAATAATGTCGTATGCTACACCGTGAGTCGACTAGTATATTATTACTGAGAGTTAAGAGAGTTGAAAGAGAAAGTTAAGAGCGAGAGAGAGCGCAATGAGAGAAAAAGAATTGAGAGAGCGAGTTGAGAGTATGAGTTGAGAGAGAGAGAGAGAATCGAGAGAGAGAATTTAGAGATTGAACTGAGAGAGAGATGAGAGTTGAACAGATTGTGTTAAGAGAGAGAGAGAGAGAATTGAGACTGAAAGAGAGGAATGAGAGAGTTGTGAGAGATGAGAGAGAAATTTGAGAGAGCAATAGGAAATAGCGTGTCTCAATAAAAGATTTGCGCTGTTCCAAGAATAAACTTACTAATTAAAAACCATCATTATAAAAGAAGTCACACCATATCAACAACATTGCATCATCTAAAGAACACATTTAAAAGAATTATTGTTTATCTTTCTAAAGAATCTTACTTCTTAGTCAATTGTTGAAATTTTTCTCTGAAGAAATACCAAGCCGGATATCTTCCACTTGGGTTTTGAGAAACAAGTGTTAAGACTTGAAGAGCGTCATGGACTGCTATAGGAGAATTCTCTAGCAGTATAAGATTCATAAAACTAAAAAAAAACAAAAACTTATTTTGGTTATAAAAACAAAAAGATATTTAAAGGCTTTAGTTTTGGAATCATTTTATTAAATTTCTGAAAAATAATATAAAAGTTATCCTTTTATGTCAGGTACCCATTGGAGCTGGGTGGACTCAGAAGTGCCCTAATGATCCCTAAATTAAAAATCCCAGTCTTCACCAGGATTCGAATCGGGACCCCTTGGTTCGGAAGCCTACGCTTTATGTCCTTAGACGTGTGCAAGTAATGGAAAAAGGGACGTAACTTTCAATTCATTACTTCCCGCATTTTTAATTCCCTTTTTTACTGCATTTTCAGTACACTATTTACTGTATTTTATAAATACACCATTCACTGTACTTTCAATACACTATTTACAGCTCATTAATACACCATTCACTGCATTTTATAAATACACTATTTACTGCACTTTCAATACATTATTTTCTGCATTTTTAATAAAATATTTACTTCAGTTTCAATACACTATTTAATTTACTGCAATTTCACCAATATTTACTGCACTTGTTCTTATACAGTATACATTTTTATACATTTTTACTGGCACTTTCAATACACAATTTACTGCACTTTTAATACACTATTTAAATTACTGCATTGTCAGTGCACTATTTACTGCACTTTAAATACACAAATTACTACACTTTTAATTCACTATTTACTGCACTTTCAATACGCTATTTACTGCAACTTTATAAATACATTGTTTATTGCACTTTCAATGCAATATTTACTGCACTTGTAATACCCGACTATCTTCATCGGCCCGCCCACAAAATACTTCCCACATGAAATAATCTTTCAACAGCAAAGCAAAACTACGAAATTCCCCAACCAGCAAGACAAGATGTCCTGATCTTCAGAAGCATTATTTCAGGTTTATGTAATGAGATAATCTGTAACACACCAGAAAAATACTTTAACTATAAACATTATGTCGCAATGATGATGTGATGTACTCTTAACTAGTCTCTAACCCTAACCCTATCAGTATTGTTATATACTACAGCACCTTCCCACAATAAGGTAATGACCTTTACTGGTACTAGAGCAAGGTGGCTGAGAGGTAAAGCAACTTGCTTCAAAACCAGGGGCTCTTGGGTTCGATTCCTAATTCCTAGTAAAGACTGGGATTTTTTATTTCTAAATCTTTAGGGCACCTCTGAGTCTACTTGCTCTAATTAGTACCTGACATTAGTTGGTCAAAAAGTAAATGTTTTTTTTTTGTTCTTGTACTGAAGCATTCTTTAACCATGGGCCACAGAAATAGATGACATTTTCATCAGAAGGAAGGTCCTAAAGGTTTACTGTACTTACTAAACTGATACTTAGCTAGAGCCATGAAAACATAGAGTTTCACAGAATCACACAATCATTTTATTGAAAGATGATCATTGAGACAGGACCGTCTTTACACATTGCAGGGCCCAATTTAAAGGACGCTTTCTTCTATTTTCGATGTACAATATCTACTGTTCATTATATCGTTATATCAACATCTATACTAATAAAAGGCAAAGCCCTGACTCACTGACTCATCACTAATTCTGCAACTTCCCGTGTAGGTACAAGGTTGAAATTTGGCAGGCGCATTCCCTACAGCTTAATTACAAAAGTGCAGCAGGTTTCTTTTCCCAATCGTACGCGTAACGGTCGTAACGGTCGACAACGTCCGCCATGTTGAACGTTCGTATTTATGGAGCCATCTTCACGAAACTTGGTACGCGGCTTCCCTGCGCTAACCGAAACCGATGTACGTACTTATTTAACGGTCGTAACGGTCGACAACGTCCGCCATGTTGAACTTTCGTATTTATGGAGCCATCTTCACGAAACTTGGTACGCGGCTTCCCTGCTTATTTTAGTGTTTTTATACGTAGGAGGGCAAAAATGTGGGAGGCTCATTCTTAATTTTCTGTCGACGATTGTTATTGGCTTCGCTTCTTGGTACGACGGTTTACTCTTTTCGCTTGGCTTTTGTTGTATCTTCGTTACAAGGGACGGCGTCACCTTTCTGTGTGCGCATCGAGGTCTTCTTTGTAGTCTGCTACAGCAAGGTAGCGTCCACGATTGGCGTTGTTATATCCCGACTCATTCATTCGACTGCTGGTATTTTACACTCACGTTTCATTTATCGCTCCAAGCGTACCCCCACTGAACATGTCTCTCGAGATGGTCACCATCGATCAAAGGACTGTGGCTTACCGGGTGGTTTCCATGCCCCCTGATGGATCCTGCCTTTTCCATTCTCTGTGCTACACATTGCACGGCCACATCAGACTCACTGCTAATGTCCGAAGGGACATTGTGTTGTATGTGCTCAACAACTGGGACAGGTTCAAGGTGTGGACAGATGATGGTACGGGAGACAATTACACAACACAGGAGCACTATCACAGTGAACTCGTTCATTCGACTGCTGGTATTTTACACTCACGTTTCATTTATCGCTCCAAGCGTACCCCCACTGAACATGTCTCTCGAGATGGTCACCATCGATCAAAGGACTGTGGCTTACCGGGTGGTTTCCATGCCCCCTGATGGATCCTGCCTTTTCCATTCTCTGTGCTACACATTGCACGGCCACATCAGACTCACTGCTGATGTCCGAAGGGACATTGTGTTGTATGTGCTCAACAACTGGGACAGGTTCAAGGTGTGGACAGATGATGGTACGGGAGACAATTACACAACACAGGAGCACTATCACAGTGAAATGCTTAAGCCCTCAACTTATGGTTCTGCCTGTGAGTTGATGGCTGCCTCTGAGTGAGGTCTCTCGGTACGAAGCTGGTCGTTACATCAGCAGCTCTGAAGCAGCGTGGCGCATTTTCTGCTTTCCCATTCACGAACGCTACCCTCCGGTCGTTCATCTTGCAGTGCATCTCGAGAACGGACAGAGAATTTATTTCACAGAGGGCAATGTTGCAGAAAAAGTACACAATCCACCACAGACGACTCTGTTAGCCTTCTTTGATCTTTGCAACCATGATGACTTTGCAAAGGAGCTTTATTATCACGAAGTTCCATCTTATTATGTGTGGACAAGAAACATGTTTCGTCGGAGGAAGCAGGGGAAGGCTGTGCCAGGACATTCGGGGGTGAAGAAAGATAATGTGCTTGGAAGGGTCTACACTGTGCACCCGAACAACTCTGAATGTTACCACCTTCGATTGCTGCTCTACAAAATCATAGGTCCCACCTCTTTCGAATCTCTCAGAACAGTTGACGGTGTTGTCCATCCAACCTAGAAGTCGGCCTGCAGGGCACTTGGTTTGTTACAGGACGATGTCAACTGGGACGAGACTCTCCAGGAAGCTGCTCTGTCTCGCTCACCTCAAAAGATCCGTGAACTGTTCGCTGTAATGTTGGTCTTCTGCCAAATGGAGAACCCCTTAAATCTCTGGAAAAAACATAGAGACAGCATGGCAGATGATGTTAGGAGACAGACTGAAAGAGATCATGGAGGAACAGAAGTCCAACAGTGGTTGCCTATGATCTACAACAAGTGTCTTCAGTTGCTTGAGAACTACGTCATTGCTATCGGAGGTCTCTCTGTCGATCATTACGGGCTGCCTTCACCTTCGAGAGAACTGGCAGAGGTTACGTCGAATCCCGAGTACTTGAGGGAAACCTCTTACGACACCTCGGAGTTGGCCAATGTAGTCTCAAACAACGAGCCTTTGCTGAATGGTGACCAAAAGAGAGTTTACGAGCAAGTCATGAGGAGCGTTGTCTCGGGCACTGGCACGGTGTTTTTTCTTGATGCTCCAGGAGGAACTGGCAAGACATTCCTCATAAACCTTCTGCTTGCGAAAGTCCGAGCGGAAGGTGACATTGCTGTAGCTGTGGCTTCTTCTGGCATTGCAGCAACTCTTCTTCAGGGTGGGAGAACTGCTCATTCAGCTTTCAAGTTACCTCTCAACCTCAGCCACACCACTGATTCGCCCTCCACGTGCAACATATTAAAGCAGAGCAACATGGCTGAAGTGCTAAGACAGTGCAAGCTGATTGTCTGGGATGAGTCCACCATGGCACACAGAGGGGGTGTCGAGGCTTTGGACAGGACCCTCCAAGACATCCAAAACACCACCACACGTATGGGAGGCTTGACAGTGTTGCTGGCTGGGGACTTTCGGCAAACCCTACCAGTCGTGCCCAGAGGAACACGCGCCGACGAAGTGAAAGCCTGTCTGAAGTCTTCGTACCTGTGGCGTCAAATCACTGTCGTCACTTTAAGAATAAACATGAGGGTTCATCTGAATGGCGACACAAGAGCCGGAGAGTTCTCTGATCTTCTGATGAGTATTGGTGATGGCAGCTTCAGTCAAGAAAATTCTAAAATAGCAATTCCCTCAAATCTCTATCTCCTGGTGAAGACCTTGCAAAACCTTCGTTACAATGTTTATCCCAATCTAAGAACTCTCCAGCATATAGACGTGTCATGGTTGAGGGAGAGAGCTATCCTAACACCACGAAACGACATGACCACGGCCATAAACCACGTTTTACTCCAAGAACTCCCCTCACAATCTAAAACATACCAGTCTGTGGATTCAGTTGTGGAAATGGAAGACGCGGTGCACTATCCGGTAGAGTTTCTCAACTCTCTGAATCCTCCAGGCACTCCTGAGCATCGTCTCATTTTGAAGGTTGGGGCACCGATAATGTTGCTGAGGAACTTGCAGCCACCTAAACTGTGCAACGGCACCAGACTTCAAGTCACGTCTCTGCAGAAGAACCTCATTGAGGCAACTATTTTCACTGGCAGTGGCTCAGGAGAGACAGTTTTGATTCCTCGCATCCCCGTCATCCCCTCTGACCTCCCATTTCAATTCAAACGCCTCCAATTCCCAGTAAGGCTCTGCTTCGCCATGACAATCAACAAGTCTCAGGGACAGACACTACAAAAGGTTGGCATTGACTTGAGACAGGACTGCTTCTCACATGGGCAACTGTACGTCGCATGCTCAAGAGTAAGCTCGGCGCAGGGATTGGTCATACTGCAGCCGGAGGGCCGAACTGACAACGTGGTGTACAAAGAGATCCTCAACAAATAACTGTGTATTGGTACATGTATGTTTCTTCTCTATTTCAAAAGGTTTACTTTTCTTCTTAGTAATGAAATATTTAAGGCAGTACATATGACACATTATTTTTACTTATCGGACTAACATTGCAAAAAGCCACACAAAAACTGCGTTGTTCCGGTTATTCCAAAAATACATGCGCTACATTCCATGCGGTAACACTCCTGGCACAAATGAGAATGTTTTGTTGTTACATGTAGGCCTATTAATTAAAGCAAATTTGAAATGTTAATGCAATAATCCTCCCGCTGCAAAGCGCGGGTATTTTGCTAGTTTATTATATAACACGCATAAGAAGCAACTTAAATCCAATTCGCGCGAGTGGGTTAAATTAAAATAACGTCAAAAAATTTCAAGGCTTTAAGTTCTGCATCTTTGAAAGCCTATGACAAGAGTCAGGAATGATAATAATGTGCTAAATGTAGATCTTACTCTAAAAAATTATATCTACCATAACAGCTTGTCTGAAAATGGTTTAAGTTTTTATCGACCTGTTTAAAAAAACTAAAAAAAAAATTTGTAATCAACACGGGTAAATCGCGCGCGTTCGAGGCGTATAATTCTTCTTTGCCTCCATCATTTTTTTTTTGTAGGCATTGCAGGATGCGCGAGAACATGCGCAAAGAACCTGTTTTCTTTACGGCTTTGTAAAAAAAAAAACTCGAAGTCAGCGTTCCTTTAGTATAGTTCCATGATTCAACCTTCTCTAAACTACCGCCATATTGTTCCCTCTCTACGCCTACCCTGCAGCGTCATTCGTGCGTCTGACTATCTTACTTTTACCGTCGCTAAAAAACAATACACGATATATTTATCTACAAACCTAACGTACTCTCTAACTAAACTAGGTCACTACAAAGTTTACCGGTTGAGAATCCATGGATAAACTGAACAAGATAGTCCTCCCAGAAGAAAGTTTTTTTCTGCGGTTTCATTGGTCTTCTCGTACATCTAAAAAACGAAGTGAAAGTTTGTACAAAGATTATATAAACTCAATCTGTCTGTCTGGCCAAAAGTTTGTTCACGTTATTTCTTCCAAACCTATTCACGGATCAAGCTGTAATTTTGCACAATTATTTCTTTAACCTGACAACACAAGAATCAATAACAAAATATTTACCAGTTAGTCAATGAAGTATTGTTGATTAATTATTAATTTTTTTGGAGCCTCGAACAAGGGAAAGAAATTGTACTTGACTGAAGTTGTGTTATAGAGCTGAATTAGTGGCATTTAAAGGTCACCACTTTAAAGTAAGTTTGAAACAAACAATAGATAACTGTACAATCTTCTATTTTCAAAGAACACCACTGGCGGAGTTTTTAGCATTCGGATTGTGGAGGTTTGAGCCATGAGTTCAAATTCAAGTCATTCCCTCCCTCCTTATTTTTATTTTATAAATGCTTTTAAAAAGCGATTATAAGAGTTAATCACATTAACTGTGGGAAGCGTGGTTGAGAGACTAAGGGCGCTTTGACGGGGGATCGAGGTTCGAAACCCGACTCGGGCAGAGTTGTGTTTACTGAGAGTCTAAAGGCAGCACGGAAAAAACTTCTCCTAAAAACCTCCCCCCACTGGTCCACAACTGAGATTGGACCAAAGCGCTCTGAGCATGCTATAAGCATGAAAGTAGCGCTATATAAAGCCATAAATATATATATATATATATATATATATATATATATATATATATATATATATATATATATATATATAAGTAGTATTTTCCATAAGAAAACATCAATGTGAAATATTTAACAGACCTTAAAAGCAAAGTTCCATTCGTGGACTCCACCAGCATAGATGGCATAACAATACACAGTCGGTTTTATGTCGGGTTCAATTCTAATGAAATAAAAAAATACCATGAGACTTTAAGTTCTTGATACATACAGTGGTTATAAGGTTATGGAGCTTTATATTGCACCTAGTTTAATTACCCTGCCTTGCACCAGTGTTTTTGGTGCGTACGAGCGCACTATTGAACGTTGGGTTAGAAGAAAGTGATTAGTGAAAGTCCATAGACATAAATAAATATAGACTGGCCGATAAAAGAGTTTTATGAAACGAAAATTTGTGACTTGCAATTTTGTGTACTTTATTAAATATGACAGTTAAATCTAAAAAAGTTTTAAACAGATAGGTCTTAATGTTCTTCTTAAAAGTGGTGTAGCATGTTGTCTGTCTGAGATCAATGGGGAGTGAGTTCCAAACCTTTGGTCCGTGAACAGACCGTAGCTTTTGAGGGAGAAACGTGGCACTACTAAAAGCGTTGAGTCCATTGAGCGCAGGGCTCTCTGGGGGACATATGGAGTAATCAGTATTCGGAAATCCGACAACAATAGATATACATGTTTTCAAGTTACATGGAGTTATTTCCATTTTCCAGTCTATATTTATTTACGTCTATGGGAAAGTCTGAATTGTTGGGGAACTTTTGTGCTTCCTGAAAGCTATAGTAGGGCCTGGAGCGAAACAGGGAACGGCTCTGTTTGGTCCGTATTCAGGTTTGGGAGAAAATGATTGGTAGAATTAAGAACAAGACTGTTTGAATATAGAAGGCTGTCAAGTGTTTGTCCTGGTAAATTAACACATTTTCTTATTTACTGTAGAACTTTGTTGAGTTGCCTGCCTTAAATTTACAACATTGTTAGTTTTGTTTGGAAATAACTATATTGTGCAATGTTTTTAGCATCCACAAAAGTAGTGACATAGTCAGACAGACGAATGACGTTGCAGAATGTGGGTACATGATAGGAGGACAAGATGGCCAGGAATGAGAAAAAGATGGATATTAATAGAGATTAAGCGCTTGTCTTCCGAATCAAGTGCCATGGGTTCCAATCTTGGTGAAGACTGAGATTTTGAATTTGGGGATTTTAGGACATCCCTGAGTCCACCAGACTCTAATGGGTACCTGACTTGGGGAAAGTAAAGGCGGTTGATCGTTGTGCTGGCCATATGGCACCTTGCTGTTTAACCGTTGCCACAGACACAGATGATCTTAAGTTTCTGAAAGAGAAATTTTACTTTTTTTTTTAATAATTAATTTTGTCTTGATTAAGTATATTATAGTTAATTGTGATGTCCCTTGGCTAGTCTAAACTCGCTCAAACGAATAAGTGAGGCAGTTTTGAGTTAGAAAACACACAAAGGAAATGCTCCTGTCGTCTCATCGTGGCATCTCCATGGAAACGTCCGTCCGGGGAAGCAGAAAGCTAAGAATGAGAGCAAACGGGACTACCAGTGCATATTCCATATTTTGAACACCTAGGATTCTTCTGAGCCAGCGAAGGTGAATTGACCCCTTAATATAAGAATCCGAAGAATGTAAAACAAACACTTTGAGTATATTTTAAGATAAAAGGGAAATAAATCTTATTCCAACTTACAAATTATTTTGGGGATTATCCATCCATGTCTTGAAAAGACGTTTGCTAGCATCAAGACATTCTTGAATTCCATTTCTACAAGCCAGATTTGCTATGGTTGCTCTAGCTAGTCTACAAACACAAATTTGTCAAAAAGAAAAAATCTGAATGACTAAAGAAGATTAACATCCGTGTACCAGTGGTTTGTAAGGGTAAAGAGCATGAAATGGGTTGCCTGAGCTAGTCAGGAAAACCAGGGACCTAGCAGAATTTAGGTCATTGGTTAATTAATATGCATGACTAAATGCATGGGGCGTAGGACGTAATCATCTTCTTTTTTGAAGTAAAAGGCTGCTGACAATAGTTAATCCCAGGCAGTGGCGTCACTAGGGTGGATGTCACCCCCCACGCTCCCACGCTGAGAAAAAGCTCGTGTTTTATGTTTGTTTGTTTAACCATAATACACATACTTTATAATTAACTACATTAATTGATTGTTAAACAATTATAAAATGTTAAGGCTTATCAAAAAATTTCAGTTGTTACAATTTATCTATAGTTCAATTTTGCAAGAATGCAACCTTAAGTTGATTATAGTGTTGTTTTTTTCTTTTCTGGATTTCAAACTTGATAACGTATCAATCACTATAATTAATTTCTTGTAAGATTTCCTTTTAAATAAATTTACCGGTTGTGAAAGTGTCATCTGTTCATTGTCAGAGGTGTTATGCTTTTGTTAAAGAAAAAGTTTAATTAGCCACCACATTGTCAATAGTTTAAAGGTAGGCCCACTCTTATGTATCGTTAACCTAGTGTACAGATTCCCCGCTGTTGTTGTTGAGTTTTATAAGTGCTATCTTGGGTTGTTTTAAATAGGAAGAATCAAAGAGTTTTCCAGGTTTTGGAGGAATGTTTTTGCATCGGTTAGAAAGACAATCTGACTGTGTGAGATACTTGGATGATTTGCTAGCATGGTAGCAGCTAGTTCAGGATGTGATTTCTGATACTTACAAAGGGTTTTTCTTTTAAGCATTGTGACAGAATCTATCTCAGGTTTAGTGAGGCTTTAACGAGGCTTATTGTAAGACTGAAGTTTTGACATATAGCTGCCAAAAGCATTTATTTGCCTTTGTAATTCATCTTGTGAATAAGAGTTCAGTGCAGCAGCATTGGCAAACAGCAGTTTCCTAATCAGAATACCCCAAATGATCCCTTAGTCTAATAATCCACTCTTGACATATAGCTGCCAAAGCATTTACTTGCCTTTGTAATTCATCTTGCGAATAACAGGTCTGTGCCACATCATCGGCAAACACCAGTTTCCTAATCGGAATACCCCAAATGATCCACTATTCTAATAATCCTGAAATTCTTCCCGGAGAAGAAAACTCAGGTGCTGCGGCATCAAGGAAAAGATTTTGTTTTATTTTAACACGCATATACACTTAAATAGACTTTAGTTTGCGGACTTACGCATCTGTGTTTAAAGCAACAGAGTTTCCATTGTTGTCCATTCCATAATACTGAAAAGCATCTCTTAATAACTTCTGCATAAATGCCTATTAAAAAGAAAGAAAAAAAAGTCAAGTCTAGTTTAATTTACTACAGATTAGGTATTTTTAATATAACTCACATTACCCTAAAATACCATTCTTTAGATTTGGTATTATAACACTTGCGCCATCCTTGTATGTAAAAACCATTTTCGAACAGTATGATCAAAACTTATTTAAATGTCCATGGTACATATAAATCTGGGTTGTTGACTTTGATCTGGCTTTTTTCCCAGATGCAGCGTCAGAGAATTGTGTTTCGACAAATGTTTTTTTGTCAATCTCCTATTTTAAAAAAGGAGATATATCTGAAACTACAGACCAGTGTCACTCGCAAGGATCACATGTGAAATAATAGAACTTGTAATATGTAACAACTTCATTGACTACTCCATATCAATATGGCTTTAGAAAATATATGTCATGGAAAATTCAACTAATAAGGCCTAATTGATAATCTATTTTAAAAGGCTTAGATAATAGATGTTATTTTATTATACCTTTCTAATGCATTTGACAAAGTTAACCACCATATATTTCTGAAAAAATAAAAATATTTCGGGATAATTGTCCAGCAATGGATTTAGAATTTTACTGATTGGTACAGAACAAAGTGAGGCGCGCTGGCTGAGCGGTAAAGCGCTTGGCTTCTGAATTATGGTGAAGACTGGGATTTTTAATTTCGCGATCTTTTGGCACCTTTGAGTCCACCCAGCTCTAATGGGTACCTGACATTAGTAGGGGAAATATAAAGGCGGTTGGTCGTTGTGCTGACCACATGACACCCTCGTAAACCGTAGGCCACAGAATCAGATAACCTTTACATCATCTGCCCTATAGGTCTGAAAGGGGAGCTCTACTTTTTTTTTACTAGAACAAAGTGTAATTATAAATGGTCCCACATCAACACTAAACCCGACGACAGTAAACTCAGTCTTTGGCCTTTTACCCTTTACTGATTTATAAAAATGACAAAACAAATTGCATTTGTTCAGAAACAACATTAGATTATTTTCAGATAACTACGTAATATATAGAGCAATAAAACAACACAAGATAATTGGAAGAATTACAAAAACGTCTTTCAACCCAGATAAATGTCAATTATTAAGAGTAGCAACCTTTCCCATGTAAAACAAAAAAAAAACTACTTATTTTATTCATGGTGAATCAGTTAAAGAGGCAGACTGAAAAAGCAATGGAAAACAACAAGACAGAATGAAATAACCTGTCATTGAATGAAATTCTATTCAAGGAAGTATCCATAAGGTGCATTGGTTGGACCACATACCAGACACAGAAATGTGACCTAGACTTAGGATAGGTCATAAGACCAGTGACGTGTACTGTACTGGCAAGTTAGTCCAGTGGTACTTTGTGGTCCCAATTATATTATCTAGGCTAATAACTATAGCCTCTAGATGTACAAAACTACTGAGACAGACAAGTAATAATTCTAAGATTTCAGTTGCAACAAAAAAAAAGAGAAGTTTATTTACAAACAAAAGAAAAAGATCCTGGAAAATATAAATGAAAATAAAGGCTCACAAAACATAATGACATAATGAAACAAAGCAAAGTTGCAAGACAGTTTCCGGTCAATATAATTAAAGAAACATCATCATAGAGGCACAATAATGTCTTATGCCGAAAAACTAAAAAGATGGTTTACAATAATATACATGCATAAACAATGAAATGACGTCATTCATGAGACACACTACTGTCTCGTATCTAAACAAAAGATGTCTTTAAAAAAAAAACATCTTCTTCTTCTTATATAATACAGACGTTACTTCAAAAAAGAAGATGATTACGTCCTACGCGTCATGCATTTAGTCATGCATATTAACCAATGACCTAAATTCTGCCAAGTCACTGGTTTTTCTGGCTAGCTCAGGCAACCCATTCCATGCTCTAATAGCACTAGGGAAGAAGGAGTATTTGTACAAATTTGTCCTAGCATATGGGACGAGGAATGTGCCTTTATTTTTGTGTCTTTCAGAGTATTTTATTAAATTTTGTTTTTGTATTTGAAGATTATGGTTCAGTGCTTTATGTATAATTGCTACTTTACTTTTGAGTCTTCTGTCCCGAAGGCTTTCTAAATTTAGTGATTTTACTAATGGTGTTACTCTAGTCAAATGTGAATATTCGTTTGTTATGAATCTCACTGCTCTATTTTGTGTTTGTTCCAGTTTCTTAATGTTTTCTTGAGTTGAGGGGTCCCAAACGGTGGATGCATATTCTATTATTGGCCTTACCAAAGTTAAATAACATTTTAGTTTTATGTTCTTATTTTATTTATAGAAATTTCTTTTAATAAACCCTTATGCTTTGTTTGATTTTTTTATAGTTTCATCAATATGTGGATTCCATAACAGTTTTTCATTTATTATAACACCTAGGTATTTTGCGTTTTTAGTCTGTGTTACTGGTTTGCCATGAATAAGATAAGTGGAAATTATTTGTTTTAGTTTTTTTGTTACTCTTAACATCTGACATTTTTCTGGGTGGAAAGACATGCTCCAATTTGATTCCCATTTCTATAATTCATCTAATTCTCTTTGTAAAATATCTGTGTCTTGTTTTGTTTTTATTGTTCTATATATTATGCAATCGTCTGCAAATAATCTGACTTTTGTTCCTGAACTAATGCAATTTGGTAAATCATTTATGTAAATTAAAAGTAGTAGTGGACCCAAGACTGTTCCTTGAGGTACACATGAGTTTACTGTTATTGGTGTTGATTTAGAGCCATTTATTATTACAGTTTGTTCTCTCCCTATCAGAAAATCTTTAATCCACTGATGCAGTGGACCATTAATGCCGAAATATTTTAATTTTTTAAGCAAACTATGGTGGTGAACTTTGTCAAAAGCCTTAGAAAAATCTAGTAAGATAACATCTATTTGTTCACTATTATCTAAACCTTTTGAAAAATCATCAATTAGTCCTATTAGTTGTTAGTTAGTTAGTTGTTAGTTGTGTTTCACATGATCTATATTTTCTAAAGCCATGTTGGTTTGGGGTGAGGACATTATGTTTGTCTAAGTGGTTTATGATGTTGCTACATATTATGTGTTCTAGGATTTTACATGTGATGCTGGTAAGTGATACTGGTCTGTAGTTTCCTGGATCAAATTTTTCTCCTTTTTTAAATAAGGGGGTGACATTAGCTTCTTTCCAGTCCTTTGGTACTCTGCCCTGGTTAAGCGATGCTTGAAAGAGTATTTTGAACACTGGGGCTAGCTCATTGCTTAGTTCTTTGAGTAATCTAGCTGGAATACCATCAGGTCCAGACGCTTTATTTGGTTTGGTGTTGGCTAATAGTTTTTTAATTCCATTTTCTTGTACTACTATATCTTCTATGTTGTCTACTTGGTTCAAATTCAGTAATATGTCTTTGTCTCCTGGGGCTGAGAATGCTGATGCAAAGTATTTGTTTAGGATGTTTGCTTTAGTTTCATTATCATTATGTATTATGTTATGTTCATCTTTTAATGGCGCTATGCTTGTTGTTTCCATTTTCTTAGACTTAATGTATGACCATAGGTTTTTGTTGTTATCTTTAGATATTACATTGTTTATGTATTCACTCTGCAGCTGTGTGCTTACTTTTTGGGTTAGGTGTTTAATTTTTATATACTTTTTGTAAACTCTTTCTGCCTTGGTTTCTTTAAATTTTCTATATAGGTTTTCCTTCTGTTTACAAAGCTTCTTTAGTCTATTATTAAACCAGCATTTATTTAGTTTGTTTGATGTGTATTTAGTTGGTATATGATTTTCTATAATGCTTTTAAGATGGTTTTTAATGAAATTCCAGAGGTCATCGACTGGTTGGTTAATGTCTTTTTCTAATAAGAATGTTTGTTGAAAGTTTAATGCAGCTTGGTGTAGTTGTGTTAGGTTACATTTATTCCAGAGTAAGATTTTTCATTTGGGTTTTGTATTGGCTACTGATTTTATCTGACTGTGTATTTTTATGATCTCATGGTCTGATAGACCAGGGATAATGTCATAATCAACTACTAATCCAGGTCTGTTGGTTAAGAAGAGATCTAATGTGTTGTTTAATCTAGTTGGCTTTTTAATGATTTGATCTAAACTTAGGTTGTGTAAAGTTTCTATGAAAAGCTCATTTATGTCCTTAAGGTTTTGGTGTTTATCTATGGTTAGTGTTTTCCAATTTATATCAGGTAGGTTGAAATCACCCATAATTCAAAAAACTGCATTTTTATTTGTCTCTTTAAGTGTAGTAATCTGATTACATAGTTCCTGCATGTATTCTAAACTAGAATTTGGTGGTCTGTAAATGCTGCCTATTATTAGGGATGTTGATGTGGTATTAATTTTACAAAATGTAGATTCTATATTTTTTTAGTTAGGTAAGGTAATTTCTTCTGCTATAAGAGTGTTTTTTATTGCTAGAAGAACTCCTCCATGATTATCAGCCCTATCTTTTCTAAAAATTTCATAATTACTATTGAAAATTTCTGCATATTAAATTTCAGGATGTAGCCAAGTTTCTGTTCCTGCAATTATGTCTGGTTTCTCACATTCTAATAAAATTTCTAAGTCTGCTGATTTGTTCCTAATGCTTTGAAAATTTATTACTAAGGTTTTAAGGTATTTTGGTATTACTTCTTTAGTAGGTTTGTTTAGTGAGGCTGTTGTATTAATTTTAGTAGATTTAGGTTTAACAGGAGTGGATCTGGCTAGTGGTTGGTGAGTTTGAGTTGAGATGATGTTTAGGATGTTGTATGGGTTAGAAGTGTCTGCATCAAAGGAATCAAACAGTCCTGATGTAAACTGAGGTAACCCACACGGTACACAGTGCCATGATGCATCTTTGTTGCCTAAGGCATAATACACAGGTGTATTCATATGGAGACATGATGCATGGTACCATTTATCGCAGGTATCACATTGAATGGCTTTCTGTTTCCAGGTGCATACTTTTTTGCAGATGTATACAGGAGAGGATAAGAGACTAAGTAGACCTATACCATTTACATAAACCAGCTTAGTACTAACAAATAAATAAAGTCTACTTAGCTCATTATCGAAATACTCTTTCCACAACAGTGGCACACTCCTCTTGAGTAACACAGCATTAGTACAACAACACAAGTATTAGTTCAACATTATAGAGATTTAGTTCAAACTACACTGGTCAGTTGAAAGACTCAAGAGAGAGTGGCCATTGTAAACAGTTAACAGGGACTTGATATCAAGTAATAAAGGGGACTAACTCTAATAAAAAAAAATAAAGGTAGCCACCCTTATTGTCACTCTTGTCACAGCTGTCCAACATGAACAGTATCAATGCCGTAGTAAAAAGTTCCCTACTTCGATGGACGGGAGATGTAGTCGCATGCCAGGCCATCGCCTTTCCAAACGACTTTTGTACCAGGAGTTGTGTGCCGGAAAGCGCTCACAGAAAGATTAATACAAGCGCTTTAAAGAAACTCTCAAGAGCTACTTCAAGGAGTGCGATATCGACATTCACTGCTGGGAAGCACTAGCTCTCGATTGCTCCTCATGGTGAGGCTGTGAGTCTCGGAGTCTTAAGATTTGAAGCAAGAAGAGTGGCCATGGCGAAAGAGCGTCGAATCAACAAAAAGCTGAGAGAAGAAGCAGGCCTATCTGCAACTGACCAAACCTAACCATGAAACGTATGCGGCCGGCCTTTAAAACGAGGATTAGACTTTACAGTCACCTTCGAGTCCATAGGAAATGAGAAATGTGCTCATCTTCGACCACGAAGGAGGAGCTCTATTCAGGTAAAAAATTAAAAGGAATGGAGAAGAATGGTTGACAGATCTTATGTGGTTAACCATTCAACAGACTAAGGGATAGGTGAAGGTGAAACCAGTTTTTTTTTCTTTTCTTTTCTATTACCTAGACTGTTGGACCGTTGGGGCACCATGCAAGACTCGTTGACCATTTCTCTGGGTGTCAATTTGTGTCTAGAAGCCTTTGAGATAGCCCTCCAACAGTCTCTTTCAGAGGCCATCTACTGCCAGCTACTTTGCTCTATGCCAGTGAGGGCAAAATGGCGCCTGATCTCATTTTTATATATTTTTTTTTGGGGTGGGGGTTGTTTTTTGTCACGCCGTTCAACTTTGAGTTCGCCATGCAAGCACGATTTCTTTCTATTGCTCGAAAATTAAAATAAAGTAATTAATTACCAGTAACTAATGGTTAATTTTTAAAACAATTATTATTGTTGAGTCAGGTACAAGAAATAGTCGCCCAAAAATTCAACTTGGTCTGAGATGGGGCGTTTAAGAAATAACCTGTGCAAACTTTTATCTGACAGACACACGGACAGACAGACAGAGTTTTATATAGTATATAGTAATTATATGTGTACTAACTGACCTGGAAGCTTTCAAATGCAGAACTCGTTATTAGCATTTGACTAATGTGATTCAGTTCCATTCTCGCAACAGTCCAGGGGACATACTCTCTTTCATTTCTAAGGTAATCCATGATTGAGAAAACAGTTTCTAATTCTAAGTTATCCGTTCTGTGATGTACATATTAGTATTCAGCATAAGTTTGAAAGAAAAAAAAATACAGGACAAAATCATAGTAATAAATGAATAGTATTGTTAGGTCAAAAGAAATGAACTCTACATGATAAGATATAAAATAAAATCTACATGATTAGCTCTAAACTCTACATGACGAAGTCTAAACTCTACATGATTAACCTCTAATCGATGAAACTCTACAAAATTAACTCTGCATGATTAAATATACATCATTAAGTCTAACTCTAAATCGATTAATTCTTAACTCTTCATGATTAGCTCTAAATTCCATATGATTAACTCATATACATGATTAAATCTAAACTATAATGAGTAAACTCTACATGATTAGTTCTAGATGATATACTCTCATTTCTACATGATTAAGCTCTACACGATTAATTAAATCTGAACTATACATGATTAACTCTAAGCTCTACATTGATTAACTCTAAACTCTACATTGATTAACTAAATTAACAGTCCAAAAGCTGCTATACGTTAAACAGGATTAGAAAATAACTTATAAATGTACAGCACGGTGGCTGTGTGGTTAGGCACTTGGCTTCCGAACCTGGGGTCCTGGGTTCGAATTTCGGTGAAGACTGGAATCTTGAATGAGGGCGCCCTTGAGTCCACCCAACTCTAATGGACACCTGACTTGAGATGTGAAAGTAAAGGCTGTTGGTCGTTGTGCTGGCTACATGATACCCTGTTCGTTAACCGCTGTTGAAGGAACATTATCTTCCCCCCAAAATAGCAAGGTTTGAAAGGAGAACTTATGTCTGTACAGATAACCGAAAGTGTACAGGGCAAAGCAGTGGCGTAGCAAGGAACCTGTGGGCACGGGTTTAGGAATATGTTGGTGGGCCCTCCCCCCCTCCCTACGAGACGAAATTCGAGTGTAACAAAAATGGAGTAGTCTGTAATATTGGTACAATTACCAAAAGACTTTGAAATGCAAAAAAAAAAAAAAGCTCAAGTGCTAGGAACCCCTTCTCTCTAGGGTTACTAAGCTTCAGGCTGTAGGCCCTAATGGTCGTGGGTCCAGGTTCATTGAACCCCTTCGCGCATCGGATGCTACACCACTGGGGGCAAAGCTAGGTAGCGTTCGTTAAGCTCCTTACAAGACACAATCTCTAAACCCACACACACACAAATCTTACAATTCTCATAACACGTCACTGCGTATGTACAAAAGTGGCGTAGCTAGGGTGGGGGGGGGGGGAAGAAAGGGAAGAATTTGAAAATTCCCCGGCCCCCGCTTGAGGGAGGACCACTATTTTTTTTTTACATTAAAAATGAAATATTACTCAAAATGCAGCCTCCCCCCCCCCCCCCCCAAAGAGGTCAAGTCCCCCGAGGCCCCAAACGATAAAAAAAAAATATGTCGCAACTATCTATTCAGTTGTGTAGTAAAAATGTTCACAGCTCTAATAGCGCTGCTTTCATGACGTCATTTGTGCTATTTTGTTTTGTTTTTTGTGTGCACTAGTTGCTCCCCCCTTGTCGCTTTGTCGTAATTTTTCATATGACGTCAAAAGCTTTTCTTCTTGGTCGTATGGTGCATTCACGCCATATTGCTCTACTGAAGCAGGCTGTATCTTTTGAGTTCCTGAATTCTCATTGTGTCCTCGTCATTGGATAGCCTTAGCGTTGGCCTTTTTAAATATATTTTTGAAAAATTATTTGACCCATGTTTATGGTGAGTTTTATTTCACATTGTAAAGTTATTTTAGTATGGATTCGGTCGTATTCGTACTTTGTAATTAGATTAGAAGATTCTGTTGTCTTTCTATAGGGTTCCAAGTTTTAGGTTGTAAGTCTGAGGTTTCAGGTTTCAAATCTCAGTTTTCGTTTCAAGTTTCAAGTTCTAGTTTTCAAGTTTCTACATTCAGTCTTTGGTGTTACATTGTGATATTGTGAGTTTTGGTGCTACTCTGAATTGTGGTTATCCTCTTTGTTGTTGAACATTCAGCTAGGCTAGATATGAACATTGATATATGAAGCACTCTGAACCTGATTACAGAATCTATCTTTGTTTTGAAATGGAACATTGATGAGGTCACTATTATTTCTTTAAAATACTGTTTAAGTATTTGATTAAACTATATTATGCTATATTTATCTTTGTATTCATTTATGATTCCCATTACTCATATATCATTTCATTGTATAAATCTCAATGGATTAAATTTATAGTTTTATTAAAAAGCATCATACACATCGTTTATTAGTTTATGTACAACTGGGTGTGTATGGTGTGTCTGTTAGGCTGAACTTTTGGACTTTTCAAAGTAATAATAAATTATAAAATAATTATAACACACACGCACATTGCAATTAATATTACTTTTAATACGTGGGCAACTTAATAATTTACTGATGAAATCTTAAGACCTGACTATATATGCATATACATATATAATTATCCTGAGATTAAGATTATATATAATTATCCTGAGATTAAGGTTGAGTGCAGTGTTTCATATTACTACGTAACACAGACCTAGTTGCAACCTGAATATTTTTTCACTTCTAGTGCAGAAAAAGCCGTTATCAGCCGACGGCCTATTTAGGTTTTCTTTTCTTCTCTGTACATGTCTTCAATAAGGACTTTACTTTGTGTCTCAACCTTGTGTCCCGCAGCCTTTCAAAGAGAGCTCTTCAATTGTCTCTTTCAGAGGCTATCTTCTGCCAGCTACTTTCCTCTATGCCAGGGAGGGCGAAGTGGCGCCACGGTCGATCTATATAGCGCTAATGGAGGGGTACCTCTGTTATACTGTTCTCCTTTATGGTTAACAAAGGCAATCGCATTTGACCTGAGTGCGTCTCCCAAGCGGGAAATGTGTCAAATTGTAATTAGTGCTTCTATACGATCCACACCGGCCCCTAGCAGAACATAGTTAAAACTCAGAAAAGACAAAGATAAAGACACATTCCTCGTTTCATATGCTAGGACAAATTTGTACAAACGCTATTTCTTCCCTACTACCATTAGAGCATGGAATGGGTTGCCTAAGCTAGCCAGAAAAACCAGTGACTTAGCAGAATTTAGGTAATCGGTTAATATGCATGACTAAATGCATGTCGCGTAGGACGTACTTATCTTCTTTTTTGAAGTAACGTCTGTATTTTATAGGACAACAAGATAGTTATTTGTAATGTAGCCATGCCAGCGTGTGCCCATTTTGAAGCGAAGTCATATTTGATGGAAGCGTTTATAGAGCGTTCGATGGAGCACCCAGGTCTTAAAGATAGATAGATAGATAAATAGATAGATAGATAGATAGACTAGATAGATAAAAGCTGAATAACAATTGGTAAAAATATTTCTAATCGCACAGGTTTATACATTTTACTATGTCTAGGTAGAGGGAGAGAGATAGATAGATACATAGATAGATACATAGAATTGCAGTTGAACTAACTCGTGGTAGATTAATAAAAAAACACACCTTTCAGACCATGCGATCTATATAGAAGACGTTGAGTAAATGTCATAAGTTTCTATGACCCAAGATGTCATGATGTCAGTATAATGAGCAACCGCCTTTACTTTTCCCAAACTAATGTCATGTAACCATTAAAGTTGTGCTAGACATTCATTATAGTAAACATTTTATTCCTAAAATAGTTTACCTTTTTTTATCTGATATTTAAAAAAATTATCTTTGAATAGAAATATTGATACAATGATTATCATCTCCATTACGCAGGGGCCTGAGGGCTTTGCACTGGGGTTTTGTGCCTCCTCATGTGGCTGGTGAGACCTATACGAGCTGGGAATGTTCGGCTGCAAACTGGGCAGGTTATTCCAGCTGGAGCTAGTGTCATTGGCCTTGCTTTTTTTTTTTCTCTGACGCTTTTAAAACATTGATTGTTTACGGACAGGCTACATAGTTTTAGCACTATTTACATCTCTGAAGAGACCAGATCCCAAGAGTTATACGTAGAAAAATTAGTCCAAAAAAAAATTAGATTACTGTATGTCTATTGAGAGGAGGCGCGATGGCTGAGCGGTAAAGCACTTGGCTTCCGAACCGGGGACCGGGGTTCGAATCCTGGTGAAGACTGGGATTTTTAATTTCGGGATCTTCGGGCGCCTCTGAGTCCACCCAGCTCTAATGGGTACCTGAAATTAGTTAGGGAAAGTAGTAAAGGCGGTTTGCCGTTGTGCTGGTCACATGACACCCTTGTTAACCGTAGGCCACAGAAACAGATAACCTTTACATCATCTGCCCTATATACCATAAGGGGAACTTTACTTTTATTTCTATTGAAAGCTAAACTTACTTTAATAAGTTCCAGGCATCATAGATGAGTTGAGCTCTGTTTAAGACTGGTATAACCTAAAAGAACAAAAAAAAATAGTTGATGACTTGAACCAATTTCATGGAAACACCGCACTTTTGATAGTATCATGTCCTTTTGCATTTACTCATATTTGATATGTATATACTTATGTACCATATTTTGTAACAAAATTTAACTACATTTAAAGAAATTTTAAGCAATAAATTATTGTGGAGTCCATACTAAAAAGCGAAAGTTTTAAAAGCTGACAATGAGAAACATATGTATTTAGAATGTCCATTATTCCTTCAAGTTAGAAGTACTGTAAGGGACTTATTAGAAGCAAACTGTGGCAACTATGTAAATGTTAACTTGTCAATTGTTTTAAACAAGCTGCCAAAGCTAAAAAATAAAATGATGCATAACTATAACTTAATTATTGTTTCCGAATACAGGAACCTTGTTTGGGCTAGCTGGCTCAAAGCTCTACATAATAATAAGGTTTTTCATCCTAATCACTTAGAATTGACATTTAGAAAAATAATGGATTTTAGGGTAGAGAATTATCTAGTTTGATTTTCATATACTTGTACAATGCTCAGGTAGTTTTCCAGAAATGGGGTGATGGGGGTCAGGGATATTTGATATTGTGTTGATTGTTCTGGGGTAGGGGATACTTGTATCATTTTTCTGTCTTTAGTGGCTTCAATGGCTAGGATGATTATGTAGTATGTCCTTGATATTAAATAATATTTCTATTACTATTATTATAATTTTAGGTTAATAAATTTTCAATTGTTTATGATTTAATACTTGTGAATTATGAGAATTTACAAATAAAAACATATTGGAAAAAAAAAAAAAAGCCCACAAAAGAGGCAAGATGGCCCATAAAAGAGGCACATTAAGCCCAAAAAAAGAGGCAAAGAAAAGAGGCCTAAGGCCCAAGGATTCCTATGATGATAAAGCTAAAATTGAATAGCGCAAATTCTGAGGTTTCCTTTTTAAAAAAAACTAAAAAAAATATGGAGGCGTGGTGGCTGATTGATATAGCGCTTGGCTACCGAAATGGAGGGCACCGGCTCAAATCCTCTTAAAGACGGGACCCTTAACTTTGGTACCCTAATGGCTAACTGACATTAGTTGGAGAAAAGCAAAGAGCAAAACAATTAATCAATAGTCAATTAACCAATTGATTATTTCTTTATTGATTTTTGTGTTGTCAGTAAAAGTAATAACTTCATGTTGGTCAGAGATTGGGTGTCGGAGAAATTAAGTGCACAAATCATCATGCAATTTCATTCAATATGTAACCAAATATTACCAACCGTATGATCCGTCTTCAGTTGCCAGGCCAGAGCTTCCCAATTTTCTAATTCATAATTAACTCTATAAAATCCAGTAAAATTGACGTTACAGATGAACCATGAAGTATTAGACTCTGGCGGCATATCACTATATGGGATAACCTCTGAAAAGAACAAAAAATATATAAATACTTTTTAAAATCCCAAAGTTTATATTAAGCATAGTTGTATCATTTCATTTAGATCAGTCATGTAATTAAATTTGTAATAGATCTACACCAGGGATGGGCAATCTTTTTACATCGAGGGCCGCATTTTAAAAAATTAGTGAATGGGGGCGCATATATATAAATATATAATGTCTTTCAATTCATATTTATACTGTATTATTGTCACAGTGAGGCTCTCAGAGGCTGATAACGCGAATGTTGTGGGTTAGATCCCTATACAGGCCACCATTTAATGTAACAACTCTATTACTGGTTAATTTGTAGGGTGTTACTTTGGGTTCTTGTGCGCGTGTTTTGAGTCTTATGTGTAACGACAAACATTGAGATTTACAGAATAACACCTTATCAGCAGATAATATATATTTATTAATATAAAATAATACATAGGCAATCCAGCCATAAGGCTCAATGTCTTAGAAAAATGGAAAAAAAAAATCTTAGAAGACAGCAGCCAGCCGCTCCATCCATCATAACTACGTCAAGTTGTCGCGAAGTAGGCGACTGCTGTCAATCAGGACAAGAACACAGCGGTACAAAAACTCGTTCGTACCTCACTCGGTCAGACTCTATCAGCGCCAATCATTGATCAAGAAACATGAAAATGACCAAGATGCCTATGTGTAGTCGCTGAATAAACTCTGTATGTTGTTTCTGTTCTATTTATGTGAATGTTTCTGTTGTGTTGTTTTTTTATGAAAAAAAAGAGTCCTTGTAATTACAAAAAATTTCCATAATGATCAATAAAGCAGTCTTAGTCTTCGTTAATGAACTATATCTTCGAGAATCAATAATGAATCACAAATTATACGTCCAAAGTGTGAATTTATTTCAAAAAGACATAAATACAAATCTTCTGCTCTTACTAAAAATCAATGTCCTTCCTCGCTGAGGACCAAGTAACAACTGCCGTTTTCACTTGGTGGTCAGTTTCAGACCGGGAGCTTTCCCGTGAGCACGAGATGATGAAGTGATTACAAAATCACTTCACGTCACAGTGAGTCTCACAGAGGCTGGGACAATTATACATTCACTTTTCTTTTTTTTTTAACACTCCCTATTGAGGAATTACAACAAGAGTTAGCAATGATTGAATCCGATATTATGATATTTAAAAAAAAAATTCTATTGTCCTTATTGTCTTTTTACACCACAACATTTCACCACAAATGTACAGTTATACTTAATGAAGTGAAGTATTTAAACTGTTTACACTCGTGCGTAATGTTTCAGACCTGTTGAACTAGCAGCTTACTAATTGTTATCCTTGTGACTGCTGTCAAATTACAATCAGTCACCATCGACCTATGATTACACTATGTTTACACACACACACAAAATACTTGTTCACACATGTATTTGTACCCAAATATATATATATATATATAGTTGTTTAGTGCAAAGGGACTTAAATCAAAGGTAACAAATGATTGTTTACTAGTAGACCCGCGGTGTAGCATAGGCAGCTATTTTGCAGGGCCGGCCTTAGGCTACTGTAACCTATGCGAACACGCTAATGCTAGGAGTAAATTATTAAATTTAACCATTGTATAACTTAATAACAGATTTTCCACGGTCTTCTGATTTACCAGGAGCTCCTGGAAATCTCCTGAAATAGCAAATTATACGAAAAAGTCCTGGAAATATCCGGAAATTATTTAAAATCTTTTGAAAACTCATAAAAATCTCTGGAAATATAGACAAAACTTTCATTTTGGGGTGTCATTCAATATGGAAAACGCCAATCCTACGCGTGATAAAAAAACAACTAATGAAAAATTACTTGATGTCAACAATTCTTGAAGATAGATTGAAAAATTTGGTAATTCTTTCTATTGAATTTGATCTATGTAGAAAACAGAATTTTTTATGATATAGGCTACTGTAAAGGATCATAAAGTAATTTTGTGCGTAGTAAAGAATGAATAAAATTCAAAGACAAATATATATTTCAAATACAAACTCTTAATTTTCACTTATTATCCGTATTCCTACCCAAACTGGGCCCTGCGCAATCCGTTTCGCATAGGGCCCCGCAATGGTTAAATCCAGCCCTGCAATTTAATGACGGGTGAATACAGAGTAGATTACCTTTCTCCCCCCTTCCTCTTTTTTTCACCGCTTTAGTCACGTGGGTAACTCTAGTCCGACGGCTGTTGAGCCATGAATGGAATTATACAGAGATAATGTTATAATTTAAGTGCACTCACTTGAAGTCTCATTTTTCCATAGCCAGTAAACATCTCTATCTGTCTGCTTAAAGTTTAGGTTTGAACTACTTGCAAATGTCAATGGAATGGTCCATTTGTAACTGAGGAAGATAAAGATATTTGAATGATATTTGAGTGATTCTTGTTATTTTTACAAAGCTTATATCAACTCACTCTGTCTGTCTGTCTGCCTATTTGGTAAAAAATGTGTACATGTTATTTTTCTCACATCCGTTCTAGGATCAAGTATAAACATTGCACATTTATTCATTGGCATAAAAAGGTCATGAATCAACTAAAAAGTATATATATATTGATATATATATATATATATATATATATATAGTTAGTTAGTTCGTCCATCGTGGTTCAATGATGAACACTTTGTCATCCAGGGGGCTGAGGACTTTGCACTCATGTGGCTGGTAAGACCTACGCCTTGTCGTGCGGTTTGCGCGCTGGACTGTCGTTCGGATTTATCGACGCGCTGTTAAAACTGGCGCACATGTTGTTGAGGAAGAGAGAACCACACTGGCAGAAGAAAAGAAAGGCCCACGACATTAGCTCCAGTTGGAATAAAAAAAAATAACCACTTAGTCAACTAATTAATTAGTTTGTTTGATACCAAAAAGGGAAACTGATATGATATGGCTCCTTTTGTCTCGAAAGGTAATGGATGCGCCCAGAGGAGTCACTGGTTTTGGTTTAGTCTTGAGACGGGGCAGAACCTGGTGTGGCAGCTTTCTTTTTTTTCACGCACAGTCTGTCTCTATGCACTCCGGTCCTTGGCTATTTCTTCCCACACACTTTCGTTGATGTCTGAGGCTCTCATGTCTCGCTTGCAGACATTTCTATATGTTAGTCTTGGGCGGCCCTTTGGTCTGACTCCATCGACAAGCTCAACATATAAGATACCAAAATGGGAAACTAATACTTCAGTATTGACAGATAGCTAAATTTGCTGGGTTTAGTCCCCTTAAATAATTGTTAACGCTATTTCTTCCTCGTGCATTCTTCAATCAATGTGATACTTTAAACATTATTTATTATACCTAATAAAACATTAAATAAAAAAAAAAAACATTAGTACATTAATTGTCGACAGTATCTGTACATTTGATTGTTTGATATTCAATAAGGGAAATACGTTGTCATTATTGATATATAAATAGTTTTAAGGGCGGAGTTCTTCCCCTTTAGATAAAATTTGTTTTTTTAAGGGCTTTTAAAAATATTTTTTCAGCTTCGATTATTGATTCTACACATGACAATATCTTAATCGTGAGGCGTAAATTGTAAGCTTTAGCTCGTGTCTATATAGGTTAAAATTTTTAACTAACCCTAACTAAAATGTAGTGCTGTCTTTAAAGTAACTCTGATCAAAGCAATATCTTTAAATCTAATCACGCTTAATTCTGTTCTGAATTCTATACGGGAAAATTAATAGTAAAATGGAAGAAACATTACGAACCTCCTCTTTCGAGCACAAAACAGAACCTGGTGTATTACACTTGAGTAATTTTAGAATAGCTTGCTTTAAAAAAATATTTTTATCTTATCTTGTGAAATACTGAGGTTACTTCAAAAAGAATATGCTTACGCCCTATCTGTGTTCCTAGGTCAATATAGTCATGCATGCTAATCAAATAGCTCATAACCTCTAATATTCCTGTTGAAAAATTCAAAACCTGCCTATTTACCATACTGGATGACCCACTTTGTGGGCCGCCTCTAAGTTTGTGCAAAAACATAAACTCATAAACTCTTTGTAAGCTTTTGTTTTTACTAGAGGAATAGTGCACAGTAGATGCCATTTCTGCTTCTATACGGGAAAACCATAAAATGTCACCGCTGTATTTTTGACATTATAAATGTCACTGTGGTTATGTTTTGATGCTGTGATATTATTGTCGGTTTATCTTTGTAGGCGTGGTGGTGACATTGGGTTCATATTATAATTCACAGAATAAGGAAATGACACTTGATGTAGCAGACACAAATAAGTTTAATTTAAGTAATAACACCACATATTGAATATGATACACAATTCAATTCAGGAATGACCAGTATTAATCCTCTATAGAAATATGACGAATATAATGACAACTTAGTAACTAATCTATAACCAACTTCTTTAAACAACTAACTCAACTGACTATATTAAGTGACTCTATCAAGTGCTTGCTACCAACTCCCTATATTGACTGACTGCTCTTAACCCTGGTTCACTTAAGGTCAAAAGTGTTCACCTTAGGGCAACATGAGTTGTGAATAACATTTACAATATAGGAATAACATTCACAATAATGAAATAGGGTTTCTACACTATGACTTACTATCTGTCTAATGGCTGTGTGAAGCGTCTAGTGTGGTAGCTTGACTTGTTGCCACCGCTGGCTAGCATCTGTGAAAGGTGAGCAATTTTGTAAGTCTCTCTTGCCAGTACATAGCCTCTCCACAGCAAGTCCTATGCAGTACCCCCTCGTGATGGAAGATGAAAACTGAGGCTGCGAAGCCTCAGGCTAAACTGCAAGGGTCTTGGAGGAGGTTTGGCCCCAAGATGTGAGGCAGGCATGGCCCGTCGGCGTGCGGACACGCCCTGTTGCCCACAAACCAAACCCCTAGCTATAGGTCAATAGCCGCACTGCCTTGTGTGTGTGTCCCTGTAAGGTCTAAGGCTAAGGGAGTAAACCCTAACAGAAAATCCGGTCCTGGAGCCCCGTAGGCGGGGGGACAGTAGTAAGACTACTGCTCTCTGGCAAACTTCTGCAGCCACCTGTCCTCAAATTGTGTTTGCTCGCCATCCCTTTGGACTCGGTCAGTATGGCATTCCAGAACTGGAAGATCTGGTAGAGAAGCCAGGGCGACATCGTCTACTGTGTTCTGTGTGGCATGGACTTCGAGGTAGTGTTCTAAAAATTACTCAAGTGTAATACACCAGGTTCTGTTTTGTGCTCGAAAGAGGAGGTTCGTAATGTTTCTTCCATTTTACTATTAATTTTCCCGTATAGAATTCAGAACAGAATTAAGCGTGATTAGATTTAAAGATATTGCTTTGATCAGAGTTACTTTAAAGACAGCACTACATTTTAGTTAGGGTTAGTTAAAAATTTTAACCTATATAGACACGAGCTAAAGCTTACAATTTACGCCTCACGATTAAGATATTGTCATGTGTAGAATCAATAATCGAAGCTGAAAAAATATTTTTAAAAGCCCTTAAAAAAACAAATTTTATCTAAAGGGGAAGAACTCCGCCCTTAAAACTATTTATATATCAATAATGACAACGTATTTCCCTTATTGAATATCAAACAATCAAATGTACAGATACTGTCGACAATTAATGTACTAATGTTTTTTTTTTTTATTTAATGTTTTATTAGGTATAATAAATAATGTTTAAAGTATCACATTGATTGAAGAATGCACGAGGAAGAAATAGCGTTAACAATTATTTAAGGGGACTAAACCCAGCAAATTTAGCTATCTGTCAATACTGAAGTATTAGTTTCCCATTTTGGTATCTTATATGTTGAGCTTGTCGATGGAGTCAGACCAAAGGGCCGCCCAAGACTAACATATAGAAATGTCTGCAAGCGAGACATGAGAGCCTCAGACATCAACGAAAGTGTGTGGGAAGAAATAGCCAAGGACCGGAGTGCATAGAGACAGACTGTGCGTGAAAAAAAAGAAAGCTGCCACACCAGGTTCTGCCCCGTCTCAAGACTAAACCAAAACCAGTGACTCCTCTGGGCGCATCCATTACCTTTCGAGACAAAAGGAGCCATATCATATCAGTTTCCCTTTTTGGTATCAAACAAACTAATTAATTAGTTGACTAAGTGGTTATTTTTTTTTATTCCAACTGGAGCTAATGTCGTGGGCCTTTCTTTTCTTCTGCCAGTGTGGTTCTCTCTTCCTCAACAACATGTGCGCCAGTTTTAACAGCGCGTCGATAAATCCGAACGACAGTCCAGCGCGCAAACCGCACGACAAGGCGTAGGTCTTACCAGCCACATGAGTGCAAAGTCCTCAGCCCCCTGGATGACAAAGTGTTCATCATTGAACCACGATGGACGAACTAACTAACTATATATATATATATATATATATATATATCAATATATATATACTTTTTAGTTGATTCATGACCTTTTTATGCCAATGAATAAATGTGCAATGTTTATACTTGATCCTAGAACGGATGTGAGAAAAATAACATGTACACATTTTTTACCAAATAGGCAGACAGACAGACAGAGTGAGTTGATATAAGCTTTGTAAAAATAACAAGAATCACTCAAATATCATTCAAATATCTTTATCTTCCTCAGTTACAAATGGACCATTCCATTGACATTTGCAAGTAGTTCAAACCTAAACTTTAAGCAGACAGATAGAGATGTTTACTGGCTATGGAAAAATGAGACTTCAAGTGAGTGCACTTAAATTATAACATTATCTCTGTATAATTCCATTCATGGCTCAACAGCCGTCGGACTAGAGTTACCCACGTGACTAAAGCGGTGAAAAAAAGAGGAAGGGGGGAGAAAGGTAATCTACTCTGTATTCACCCGTCATTAAATTGCAGGGCTGGATTTAACCATTGCGGGGCCCTATGCGAAACGGATTGCGCAGGGCCCAGTTTGGGTAGGAATACGGATAATAAGTGAAAATTAAGAGTTTGTATTTGAAATATATATTTGTCTTTGAATTTTATTCATTCTTTACTACGCACAAAATTACTTTATGATCCTTTACAGTAGCCTATATCATAAAAAATTCTGTTTTCTACATAGATCAAATTCAATAGAAAGAATTACCAAATTTTTCAATCTATCTTCAAGAATTGTTGACATCAAGTAATTTTTCATTAGTTGTTTTTTTATCACGCGTAGGATTGGCGTTTTCCATATTGAATGACACCCCAAAATGAAAGTTTTGTCTATATTTCCAGAGATTTTTATGAGTTTTCAAAAGATTTTAAATAATTTCCGGATATTTCCAGGACTTTTTCGTATAATTTGCTATTTCAGGAGATTTCCAGGAGCTCCTGGTAAATCAGAAGACCGTGGAAAATCTGTTATTAAGTTATACAATGGTTAAATTTAATAATTTACTCCTAGCATTAGCGTGTTCGCATAGGTTACAGTAGCCTAAGGCCGGCCCTGCAAAATAGCTGCCTATGCTACACCGCGGGTCTACTAGTAAACAATCATTTGTTACCTTTGATTTAAGTCCCTTTGCACTAAACAACTATATATATATATATATATTTGGGTACAAATACATGTGTGAACAAGTATTTTGTGTGTGTGTGTAAACATAGTGTAATCATAGGTCGATGGTGACTGATTGTAATTTGACAGCAGTCACAAGGATAACAATTAGTAAGCTGCTAGTTCAACAGGTCTGAAACATTACGCACGAGTGTAAACAGTTTAAATACTTCACTTCATTAAGTATAACTGTACATTTGTGGTGAAATGTTGTGGTGTAAAAAGACAATAAGGACAATAGAATTTTTTTTTTAAATATCATAATATCGGATTCAATCATTGCTAACTCTTGTTGTAATTCCTCAATAGGGAGTGTTAAAAAAAAAAGAAAAGTGAATGTATAATTGTCCCAGCCTCTGTGAGACTCACTGTGACGTGAAGTGATTTTGTAATCACTTCATCATCTCGTGCTCACGGGAAAGCTCCCGGTCTGAAACTGACCACCAAGTGAAAACGGCAGTTGTTACTTGGTCCTCAGCGAGGAAGGACATTGATTTTTAGTAAGAGCAGAAGATTTGTATTTATGTCTTTTTGAAATAAATTCACACTTTGGACGTATAATTTGTGATTCATTATTGATTCTCGAAGATATAGTTCATTAACGAAGACTAAGACTGCTTTATTGATCATTATGGAAATTTTTTGTAATTACAAGGACTCTTTTTTTTCATAAAAAAACAACACAACAGAAACATTCACATAAATAGAACAGAAACAACATACAGAGTTTATTCAGCGACTACACATAGGCATCTTGGTCATTTTCATGTTTCTTGATCAATGATTGGCGCTGATAGAGTCTGACCGAGTGAGGTACGAACGAGTTTTTGTACCGCTGTGTTCTTGTCCTGATTGACAGCAGTCGCCTACTTCGCGACAACTTGACGTAGTTATGATGGATGGAGCGGCTGGCTGCTGTCTTCTAAGATTTTTTTTTTCCATTTTTCTAAGACATTGAGCCTTATGGCTGGATTGCCTATGTATTATTTTATATTAATAAATATATATTATCTGCTGATAAGGTGTTATTCTGTAAATCTCAATGTTTGTCGTTACACATAAGACTCAAAACACGCGCACAAGAACCCAAAGTAACACCCTACAAATTAACCAGTAATAGAGTTGTTACATTAAATGGTGGCCTGTATAGGGATCTAACCCACAACATTCGCGTTATCAGCCTCTGAGAGCCTCACTGTGACAATAATACAGTATAAATATGAATTGAAAGACATTATATATTTATATATATGCGCCCCCATTCACTAATTTTTTAAAATGCGGCCCTCGATGTAAAAAGATTGCCCATCCCTGGTGTAGATCTATTACAAATTTAATTACATGACTGATCTAAATGAAATGATACAACTATGCTTAATATAAACTTTGGGATTTTAAAAAGTATTTATATATTTTTTGTTCTTTTCAGAGGTTATCCCATATAGTGATATGCCGCCAGAGTCTAATACTTCATGGTTCATCTGTAACGTCAATTTTACTGGATTTTATAGAGTTAATTATGAATTAGAAAATTGGGAAGCTCTGGCCTGGCAACTGAAGACGGATCATACGGTTGGTAATATTTGGTTACATATTGAATGAAATTGCATGATGATTTGTGCACTTAATTTCTCCGACACCCAATCTCTGACCAACATGAAGTTATTACTTTTACTGACAACACAAAAATCAATAAAGAAATAATCAATTGGTTAATTGACTATTGATTAATTGTTTTGCTCTTTGCTTTTCTCCAACTAATGTCAGTTAGCCATTAGGGTACCAAAGTTAAGGGTCCCGTCTTTAAGAGGATTTGAGCCGGTGCCCTCCATTTCGGTAGCCAAGCGCTATATCAATCAGCCACCACGCCTCCATATTTTTTTTAGTTTTTTTTAAAAAGGAAACCTCAGAATTTGCGCTATTCAATTTTAGCTTTATCATCATAGGAATCCTTGGGCCTTAGGCCTCTTTTCTTTGCCTCTTTTTTTGGGCTTAATGTGCCTCTTTTATGGGCCATCTTGCCTCTTTTGTGGGCTTTTTTTTTTTTTTCCAATATGTTTTTATTTGTAAATTCTCATAATTCACAAGTATTAAATCATAAACAATTGAAAATTTATTAACCTAAAATTATAATAATAGTAATAGAAATATTATTTAATATCAAGGACATACTACATAATCATCCTAGCCATTGAAGCCACTAAAGACAGAAAAATGATACAAGTATCCCCTACCCCAGAACAATCAACACAATATCAAATATCCCTGACCCCCATCACCCCATTTCTGGAAAACTACCTGAGCATTGTACAAGTATATGAAAATCAAACTAGATAATTCTCTACCCTAAAATCCATTATTTTTCTAAATGTCAATTCTAAGTGATTAGGATGAAAAACCTTATTATTATGTAGAGCTTTGAGCCAGCTAGCCCAAACAAGGTTCCTGTATTCGGAAACAATAATTAAGTTATAGTTATGCATCATTTTATTTTTTAGCTTTGGCAGCTTGTTTAAAACAATTGACAAGTTAACATTTACATAGTTGCCACAGTTTGCTTCTAATAAGTCCCTTACAGTACTTCTAACTTGAAGGAATAATGGACATTCTAAATACATATGTTTCTCATTGTCAGCTTTTAAAACTTTCGCTTTTTAGTATGGACTCCACAATAATTTATTGCTTAAAATTTCTTTAAATGTAGTTAAATTTTGTTACAAAATATGGTACATAAGTATATACATATCAAATATGAGTAAATGCAAAAGGACATGATACTATCAAAAGTGCGGTGTTTCCATGAAATTGGTTCAAGTCATCAACTATTTTTTTTTGTTCTTTTAGGTTATACCAGTCTTAAACAGAGCTCAACTCATCTATGATGCCTGGAACTTATTAAAGTAAGTTTAGCTTTCAATAGAAATAAAAGTAAAGTTCCCCTTATGGTATATAGGGCAGATGATGTAAAGGTTATCTGTTTCTGTGGCCTACGGTTAACAAGGGTGTCATGTGACCAGCACAACGGCAAACCGCCTTTACTACTTTCCCTAACTAATTTCAGGTACCCATTAGAGCTGGGTGGACTCAGAGGCGCCCGAAGATCCCGAAATTAAAAATCCCAGTCTTCACCAGGATTCGAACCCCGGTCCCCGGTTCGGAAGCCAAGTGCTTTACCGCTCAGCCATCGCGCCTCCTCTCAATAGACATACAGTAATCTAATTTTTTTTTGGACTAATTTTTCTACGTATAACTCTTGGGATCTGGTCTCTTCAGAGATGTAAATAGTGCTAAAACTATGTAGCCTGTCCGTAAACAATCAATGTTTTAAAAGCGTCAGAGAAAAAAAAAAAGCAAGGCCAATGACACTAGCTCCAGCTGGAATAACCTGCCCAGTTTGCAGCCGAACATTCCCAGCTCGTATAGGTCTCACCAGCCACATGAGGAGGCACAAAACCCCAGTGCAAAGCCCTCAGGCCCCTGCGTAATGGAGATGATAATCATTGTATCAATATTTCTATTCAAAGATAATTTTTTTAAATATCAGATAAAAAAAGGTAAACTATTTTAGGAATAAAATGTTTACTATAATGAATGTCTAGCACAACTTTAATGGTTACATGACATTAGTTTGGGAAAAGTAAAGGCGGTTGCTCATTATACTGACATCATGACATCTTGGGTCATAGAAACTTATGACATTTACTCAACGTCTTCTATATAGATCGCATGGTCTGAAAGGTGTGTTTTTTTATTAATCTACCACGAGTTAGTTCAACTGCAATTCTATGTATCTATCTATGTATCTATCTATCTCTCTCCCTCTACCTAGACATAGTAAAATGTATAAACCTGTGCGATTAGAAATATTTTTACCAATTGTTATTCAGCTTTTATCTATCTAGTCTATCTATCTATCTATCTATTTATCTATCTATCTATCTTTAAGACCTGGGTGCTCCATCGAACGCTCTATAAACGCTTCCATCAAATATGACTTCGCTTCAAAATGGGCACACGCTGGCATGGCTACATTACAAATAACTATCTTGTTGTCCTATAAAATACAGACGTTACTTCAAAAAAGAAGATAAGTACGTCCTACGCGACATGCATTTAGTCATGCATATTAACCGATTACCTAAATTCTGCTAAGTCACTGGTTTTTCTGGCTAGCTTAGGCAACCCATTCCATGCTCTAATGGTAGTAGGGAAGAAATAGCGTTTGTACAAATTTGTCCTAGCATATGAAACGAGGAATGTGTCTTTATCTTTGTCTTTTCTGAGTTTTAACTATGTTCTGCTAGGGGCCGGTGTGGATCGTATAGAAGCACTAATTACAATTTGACACATTTCCCGCTTGGGAGACGCACTCAGGTCAAATGCGATTGCCTTTGTTAACCATAAAGGAGAACAGTATAACAGAGGTACCCCTCCATTAGCGCTATATAGATCGACCGTGGCGCCACTTCGCCCTCCCTGGCATAGAGGAAAGTAGCTGGCAGAAGATAGCCTCTGAAAGAGACAATTGAAGAGCTCTCTTTGAAAGGCTGCGGGACACAAGGTTGAGACACAAAGTAAAGTCCTTATTGAAGACATGTACAGAGAAGAAAAGAAAACCTAAATAGGCCGTCGGCTGATAACGGCTTTTTCTGCACTAGAAGTGAAAAAATATTCAGGTTGCAACTAGGTCTGTGTTACGTAGTAATATGAAACACTGCACTCAACCTTAATCTCAGGATAATTATATATAATCTTAATCTCAGGATAATTATATATGTATATGCATATATAGTCAGGTCTTAAGATTTCATCAGTAAATTATTAAGTTGCCCACGTATTAAAAGTAATATTAATTGCAATGTGCGTGTGTGTTATAATTATTTTATAATTTATTATTACTTTGAAAAGTCCAAAAGTTCAGCCTAACAGACACACCATACACACCCAGTTGTACATAAACTAATAAACGATGTGTATGATGCTTTTTAATAAAACTATAAATTTAATCCATTGAGATTTATACAATGAAATGATATATGAGTAATGGGAATCATAAATGAATACAAAGATAAATATAGCATAATATAGTTTAATCAAATACTTAAACAGTATTTTAAAGAAATAATAGTGACCTCATCAATGTTCCATTTCAAAACAAAGATAGATTCTGTAATCAGGTTCAGAGTGCTTCATATATCAATGTTCATATCTAGCCTAGCTGAATGTTCAACAACAAAGAGGATAACCACAATTCAGAGTAGCACCAAAACTCACAATATCACAATGTAACACCAAAGACTGAATGTAGAAACTTGAAAACTAGAACTTGAAACTTGAAACGAAAACTGAGATTTGAAACCTGAAACCTCAGACTTACAACCTAAAACTTGGAACCCTATAGAAAGACAACAGAATCTTCTAATCTAATTACAAAGTACGAATACGACCGAATCCATACTAAAATAACTTTACAATGTGAAATAAAACTCACCATAAACATGGGTCAAATAATTTTTCAAAAATATATTTAAAAAGGCCAACGCTAAGGCTATCCAATGACGAGGACACAATGAGAATTCAGGAACTCAAAAGATACAGCCTGCTTCAGTAGAGCAATATGGCGTGAATGCACCATACGACCAAGAAGAAAAGCTTTTGACGTCATATGAAAAATTACGACAAAGCGACAAGGGGGGAGCAACTAGTGCACACAAAAAACAAAACAAAATAGCACAAATGACGTCATGAAAGCAGCGCTATTAGAGCTGTGAACATTTTTACTACACAACTGAATAGATAGTTGCGACATATTTTTTTTTTATCGTTTGGGGCCTCGGGGGACTTGACCTCTTTGGGGGGGGGGGGGGGAGGCTGCATTTTGAGTAATATTTCATTTTTAATGTAAAAAAAAAATAGTGGTCCTCCCTCAAGCGGGGGCCGGGGAATTTTCAAATTCTTCCCTTTCTTCCCCCCCCCCCCACCCTAGCTACGCCACTTTTGTACATACGCAGTGACGTGTTATGAGAATTGTAAGATTTGTGTGTGTGTGGGTTTAGAGATTGTGTCTTGTAAGGAGCTTAACGAACGCTACCTAGCTTTGCCCCCAGTGGTGTAGCATCCGATGCGCGAAGGGGTTCAATGAACCTGGACCCACGACCATTAGGGCCTACAGCCTGAAGCTTAGTAACCCTAGAGAGAAGGGGTTCCTAGCACTTGAGCTTTTTTTTTTTTTTGCATTTCAAAGTCTTTTGGTAATTGTACCAATATTACAGACTACTCCATTTTTGTTACACTCGAATTTCGTCTCGTAGGGAGGGGGGGAGGGCCCACCAACATATTCCTAAACCCGTGCCCACAGGTTCCTTGCTACGCCACTGCTTTGCCCTGTACACTTTCGGTTATCTGTACAGACATAAGTTCTCCTTTCAAACCTTGCTATTTTGGGGGGAAGATAATGTTCCTTCAACAGCGGTTAACGAACAGGGTATCATGTAGCCAGCACAACGACCAACAGCCTTTACTTTCACATCTCAAGTCAGGTGTCCATTAGAGTTGGGTGGACTCAAGGGCGCCCTCATTCAAGATTCCAGTCTTCACCGAAATTCGAACCCAGGACCCCAGGTTCGGAAGCCAAGTGCCTAACCACACAGCCACCGTGCTGTACATTTATAAGTTATTTTCTAATCCTGTTTAACGTATAGCAGCTTTTGGACTGTTAATTTAGTTAATCAATGTAGAGTTTAGAGTTAATCAATGTAGAGCTTAGAGTTAATCATGTATAGTTCAGATTTAATTAATCGTGTAGAGCTTAATCATGTAGAAATGAGAGTATATCATCTAGAACTAATCATGTAGAGTTTACTCATTATAGTTTAGATTTAATCATGTATATGAGTTAATCATATGGAATTTAGAGCTAATCATGAAGAGTTAAGAATTAATCGATTTAGAGTTAGACTTAATGATGTATATTTAATCATGCAGAGTTAATTTTGTAGAGTTTCATCGATTAGAGGTTAATCATGTAGAGTTTAGACTTCGTCATGTAGAGTTTAGAGCTAATCATGTAGATTTTATTTTATATCTTATCATGTAGAGTTCATTTCTTTTGACCTAACAATACTATTCATTTATTACTATGATTTTGTCCTGTATTTTTTTTTCTTTCAAACTTATGCTGAATACTAATATGTACATCACAGAACGGATAACTTAGAATTAGAAACTGTTTTCTCAATCATGGATTACCTTAGAAATGAAAGAGAGTATGTCCCCTGGACTGTTGCGAGAATGGAACTGAATCACATTAGTCAAATGCTAATAACGAGTTCTGCATTTGAAAGCTTCCAGGTCAGTCAGTACACATATAATTACTATATACTATATAAAACTCTGTCTGTCTGTCCGTGTGTCTGTCAGATAAAAGTTTGCACAGGTTATTTCTTAAACGCCCCATCTCAGACCAAGTTGAATTTTTGGGCGACTATTTCTTGTACCTGACTCAACAATAATAATTGTTTTAAAAATTAACCATTAGTTACTGGTAATTAATTACTTAATTTTAATTTTCGAGCAATAGAAAGAAATCGTGCTTGCACGGCGAACTCAAAGTTGAACGGCGTGACAAAAAACAACCCCCACCCCAAAAAAAAATATATAAAAATGAGATCAGGCGCCATTTTGCCCTCACTGGCATAGAGCAAAGTAGCTGGCAGTAGATGGCCTCTGAAAGAGACTGTTGGAGTGCTATCTCAAAGGCTTCTAGACACAAATTGACACCCAGAGAAATGGTCAACGAGTCTTGCATGGTGCCCCAACGGTCCAACAGTCTAGGTAATAGAAAAGAAAAGAAAAAAAAACTGGTTTCACCTTCACCTATCCCTTAGTCTGTTGAATGGTTAACCACATAAGATCTGTCAACCATTCTTCTCCATTCCTTTTAATTTTTTACCTGAATAGAGCTCCTCCTTTGTGGTCGAAGATGAGCACATTTCTCATTTCCTATGGACTCGAAGGTGACTGTAAAGTCTAATCCTCGTTTTAAAGGCCGGCCGCATACGTTTCATGGTTAGGTTTGGTCAGTTGCAGATAGGCCTGCTTCTTCTCTCAGCTTTTTGTTGATTCGACGCTCTTTCGCCATGGCCACTCTTCTTGCTTCAAATCTTAAGACTCCGAGACTCACAGCCTCACCATGAGGAGCAATCGAGAGCTAGTGCTTCCCAGCAGTGAATGTCGATATCGCACTCCTTGAAGTAGCTCTTGAGAGTTTCTTTAAAGCGCTTGTATTAATCTTTCTGTGAGCGCTTTCCGGCACACAACTCCTGGTACAAAAGTCGTTTGGAAAGGCGATGGCCTGGCATGCGACTACATCTCCCGTCCATCGAAGTAGGGAACTTTTTACTACGGCATTGATACTGTTCATGTTGGACAGCTGTGACAAGAGTGACAATAAGGGTGGCTACCTTTATTTTTTTTTATTAGAGTTAGTCCCCTTTATTACTTGATATCAAGTCCCTGTTAACTGTTTACAATGGCCACTCTCTCTTGAGTCTTTCAACTGACCAGTGTAGTTTGAACTAAATCTCTATAATGTTGAACTAATACTTGTGTTGTTGTACTAATGCTGTGTTACTCAAGAGGAGTGTGCCACTGTTGTGGAAAGAGTATTTCGATAATGAGCTAAGTAGACTTTATTTATTTGTTAGTACTAAGCTGGTTTATGTAAATGGTATAGGTCTACTTAGTCTCTTATCCTCTCCTGTATACATCTGCAAAAAAGTATGCACCTGGAAACAGAAAGCCATTCAATGTGATACCTGCGATAAATGGTACCATGCATCATGTCTCCATATGAATACACCTGTGTATTATGCCTTAGGCAACAAAGATGCATCATGGCACTGTGTACCGTGTGGGTTACCTCAGTTTACATCAGGACTGTTTGATTCCTTTGATGCAGACACTTCTAACCCATACAACATCCTAAACATCATCTCAACTCAAACTCACCAACCACTAGCCAGATCCACTCCTGTTAAACCTAAATCTACTAAAATTAATACAACAGCCTCACTAAACAAACCTACTAAAGAAGTAATACCAAAATACCTTAAAACCTTAGTAATAAATTTTCAAAGCATTAGGAACAAATCAGCAGACTTAGAAATTTTATTAGAATGTGAGAAACCAGACATAATTGCAGGAACAGAAACTTGGCTACATCCTGAAATTTAATATGCAGAAATTTTCAATAGTAATTATGAAATTTTTAGAAAAGATAGGGCTGATAATCATGGAGGAGTTCTTCTAGCAATAAAAAACACTCTTATAGCAGAAGAAATTACCTTACCTAACTAAAAAAATATAGAATCTACATTTTGTAAAATTAATACCACATCAACATCCCTAATAATAGGCAGCATTTACAGACCACCAAATTCTAGTTTAGAATACATGCAGGAACTATGTAATCAGATTACTACACTTAAAGAGACAAATAAAAATGCAGTTTTTTGAATTATGGGTGATTTCAACCTACCTGATATAAATTGGAAAACACTAACCATAGATAAACACCAAAACCTTAAGGACATAAATGAGCTTTTCATAGAAACTTTACACAACCTAAGTTTAGATCAAATCATTAAAAAGCCAACTAGATTAAACAACACATTAGATCTCTTCTTAACCAACAGACCTGGATTAGTAGTTGATTATGACATTATCCCTGGTCTATCAGACCATGAGATCATAAAAATACACAGTCAGATAAAATCAGTAGCCAATACAAAACCCAAATGAAAAATCTTACTCTGGAATAAATGTAACCTAACACAACTACACCAAGCTGCATTAAACTTTCAACAAACATTCTTATTAGAAAAAGACATTAACCAACCAGTCGATGACCTCTGGAATTTCATTAAAAACCATCTTAAAAGCATTATAGAAAATCATATACCAACTAAATACACATCAAACAAACTAAATAAATGCTGGTTTAATAATAGACTAAAGAAGCTTTGTAAACAGAAGGAAAACCTATATAGAAAATTTAAAGAAACCAAGGCAGAAAGAGTTTACAAAAAGTATATAAAAATTAAACACCTAACCCAAAAAGTAAGCACACAGCTGCAGAGTGAATACATAAACAATGTAATATCTAAAGATAACAACAAAAACCTATGGTCATACATTAAGTCTAAGAAAATGGAAACAACAAGCATAGCGCCATTAAAAGATGAACATAACATAATACATAATGATAATGAAACTAAAGCAAACATCCTAAACAAATACTTTGCATCAGCATTCTCAGCCCCAGGAGACAAAGACATATTACTGAATTTGAACCAAGTAGACAACATAGAAGATATAGTAGTACAAGAAAATGGAATTAAAAAACTATTAGCCAACACCAAACCAAATAAAGCGTCTGGACCTGATGGTATTCCAGCTAGATTACTCAAAGAACTAAGCAATGAGCTAGCCCCAGTGTTCAAAATACTCTTTCAGGCATCGCTTAACCAGGGCAGAGTACCAAAGGACTGGAAAGAAGCTAATGTCACCCCCCTATTTAAAAAAGGAGAAAAATTTGATCCAGGAAACTACAGACCAGTATCACTTACCAGCATCACATGTAAAATCCTAGAACACATAATATGTAGCAACATCATAAACCACTTAGACAAACATAATGTCCTCACCCCAAACCAACATGGCTTTAGAAAATATAGATCATGTGAAACACAACTAACAACTAACTAACTAACAACTAATAGGACTAATTGATGATTTTTCAAAAGGTTTAGATAATAGTGAACAAATAGATGTTATCTTACTAGATTTTTCTAAGGCTTTTGACAAAGTTCACCACCATAGTTTGCTTAAAAAATTAAAATATTTCGGCATTAATGGTCCACTGCATCAGTGGATTAAAGATTTTCTGATAGGGAGAGAACAAACTGTAATAATAAATGGCTCTAAATCAACACCAATAACAGTAAACTCATGTGTACCTCAAGGAACAGTCTTGGGTCCACTACTACTTTTAATTTACATAAATGATTTACCAAATTGCATTAGTTCAGGAACAAAAGTCAGATTATTTGCAGACGATTGCATAATATATAGAACAATAAAAACAAAACAAGACACAGATATTTTACAAAGAGAATTAGATGAATTATAGAAATGGGAATCAAATTGGAGCATGTCTTTCCACCCAGAAAAATGTCAGATGTTAAGAGTAACAAAAAAACTAAAACAAATAATTTCCACTTATCTTATTCATGGCAAACCAGTAACACAGACTAAAAACGCAAAATACCTAGGTGTTATAATAAATGAAAAACTGTTATGGAATCCACATATTGATGAAACTATAAAAAAATCAAACAAAGCATAAGGGTTTATTAAAAGAAATTTCTATAAATAAAATAAGAACATAAAACTAAAATGTTATTTAACTTTGGTAAGGCCAATAATAGAATATGCATCCACCGTTTGGGACCCCTCAACTCAAGAAAACATTAAGAAACTGGAACAAACACAAAATAGAGCAGTGAGATTCATAACAAACGAATATTCACATTTGACTAGAGTAACACCATTAGTAAAATCACTAAATTTAGAAAGCCTTCGGGACAGAAGACTCAAAAGTAAAGTAGCAATTATACATAAAGCACTGAACCATAATCTTCAAATACAAAAACAAAATTTAATAAAATACTCTGAAAGACACAAAAATAAAGGCACATTCCTCGTCCCATATGCTAGGACAAATTTGTACAAATACTCCTTCTTCCCTAGTGCTATTAGAGCATGGAATGGGTTGCCTGAGCTAGCCAGAAAAACCAGTGACTTGGCAGAATTTAGGTCATTGGTTAATATGCATGACTAAATGCATGACGCGTAGGACGTAATCATCTTCTTTTTTGAAGTAACGTCTGTATTATATAAGAAGAAGAAGATGTTTTTTTTTTAAAGACATCTTTTGTTTAGATACGAGACAGTAGTGTGTCTCATGAATGACGTCATTTCATTGTTTATGCATGTATATTATTGTAAACCATCTTTTTAGTTTTTCGGCATAAGACATTATTGTGCCTCTATGATGATGTTTCTTTAATTATATTGACCGGAAACTGTCTTGCAACTTTGCTTTGTTTCATTATGTCATTATGTTTTGTGAGCCTTTATTTTCATTTATATTTTCCAGGATCTTTTTCTTTTGTTTGTAAATAAACTTCTCTTTTTTTTTGTTGCAACTGAAATCTTAGAATTATTACTTGTCTGTCTCAGTAGTTTTGTACATCTAGAGGCTATAGTTATTAGCCTAGATAATATAATTGGGACCACAAAGTACCACTGGACTAACTTGCCAGTACAGTACACGTCACTGGTCTTATGACCTATCCTAAGTCTAGGTCACATTTCTGTGTCTGGTATGTGGTCCAACCAATGCACCTTATGGATACTTCCTTGAATAGAATTTCATTCAATGACAGGTTATTTCATTCTGTCTTGTTGTTTTCCATTGCTTTTTCAGTCTGCCTCTTTAACTGATTCACCATGAATAAAATAAGTAGTTTTTTTTTTGTTTTACATGGGAAAGGTTGCTACTCTTAATAATTGACATTTATCTGGGTTGAAAGACGTTTTTGTAATTCTTCCAATTATCTTGTGTTGTTTTATTGCTCTATATATTACGTAGTTATCTGAAAATAATCTAATGTTGTTTCTGAACAAATGCAATTTGTTTTGTCATTTTTATAAATCAGTAAAGGGTAAAAGGCCAAAGACTGAGTTTACTGTCGTCGGGTTTAGTGTTGATGTGGGACCATTTATAATTACACTTTGTTCTAGTAAAAAAAAAGTAGAGCTCCCCTTTCAGACCTATAGGGCAGATGATGTAAAGGTTATCTGATTCTGTGGCCTACGGTTTACGAGGGTGTCATGTGGTCAGCACAACGACCAACCGCCTTTATATTTCCCCTACTAATGTCAGGTACCCATTAGAGCTGGGTGGACTCAAAGGTGCCAAAAGATCGCGAAATTAAAAATCCCAGTCTTCACCATAATTCAGAAGCCAAGCGCTTTACCGCTCAGCCAGCGCGCCTCACTTTGTTCTGTACCAATCAGTAAAATTCTAAATCCATTGCTGGACAATTATCCCGAAATATTTTTATTTTTTCAGAAATATATGGTGGTTAACTTTGTCAAATGCATTAGAAAGGTATAATAAAATAACATCTATTATCTAAGCCTTTTAAAATAGATTATCAATTAGGCCTTATTAGTTGAATTTTCCATGACATATATTTTCTAAAGCCATATTGATATGGAGTAGTCAATGAAGTTGTTACATATTACAAGTTCTATTATTTCACATGTGATCCTTGCGAGTGACACTGGTCTGTAGTTTCAGATATATCTCCTTTTTTAAAATAGGAGATTGACAAAAAAACATTTGTCGAAACACAATTCTCTGACGCTGCATCTGGGAAAAAAGCCAGATCAAAGTCAACAACCCAGATTTATATGTACCATGGACATTTAAATAAGTTTTGATCATACTGTTCGAAAATGGTTTTTACATACAAGGATGGCGCAAGTGTTATAATACCAAATCTAAAGAATGGTATTTTAGGGTAATGTGAGTTATATTAAAAATACCTAATCTGTAGTAAATTAAACTAGACTTGACTTTTTTTTCTTTCTTTTTAATAGGCATTTATGCAGAAGTTATTAAGAGATGCTTTTCAGTATTATGGAATGGACAACAATGGAAACTCTGTTGCTTTAAACACAGATGCGTAAGTCCGCAAACTAAAGTCTATTTAAGTGTATATGCGTGTTAAAATAAAACAAAATCTTTTCCTTGATGCCGCAGCACCTGAGTTTTCTTCTCCGGGAAGAATTTCAGGATTATTAGAATAGTGGATCATTTGGGGTATTCCGATTAGGAAACTGGTGTTTGCCGATGATGTGGCACAGACCTGTTATTCGCAAGATGAATTACAAAGGCAAGTAAATGCTTTGGCAGCTATATGTCAAGAGTGGATTATTAGACTAAGGGATCATTTGGGGTATTCTGATTAGGAAACTGCTGTTTGCCAATGCTGCTGCACTGAACTCTTATTCACAAGATGAATTACAAAGGCAAATAAATGCTTTTGGCAGCTATATGTCAAAACTTCAGTCTTACAATAAGCCTCGTTAAAGCCTCACTAAACCTGAGATAGATTCTGTCACAATGCTTAAAAGAAAAACCCTTTGTAAGTATCAGAAATCACATCCTGAACTAGCTGCTACCATGCTAGCAAATCATCCAAGTATCTCACACAGTCAGATTGTCTTTCTAACCGATGCAAAAACATTCCTCCAAAACCTGGAAAACTCTTTGATTCTTCCTATTTAAAACAACCCAAGATAGCACTTATAAAACTCAACAACAACAGCGGGGAATCTGTACACTAGGTTAACGATACATAAGAGTGGGCCTACCTTTAAACTATTGACAATGTGGTGGCTAATTAAACTTTTTCTTTAACAAAAGCATAACACCTCTGACAATGAACAGATGACACTTTCACAACCGGTAAATTTATTTAAAAGGAAATCTTACAAGAAATTAATTATAGTGATTGATACGTTATCAAGTTTGAAATCCAGAAAAGAAAAAAACAACACTATAATCAACTTAAGGTTGCATTCTTGCAAAATTGAACTATAGATAAATTGTAACAACTGAAATTTTTTGATAAGCCTTAACATTTTATAATTGTTTAACAATCAATTAATGTAGTTAATTATAAAGTATGTGTATTATGGTTAAACAAACAAACATAAAACACGAGCTTTTTCTCAGCGTGGGAGCGTGGGGGGTGACATCCACCCTAGTGACGCCACTGCCTGGGATTAACTATTGTCAGCAGCCTTTTACTTCAAAAAAGAAGATGATTACGTCCTACGCCCCATGCATTTAGTCATGCATATTAATTAACCAATGACCTAAATTCTGCTAGGTCCCTGGTTTTCCTGACTAGCTCAGGCAACCCATTTCATGCTCTTTACCCTTACAAACCACTGGTACACGGATGTTAATCTTCTTTAGTCATTCAGATTTTTTCTTTTTGACAAATTTGTGTTTGTAGACTAGCTAGAGCAACCATAGCAAATCTGGCTTGTAGAAATGGAATTCAAGAATGTCTTGATGCTAGCAAACGTCTTTTCAAGACATGGATGGATAATCCCCAAAATAATTTGTAAGTTGGAATAAGATTTATTTCCCTTTTATCTTAAAATATACTCAAAGTGTTTGTTTTACATTCTTCGGATTCTTATATTAAGGGGTCAATTCACCTTCGCTGGCTCAGAAGAATCCTAGGTGTTCAAAATATGGAATATGCACTGGTAGTCCCGTTTGCTCTCATTCTTAGCTTTCTGCTTCCCCGGACGGACGTTTCCATGGAGATGCCACGATGAGACGACAGGAGCATTTCCTTTGTGTGTTTTCTAACTCAAAACTGCCTCACTTATTCGTTTGAGCGAGTTTAGACTAGCCAAGGGACATCACAATTAACTATAATATACTTAATCAAGACAAAATTAATTATTAAAAAAAAAAGTAAAATTTCTCTTTCAGAAACTTAAGATCATCTGTGTCTGTGGCAACGGTTAAACAGCAAGGTGCCATATGGCCAGCACAACGATCAACCGCCTTTACTTTCCCCAAGTCAGGTACCCATTAGAGTCTGGTGGACTCAGGGATGTCCTAAAATCCCCAAATTCAAAATCTCAGTCTTCACCAAGATTGGAACCCATGGCACTTGATTCGGAAGACAAGCGCTTAATCTCTATTAATATCCATCTTTTTCTCATTCCTGGCCATCTTGTCCTCCTATCATGTACCCACATTCTGCAACGTCATTCGTCTGTCTGACTATGTCACTACTTTTGTGGATGCTAAAAACATTGCACAATATAGTTATTTCCAAACAAAACTAACAATGTTGTAAATTTAAGGCAGGCAACTCAACAAAGTTCTACAGTAAATAAGAAAATGTGTTAATTTACCAGGACAAACACTTGACAGCCTTCTATATTCAAACAGTCTTGTTCTTAATTCTACCAATCATTTTCTCCCAAACCTGAATACGGACCAAACAGAGCCGTTCCCTGTTTCGCTCCAGGCCCTACTATAGCTTTCAGGAAGCACAAAAGTTCCCCAACAATTCAGACTTTCCCATAGACGTAAATAAATATAGACTGGAAAATGGAAATAACTCCATGTAACTTGAAAACATGTATATCTATTGTTGTCGGATTTCCGAATACTGATTACTCCATATGTCCCCCAGAGAGCCCTGCGCTCAATGGACTCAACGCTTTTAGTAGTGCCACGTTTCTCCCTCAAAAGCTACGGTCTGTTCACGGACCAAAGGTTTGGAACTCACTCCCCATTGATCTCAGACAGACAACATGCTACACCACTTTTAAGAAGAACATTAAGACCTATCTGTTTAAAACTTTTTTAGATTTAACTGTCATATTTAATAAAGTACACAAAATTGCAAGTCACAAATTTTCGTTTCATAAAACTCTTTTATCGGCCAGTCTATATTTATTTATGTCTATGGACTTTCACTAATCACTTTCTTCTAACCCAACGTTCAATAGTGCGCTCGTACGCACCAAAAACACTGGTGCAAGGCAGGGTAATTAAACTAGGTGCAATATAAAGCTCCATAACCTTATAACCACTGTATGTATCAAGAACTTAAAGTCTCATGGTATTTTTTTATTTCATTAGAATTGAACCCGACATAAAACCGACTGTGTATTGTTATGCCATCTATGCTGGTGGAGTCCACGAATGGAACTTTGCTTTTAAGGTCTGTTAAATATTTCACATTGATGTTTTCTTATGGAAAATACTACTTATATATATATATATATATATATATATATATATATATATATATATATATATATTTATGGCTTTATATAGCGCTACTTTCATGCTTATAGCATGCTCAGAGCGCTTTGGTCCAATCTCAGTTGTGGACCAGTGGGGGGAGGTTTTTAGGAGAAGTTTTTTCCGTGCTGCCTTTAGACTCTCAGTAAACACAACTCTGCCCGAGTCGGGTTTCGAACCTCGATCCCCCGTCAAAGCGCCCTTAGTCTCTCAACCACGCTTCCCACAGTTAATGTGATTAACTCTTATAATCGCTTTTTAAAAGCATTTATAAAATAAAAATAAGGAGGGAGGGAATGACTTGAATTTGAACTCATGGCTCAAACCTCCACAATCCGAATGCTAAAAACTCCGCCAGTGGTGTTCTTTGAAAATAGAAGATTGTACAGTTATCTATTGTTTGTTTCAAACTTACTTTAAAGTGGTGACCTTTAAATGCCACTAATTCAGCTCTATAACACAACTTCAGTCAAGTACAATTTCTTTCCCTTGTTCGAGGCTCCAAAAAAATTAATAATTAATCAACAATACTTCATTGACTAACTGGTAAATATTTTGTTATTGATTCTTGTGTTGTCAGGTTAAAGAAATAATTGTGCAAAATTACAGCTTGATCCGTGAATAGGTTTGGAAGAAATAACGTGAACAAACTTTTGGCCAGACAGACAGATTGAGTTTATATAATCTTTGTACAAACTTTCACTTCGTTTTTTAGATGTACGAGAAGACCAATGAAACCGCAGAAAAAAACTTTCTTCTGGGAGGACTATCTTGTTCAGTTTATCCATGGATTCTCAACCGGTAAACTTTGTAGTGACCTAGTTTAGTTAGAGAGTACGTTAGGTTTGTAGATAAATATATCGTGTATTGTTTTTTAGCGACGGTAAAAGTAAGATAGTCAGACGCACGAATGACGCTGCAGGGTAGGCGTAGAGAGGGAACAATATGGCGGTAGTTTAGAGAAGGTTGAATCATGGAACTATACTAAAGGAACGCTGACTTCGAGTTTTTTTTTTTACAAAGCCGTAAAGAAAACAGGTTCTTTGCGCATGTTCTCGCGCATCCTGCAATGCCTACAAAAAAAAAATGATGGAGGCAAAGAAGAATTATACGCCTCGAACGCGCGCGATTTACCCGTGTTGATTACAAATTTTTTTTTTAGTTTTTTTAAACAGGTCGATAAAAACTTAAACCATTTTCAGACAAGCTGTTATGGTAGATATAATTTTTTAGAGTAAGATCTACATTTAGCACATTATTATCATTCCTGACTCTTGTCATAGGCTTTCAAAGATGCAGAACTTAAAGCCTTGAAATTTTTTGACGTTATTTTAATTTAACCCACTCGCGCGAATTGGATTTAAGTTGCTTCTTATGCGTGTTATATAATAAACTAGCAAAATACCCGCGCTTTGCAGCGGGAGGATTATTGCATTAACATTTCAAATTTGCTTTAATTAATAGGCCTACATGTAACAACAAAACATTCTCATTTGTGCCAGGAGTGTTACCGCATGGAATGTAGCGCATGTATTTTTGGAATAACCGGAACAACGCAGTTTTTGTGTGGCTTTTTGCAATGTTAGTCCGATAAGTAAAAAAAAAGTGTCATATGTACTGCCTTAAATATTTCATTACTAAGAAGAAAAGTAAACCTTTTGAAATAGAGAAGAAACATACATGTACCAATACACAGTTATTTGTTGAGGATCTCTTTGTACACCACGTTGTCAGTTCGGCCCTCCGGCTGCAGTATGACCAATCCCTGCGCCGAGCTTACTCTTGAGCATGCGACGTACAGTTGCCCATGTGAGAAGCAGTCCTGTCTCAAGTCAATGCCAACCTTTTGTAGTGTCTGTCCCTGAGACTTGTTGATTGTCATGGCGAAGCAGAGCCTTACTGGGAATTGGAGGCGTTTGAATTGAAATGGGAGGTCAGAGGGGATGACGGGGATGCGAGGAATCAAAACTGTCTCTCCTGAGCCACTGCCAGTGAAAATAGTTGCCTCAATGAGGTTCTTCTGCAGAGACGTGACTTGAAGTCTGGTGCCGTTGCACAGTTTAGGTGGCTGCAAGTTCCTCAGCAACATTATCGGTGCCCCAACCTTCAAAATGAGACGATGCTCAGGAGTGCCTGGAGGATTCAGAGAGTTGAGAAACTCTACCGGATAGTGCACCGCGTCTTCCATTTCCACAACTGAATCCACAGACTGGTATGTTTTAGATTGTGAGGGGAGTTCTTGGAGTAAAACGTGGTTTATGGCCGTGGTCATGTCGTTTCGTGGTGTTAGGATAGCTCTCTCCCTCAACCATGACACGTCTATATGCTGGAGAGTTCTTAGATTGGGATAAACATTGTAACGAAGGTTTTGCAAGGTCTTCACCAGGAGATAGAGATTTGAGGGAATTGCTATTTTAGAATTTTCTTGACTGAAGCTGCCATCACCAATACTCATCAGAAGATCAGAGAACTCTCCGGCTCTTGTGTCGCCATTCAGATGAACCCTCATGTTTATTCTTAAAGTGACGACAGTGATTTGACGCCACAGGTACGAAGACTTCAGACAGGCTTTCACTTCGTCGGCGCGTGTTCCTCTGGGCACGACTGGTAGGGTTTGCCGAAAGTCCCCAGCCAGCAACACTGTCAAGCCTCCCATACGTGTGGTGGTGTTTTGGATGTCTTGGAGGGTCCTGTCCAAAGCCTCGACACCCCCTCTGTGTGCCATGGTGGACTCATCCCAGACAATCAGCTTGCACTGTCTTAGCACTTCAGCCATGTTGCTCTGCTTTAATATGTTGCACGTGGAGGGCGAATCAGTGGTGTGGCTGAGGTTGAGAGGTAACTTGAAAGCTGAATGAGCAGTTCTCCCACCCTGAAGAAGAGTTGCTGCAATGCCAGAAGAAGCCACAGCTACAGCAATGTCACCTTCCGCTCGGACTTTCGCAAGCAGAAGGTTTATGAGGAATGTCTTGCCAGTTCCTCCTGGAGCATCAAGAAAAAACACCGTGCCAGTGCCCGAGACAACGCTCCTCATGACTTGCTCGTAAACTCTCTTTTGGTCACCATTCAGCAAAGGCTCGTTGTTTGAGACTACATTGGCCAACTCCGAGGTGTCGTAAGAGGTTTCCCTCAAGTACTCGGGATTCGACGTAACCTCTGCCAGTTCTCTCGAAGGTGAAGGCAGCCCGTAATGATCGACAGAGAGACCTCCGATAGCAATGACGTAGTTCTCAAGCAACTGAAGACACTTGTTGTAGATCATAGGCAACCACTGTTGGACTTCTGTTCCTCCATGATCTCTTTCAGTCTGTCTCCTAACATCATCTGCCATGCTGTCTCTATGTTTTTTCCAGAGATTTAAGGGGTTCTCCATTTGGCAGAAGACCAACATTACAGCGAACAGTTCACGGATCTTTTGAGGTGAGCGAGACAGAGCAGCTTCCTGGAGAGTCTCGTCCCAGTTGACATCGTCCTGTAACAAACCAAGTGCCCTGCAGGCCGACTTCTAGGTTGGATGGACAACACCGTCAACTGTTCTGAGAGATTCGAAAGAGGTGGGACCTATGATTTTGTAGAGCAGCAATCGAAGGTGGTAACATTCAGAGTTGTTCGGGTGCACAGTGTAGACCCTTCCAAGCACATTATCTTTCTTCACCCCCGAATGTCCTGGCACAGCCTTCCCCTGCTTCCTCCGACGAAACATGTTTCTTGTCCACACATAATAAGATGGAACTTCGTGATAATAAAGCTCCTTTGCAAAGTCATCATGGTTGCAAAGATCAAAGAAGGCTAACAGAGTCGTCTGTGGTGGATTGTGTACTTTTTCTGCAACATTGCCCTCTGTGAAATAAATTCTCTGTCCGTTCTCGAGATGCACTGCAAGATGAACGACCGGAGGGTAGCGTTCGTGAATGGGAAAGCAGAAAATGCGCCACGCTGCTTCAGAGCTGCTGATGTAACGACCAGCTTCGTACCGAGAGACCTCACTCAGAGGCAGCCATCAACTCACAGGCAGAACCATAAGTTGAGGGCTTAAGCATTTCACTGTGATAGTGCTCCTGTGTTGTGTAATTGTCTCCCGTACCATCATCTGTCCACACCTTGAACCTGTCCCAGTTGTTGAGCACATACAACACAATGTCCCTTCGGACATCAGCAGTGAGTCTGATGTGGCCGTGCAATGTGTAGCACAGAGAATGGAAAAGGCAGGATCCATCAGGGGGCATGGAAACCACCCGGTAAGCCACAGTCCTTTGATCGATGGTGACCATCTCGAGAGACATGTTCAGTGGGGGTACGCTTGGAGCGATAAATGAAACGTGAGTGTAAAATACCAGCAGTCGAATGAACGAGTTCACTGTGATAGTGCTCCTGTGTTGTGTAATTGTCTCCCGTACCATCATCTGTCCACACCTTGAACCTGTCCCAGTTGTTGAGCACATACAACACAATGTCCCTTCGGACATTAGCAGTGAGTCTGATGTGGCCGTGCAATGTGTAGCACAGAGAATGGAAAAGGCAGGATCCATCAGGGGGCATGGAAACCACCCGGTAAGCCACAGTCCTTTGATCGATGGTGACCATCTCGAGAGACATGTTCAGTGGGGGTACGCTTGGAGCGATAAATGAAACGTGAGTGTAAAATACCAGCAGTCGAATGAATGAGTCGGGATATAACAACGCCAATCGTGGACGCTACCTTGCTGTAGCAGACTACAAAGAAGACCTCGATGCGCACACAGAAAGGTGACGCCGTCCCTTGTAACGAAGATACAACAAAAGCCAAGCGAAAAGAGTAAACCGTCGTACCAAGAAGCGAAGCCAATAACAATCGTCGACAGAAAATTAAGAATGAGCCTCCCACATTTTTGCCCTCCTACGTATAAAAACACTAAAATAAGCAGGGAAGCCGCGTACCAAGTTTCGTGAAGATGGCTCCATAAATACGAAAGTTCAACATGGCGGACGTTGTCGACCGTTACGACCGTTAAATAAGTACGTACATCGGTTTCGGTTAGCGCAGGGAAGCCGCGTACCAAGTTTCGTGAAGATGGCTCCATAAATACGAACGTTCAACATGGCGGACGTTGTCGACCGTTACGACCGTTACGCGTACGATTGGGAAAAGAAACCTGCTGCACTTTTGTAATTAAGCTGTAGGGAATGCGCCTGCCAAATTTCAACCTTGTACCTACACGGGAAGTTGCAGAATTAGTGATGAGTCAGTGAGTCAGGGCTTTGCCTTTTATTAGTATAGATGTTGATATAACGATATAATGAACAGTAGATATTGTACATCGAAAATAGAAGAAAGCGTCCTTTAAATTGGGCCCTGCAATGTGTAAAGACGGTCCTGTCTCAATGATCATCTTTCAATAAAATGATTGTGTGATTCTGTGAAACTCTATGTTTTCATGGCTCTAGCTAAGTATCAGTTTAGTAAGTACAGTAAACCTTTAGGACCTTCCTTCTGATGAAAATGTCATCTATTTCTGTGGCCCATGGTTAAAGAATGCTTCAGTACAAGAACAAAAAAAAAACATTTACTTTTTGACCAACTAATGTCAGGTACTAATTAGAGCAAGTAGACTCAGAGGTGCCCTAAAGATTTAGAAATAAAAAATCCCAGTCTTTACTAGGAATTAGGAATCGAACCCAAGAGCCCCTGGTTTTGAAGCAAGTTGCTTTACCTCTCAGCCACCTTGCTCTAGTACCAGTAAAGGTCATTACCTTATTGTGGGAAGGTGCTGTAGTATATAACAATACTGATAGGGTTAGGGTTAGAGACTAGTTAAGAGTACATCACATCATCATTGCGACATAATGTTTATAGTTAAAGTATTTTTCTGGTGTGTTACAGATTATCTCATTACATAAACCTGAAATAATGCTTCTGAAGATCAGGACATCTTGTCTTGCTGGTTGGGGAATTTCGTAGTTTTGCTTTGCTGTTGAAAGATTATTTCATGTGGGAAGTATTTTGTGGGCGGGCCGATGAAGATAGTCGGGTATTACAAGTGCAGTAAATATTGCATTGAAAGTGCAATAAACAATGTATTTATAAAGTTGCAGTAAATAGCGTATTGAAAGTGCAGTAAATAGTGAATTAAAAGTGTAGTAATTTGTGTATTTAAAGTGCAGTAAATAGTGCACTGACAATGCAGTAATTTAAATAGTGTATTAAAAGTGCAGTAAATTGTGTATTGAAAGTGCCAGTAAAAATGTATAAAAATGTATACTGTATAAGAACAAGTGCAGTAAATATTGGTGAAATTGCAGTAAATTAAATAGTGTATTGAAACTGAAGTAAATATTTTATTAAAAATGCAGAAAATAATGTATTGAAAGTGCAGTAAATAGTGTATTTATAAAATGCAGTGAATGGTGTATTAATGAGCTGTAAATAGTGTATTGAAAGTACAGTGAATGGTGTATTTATAAAATACAGTAAATAGTGTACTGAAAATGCAGTAAAAAAGGGAATTAAAAATGCGGGAAGTAATGAATTGAAAGTTACGTCCCTTTTTCCATTACTTGCACACGTCTAAGGACATAAAGCGTAGGCTTCCGAACCAAGGGGTCCCGATTCGAATCCTGGTGAAGACTGGGATTTTTAATTTAGGGATCATTAGGGCACTTCTGAGTCCACCCAGCTCCAATGGGTACCTGACATAAAAGGATAACTTTTATATTATTTTTCAGAAATTTAATAAAATGATTCCAAAACTAAAGCCTTTAAATATCTTTTTGTTTTTATAACCAAAATAAGTTTTTGTTTTTTTTTAGTTTTATGAATCTTATACTGCTAGAGAATTCTCCTATAGCAGTCCATGACGCTCTTCAAGTCTTAACACTTGTTTCTCAAAACCCAAGTGGAAGATATCCGGCTTGGTATTTCTTCAGAGAAAAATTTCAACAATTGACTAAGAAGTAAGATTCTTTAGAAAGATAAACAATAATTCTTTTAAATGTGTTCTTTAGATGATGCAATGTTGTTGATATGGTGTGACTTCTTTTATAATGATGGTTTTTAATTAGTAAGTTTATTCTTGGAACAGCGCAAATCTTTTATTGAGACACGCTATTTCCTATTGCTCTCTCAAATTTCTCTCTCATCTCTCACAACTCTCTCATTCCTCTCTTTCAGTCTCAATTCTCTCTCTCTCTCTCTTAACACAATCTGTTCAACTCTCATCTCTCTCTCAGTTCAATCTCTAAATTCTCTCTCTCGATTCTCTCTCTCTCTCTCAACTCATACTCTCAACTCGCTCTCTCAATTCTTTTTCTCTCATTGCGCTCTCTCTCGCTCTTAACTTTCTCTTTCAACTCTCTTAACTCTCAGTAATAATATACTAGTCGACTCACGGTGTAGCATACGACATTATTTAGTGACGGGTGAACACTTCTTGAAAGACACAGGTCTCCAAATGGGGTGAGGTTGTGCAAACGACTGTGAGTGAAGGAAAAAAAGGAACTCTGGAGAGAGCAACATACAAATGTCCATGACTGAAAACAGGGTTTTGGGTTAGATAGAGGCATATTTTTTTAATCGTTTAGCCTTGTGCTTTATTAATGTCAAGGCAAAGTCTAATCTAACAGGGCATTGTCTGCGCGTAAAGGTAAAAGGCAAATTTGAATCTGATAGTCAGGTTATGGACAGAGAATCGAGAGAGCTGAGTTGAAATACATTTTTAGTCTGCCAATTCATTAGCATTCGTCTAGTCATTCAATTAACAAAAGACACGCACAAACAGCATTCATCATACTGAAGTTACTCCCAGCAATTTGCTATTTAACATTAGTCAGGCCTATATTAGAATATGCAACTTATGTTTTGGGATCCCACAACTCATAAATATAACATATTGAAAGTAGAACAGACGCAAAATAGATTTGTAAGATTTATAAGAAACTAATATTCACATTTGATTAGAGATTGTAGTATAGTAAGATAAATACTAAAGTAGCAAAAATCCATAAAATACTGAACCCTAACTTAAAAATGGTAAGACAAATTTAATTAAATACTCAGATAGACATATTTTTTACTCCAAATGCTGGGACAAATTTGTACAAGTGCTCCTTCCCTAGTTAGTGCCATTTGAGCATGGAATGGGCTGCCTAAATCAGACAAGAAAACCAAAGACTTAGCAGAGTATAAGTCATTGATTAACATGCATGACTAGATTGACACATGAAATGCGTAGGACGTAATGGTCTTCTCTTTTGAAGTATCGTCATCAATAAGATAAGCAGTTACTCTTATTGTTCATGTTGACTACGTATCACCTGTATCAAATTTCCATTAGATAACTATAAACATCTTTATATAGCTGAACAAAAATTAAGTTATTAAAATAAGTTACTCTAATCTACATATTCCACCACGATAGATTATTATCTAGCCAAAGTGACCTGCTAACCACTGTTAAAAAAAACAACGTAAAATCAAACTCTATGGTTACATCACAAGGTCCTCAGGTATTCAAGTTAAACACTGCTCTAATACATATGCTTGTATCAGATCTTGCCATCTAGGGGCAGATGATGGAAAGGGCATCTGTTTCTGTGGCCCACGGTTAACAGGACTCTTCGTTTCAGAAGCCAAGCGCTCTACCACTCTATCACCGCGCCTCTACTTATATGAATAAGTCCTACCATATGGTATAAGAAATGTGCTTTTATGTTTGTGTGTTTCTGGGTATTTTATTAGGTTTATAAAAAAATATACACTTTTATTTTTGTAAAATATTTTTAATAAAGCTAAGTCACTTTTATGGGTGGATGATCAAACACATACCTAAAGTTTATACCGTATAATATATATAGGTCTGTGTTTTCAAAGTTTTCCTCTCTTGTGGTTGGGATTTATTTATATAAAAAAGATAAACTATTATGTATTTTATTCATCAAATAAATATAGTTATTATGTTTCTACTATAATGGTCACCTAATAATAGTTAATATTCTATCTATTTTTTTCTAAATCAAAAGCAGCTTATTTAACCGCTTAATGCCATTAATAAAACAATAATAAAACTATAGGATTACTACATTTCAGATTTGGCCAACATATGTTCAACTGGGCAAATGCAATAGACACTATCACCAAGTTTTTTAATACAAACACTGAACTTTCAGAGGTAAGTAGACCTAGAGCCTGGTATGAAATTAAAAATAGTAATTCTGTAAAGTTTTGATTTTTTTTTTCGTGATTATAATTATAATTACTAAATTATTGGTTAGACATTCGTAAAATGTTTTATATGTTTCGGATGTTCCTACAGAGTTGAAGATAATTACTTCCTAGTCCAAACCTCCCGCAAGTCCAAACCTCCCTAACCCTAGACATATGGGAACTGTGGCCGAGAGGCTAAGTGCACTTGAACTTGGCTTGTCTTGGCTACCTAGAAGAAGGCTCGAGGTTCGACACATGACTCGGGCAGAGTTACGTTTACTGAGCGCCTAAAGGCAGCACGGAAAACCAATTCCTAGATACCTATTCCCCCCCCCCCCCCACACCCACTGGGCCACAAATGAGATTGGACCAAAGCGCTCTGAGCATGCTATAAGCATGAAAGTAGCGCTATATCAAAAATAATAATAATAATATGCATACTCTGTTTGTGACCCTTCAACTCTAGTAAATATTAAGAAACTGGAACAGACACAGAATAGAGCAGTTAGATTCATAACTAACGAATATTCATATTTGAGTAGGCCTAGAGTAACACTTTTAATAAAATCACTAAATTTAGAAAGCCTTTAGGAGAGAAGACTCAAAAGTAATGTAGCAATCATACATTAAACACTAATCCAGTGGTTCCCAAACTTAATTGTTTCGTAGACCCCTTGCCATGTTTACCGGTATGATATTGGCGATTCATCAACTTTAGGAGTGTATTTTTTAAACTGATTTCATATAGTAGCAGTATGAAAACCAAAAAAAAAAAAAACACATGCAAGTTAAACTTATAAAAAAAAAGGTCTGTTACATATAGGTAATGTCTAATATACCGAATTTAGCTTTTATTAACTTTTTAAAATTAAATCTTTAGCATCCAACAACTCAGAAAAACTGTCATGGAATCCCCTTATTGATGAAACTATCAAAAAAGTATTAGAGTTTCTTAAAAGAAATTTCTATAAATCAAAAAAAACATAAAAATAAAATGTTATTTAACCTTGGTTAGGCCAATAATAGAATATACATCCTCTGTTTGGGACAATTCAACTCAAGAAAGCATTAAGAAACTGGAACAGACACAAAATAGAGCAGTGAGCACAAACGAATATTCCCATTTGACTAGAGTAACACCTTTAGTAAAATTACTAAATTTAGAAAGCCTTCAGTAGAGAAGACTCAAAAGTAAAGTAGCAATTATATATAAAACACTGAACCATAATCTTCAAATACAATAACAAAATTTAATAAAATACTCAGAAAGACACAAAGATAAAGACACATTCCTCAGTCCATAGCTAGGACCAATTTTACAAATGCTCATTCTTCCCTAGTGCTATTAGAGCATGAAATGGGTTAATATGCATGACTGAATGCATGACCTGTAGGACGTAACCATCTTCTTTAATTGAAGTAACCTCTTTATTATATAAGATAAGATAAGATAAAATAAGATAACAGTGTCTTAAAGAAAGAAAATCTTGTCAAACATTTAAGTCTCTTGGCAGCCATCTTGCTTCAAATGTGAAGAAGCAATGGATCAAAACGTTCTCGTTATTTTCTTGACAGTCACGTAATGCACGTGCTGCTTCAGGATTGGTCAACGGCGTTGATAACACATTGAAGTTGTCCGTGTAATCTACCAATCAGATTTTTTTATTTTCCATGATAAAACGAACATGTTATGTGCCAATAGTAATGCTTCCTTACAAGACATTGGATGGCTGCCTGGTCGTGCGGTTTGCGCGCTGAACTGTCGTTCGGATTTATCAATGGTCGAGGGTTTAAACCCTGCCCGCTCCCATCCCCTGTCGTCCTGCGGGAGGTTTGGACTAGGAAGTAAACTATCTTCAACTCTGAAGGAACATCCGAAACATGTAAAATATTTTACATTTTACAGACAAGGTGGACTCGGCCAGCTGAATAAAGAAATATGTCTTTTAGAAATAATTACATAATTACTTACTTAAGAAGCTTTCAATGTTTCAAATTGTCACGTCAGTACGCCCATAAGTTGGTTTGTAGGTTAAATGTTTTATTTATTGATATAAGATCAGGGGTGGACATAAGAGCCTGAAGCTGTTGGACCAAATAACAGCAGACCATAGGGATGTCACCTTCATCTGGGTCCCCTCCAATGTGGGCATTGAGGGAAACGAAGCCGCAGACAGAGAAGCAAAGAGAGCCCTAAATCATGCGGTGTCAGGAACCCAAATTCCCTGCTCGGACCTGAGACAAAGTATTGCCTCTGCCACCTACCAAGAGTGGCAGGACCGATGGGAGGCTGAGACTCACAATAAACTCAGGCAGATTGTGGCCGATGTCAGGTGGCGGTCCACATCTAAGGGTCTGACAAGGCGTGGTAGCACGACCATGTCCAGACTTAGGATTGGCCACACCTACATCACGCACTCTTTTGTGCTGAAGAAAGAAGATCCCCCACTTTGTGAGTATTGTGACTCTCGCCTCACCGTGGAACATATCCTCATCGACTGCCCCAGATACCAGGATGCCAGGGAGAAATATTTTAGAGCCACTATTTTAAAAACACTATTCAATAATGTCGACCCTGGGAAGGTACTGGGCTTTATCCGGGAAGTGGGGTTGTCTACGAAGATCTGATTTATGAATTTGTAAACATGTACTACTTACATTAGATTTTTACCAAATTATTAAATTTTTACTACCTCTACTATTTTAACTGTGAATAGACCTTGTTTTTAATGATTTGACTGTATGGAATTTGGCCCTTGTTGTTTGGAGGGAGAGTGGCCCTTGAGGGACTGCAGGTAAACATAGCTTAAATTGTGCCGATGTGCCCAAAATCACAAATCACAAATCTCAGGGGTGGACTGGGTGTCAAAATCAGACACGGCATTTCTATACCATCCGGCCCATAAATTGTATAGTAGATGATGGACATCCAGCTCAAGGTCTACGGTCTACCTGTCGTCAAAATTATTATGTTAAATTTGATAATGTATTTGATAGCTGTACACATGCTTACAGTAAACACTATGTCCTTATAAGGAATAAAGGCTTTATATTGCTTTTTAATCGCGAAGTGTATAGGCCCTAAAAGGATGAAGCTCTATTGATGTAGGCTATTACATCATTTAGGAAAATATGTTAGATTAAATTAATAGGCCGTAGTAGAGTAGATTTAAAAGAAACAACTACTTCGCTCAGGGGCCACTTCCCCTGAAAAAGGAATATTATAAAACATTTAACAATTTAATAGTGACATCCGTGGTTACTCTGGTCCTACCGGCCCATTTTGGATACCGGCCGAACCGAGCATTTGCCCGAACGCCCATATAGCCAGTCCGCCCCTGTATAAGATGGCACGTTAGTGTAAAATCAAAAGGTATTGTCCAACGTAAGGCGTTTCTCAAACTTTGTCTTGATTCTTCAAAAGTGTTTCAACTCTTCACCTATTTTGTCAAGACAGCAGCATCTCCAGTGATCCTTCAGTTAATTTTATGAAACTGTGTAACATATAAGGCACATGCTATATGGGCATTTTGGGCAAATGCCCGGTGGGCCGGTAGGGACACCGAAATGGCCTGATCAAAGTCACTATGGCACATATCAAGTTGTTAAAGGTTTTATAATATTCTTATTATGTTATTATTATTTTTATAAAAGGCCATCTGAGCGTCGTGTTTAAACAAAAGTCTTTCACAGACATTACAGTGTATACAATTTTAATCAAACACATTTTCCGAAAATAAAATGTAGAATGTAGACAGTGCTACTAGTAGGCTTCATCTTTTTAGGGTCTACATAATTGCTGATTTAAAAAGACGCTATATTGCTTATTAAGGTATAGAGTTCACTGTATGCATGCATATCGATACATTATCAAACTTAACAATGATTTTTAAGGACCGTTACACATAGAAATGGATGCCCATCACATGATGAATTTGTGGGCCGAATTTTATAGAAATGCCCGGGCCGATTTTGACACCCAGTCCGCCCCTGCACATAGTCCACATTGGCATTATAGGTTCGACAAGGAAAGAAGACAAATTTCAAATAATCAACAGTACTATCTACATTTCATTTTTAAATCCAACAATGTTAAATATTATTAAATATTAGTTACCTGTAGACTTAAATAAGCTATTTAAATAAGGTATTACAATTTTAAATATTTTTTCATTTGAAAAGTATGATTAAATTGTATAAAATTTTGATAAGATCTAAATCTTATGTTTGTATGAGATAGTTGTTAATTCCTTTAATGCAATATCATAATCATAGTCACAACATTTATAAATGAGATTCCCGGGCAGGGTTTGACAGTCCAGCGCGCAGCCATCCGTAGCAACGTGTAAATACCCACTTGTTCTCCCCCCTCTTGTTTTTTCGTGGGTTGACTGTCCGCAGAAAAAAAAAGAGTGATCTTTCCTTTACTTCTTCTTCTCGTCCAAACTCTAGAGGCAACAAGAGAACTATATTTATAGATAAGATAAAATGATTGGGGAATGCACTTTAATTAATACCTTTATTTTCAGCTCAAGATGTTTAAAGCCAGCCATGAAGGCCAATTTGGAAATGGAGAGCGCGCCATCAAGCAGGCTGTTGAGAAGGTAGAAACAAATGTGAAATGGATGGGAAAGAACCTAGAGCGTATTAGTGCTTTGTTGTCTGCCTATGCTAGTTAAATAAAAATAAATTTTAAAAAATTATAATACAGTGCCCCAATATTTCTTTTCTTTTTTTTTTTCTTTCTAAATTTCAGTAAGTAATAACTGGATCTAATATGATATATGCTTTTTATTTAAACTATGGACAACTGCGGAGCAAATACATAAAAAATGTTATCCCTAAAGGGCAGATGATATAAAGGTCATCTGTTTCTGTGGCCCATGGTAAACAAGGGTGTCACGTGGCCAGCACAACGACTAACCGTCTTTACTTTTCCCCAATTAATGTATAACAATAAAACTCTATAATCATACTTTAAGAAAATAAAAAAACAAACGAAGAAGAGACTTGACAAATATTGATAATGAAACAAAACTGACATTAGAAAAATACTTTCCATGAGAATTCTTGGCTACAGGAGCCAAAAAAAAAAGATATTGGCGCTTGGTAGATTTATACAAAGATGCCACAAACCACTAGCTAATAAATAAGGCTTTTCTTCGAGTCCGAAGATTAGTGAGGAATGCAGTATTTCCCGTGGCTGCGCAGCCCCAGCTGTGACCTACATATTTTGCCACACCCATGGCTAGCTAATATAAAACCAAAAAAAGCATCTCGACCCTTAGGAATTACAGCTAGGTTAGCCTAATCCAAGGACTAAGTAACTAACTAGCACCATTATTCAAAATACTTTTCTCTGGCATTGCTTAATCGAAATAAAGTGCCAAAACACTGGAAAGAAGCTAATGTCACTATTTTAAAAAAAATCTCATTCAGGGAATTGGCATACACGTTTTAATTTCAAGCATAACGTAAGATTGCTAAATACATAATACACCTTCGCTGATCTCAGCAAAGCATTTGACACGGAGGGTACGATAGCTTGTTGAGGATTCTGTTTTGGCTTGGATTCCCTCTAAGATTCATCGCTATTCTGAAGCAACTGCATAAGGATTGAAAAGACCATATCAGATATAAAGTGACCTATTAGCGCATTACTCTATAGTGAATGTTGTGAGGTTGTGTGCTTGTCACAACACTATTTGTTGTCTTAAGTCAGGAGTGAAATGGCACAGTTACTAATCCCCCTTGGAGTTTTTAGAGCAGATAAAACAAAATGGAGCTGGGGGTGGTAGCTCATATCGCACCCCCCCCCCCGGTATCCCTGTGTCGACCAATTGACATTTATACTTTTACGATGTGTCCAGTTCGGTTGACCCATCGAACAGTTCCGGCTTAGTCTTACAGGTCTTCCTGTGCCACAGACGTCTGCCAGTCTACCATCGCAACCGTCTATGACGTAAATTTTCTCTGCTTGAAATGTTTCTCTGGTAGCGCTAACATCAAGGAAGGGTTAGTTACGGAGAGTTCCTAAGGCAGTCTTTCCCGAGCGGGTCATTCACGATCAGCGCAGAAGTCGGCTCAGTGCAAAACTTCATCGTGATGTAATGTAGACCACTGTGACTCGTGCATAAGTTAATGATCTTCCCCAGTGCTTTTTTGTAAAAAAAAAAAAATAATAGGTGCCGTTACTCATTGATGGATTGCTTTACTTTTAACTATTGTTGTAAACCTGGTGGTTAGTGCTGTGTGTTTTTAGCCTACCCAAATCGCCACAGTCCAGCGCAGGACGAGCGGTCAACCGTGACCAGTGACAGTACACGCCAGTTCGGCAAGGACCAATGTCGTAAATATTACGCACGCAAGTCACGGTGAAAGTGATCAACTGGAGCGGTGAAGAAGGTTCGAGTAGGCCAGTAGAGACACTATATAAGAACGAGTGTGTCAGAAAGACTTCACTTCACGTCACCTCGCAATGTGACCAGTACCAGGCGAGAACCAGCACGGTGTGTGAAGTCAGTGCGGAGCAGAGACTAGGTTTTTGTAAAGACAGTGTTTGTAATGTATTTGCAATTAAACTGACTGATACTTTGGAGCCCTGAGTTGTCAGGTTCTTTAAGTTCGTTGTGTCGTGTGGTGCAGTTTGAAGAGAGCCTGGAAAGGAGGAGATACGTAACACTATTACTAAATTAAAAATAAACGTTAAAATACAAGAAAAGTAATAATTTTTGGCCTACATTGAAAAAAAAAGCACTGGTATTACCATATCACCCCTTTCCCTAATTAAACCATTCCAAATCAAATCTTGGCTTTTTTGTTATCCAACATAAAACAAATAGTTTATTACCTACAATCACTGAATGGTATATTATCAGTTACCAACACTGATTGATTGACACACTACTAAATACCTATTATTTATTATTGATGGATACATAACCTAATAGGATAATTAATTACTATCATTGATTGGTACACAGCTATAAATTATGTGTCGATTATTATTTTTTTAAATCTTTGTTTTCAAGACATTTAATATAAACTTGTTATCTTGTTCCTGATTGGATATTCTAACTCCTCCACCTCCAGTGACGTCACTAAAACTTGACACTCAGACTTGACAGGTAACAAGAGTTGTCAGTATGGATGGGCAGACGTCTGATGGCCTTACCTTTTCCCTACGTGTACAAGCACAAGGTCAAGGTTATTAATGGTTCGAGATGTCTTTGCATACTTGGTATTGCTTTGTGAGAGACATGGAATCTTTCCAACCCAATAATATTACGATACCGCTACTACAAAAAAAAAATGTAAAAAAAAATAATATTTTTAAATAGATCTATATATAAATTTTCCGGTGATGAAAAAACCAAAATATAAATTTCTAACATGTAGCCTATTGTTATAACAATTAAATCTATAATATCCCCCCCCCCCTCAAGTCTAGATTCTAGACTAAATCTAGGTCTATAACTTAACACATAAAACAATATTCCTCGCTTGTTATTATAAGATTCTGAATAAAGTGGATCCTGCTGCGTAACCTCATCTTCGTATCTTATGTATTATAAACGTTACTTCATTTTATGTGTCAATCTAGTACCAAGCGTCTGCAGTCAATCCCGCAACGTGTCATACAGCCCAAAAGTATCTCCGTGCTTCTACACAGCCATCGCGTGTGTCCATTAGGGCAACATTGGCAAGACTGCACTGGGTCGGAAATAAGGAAAGTAATTCAAGACATTATAATAGGTTAATGAAGGCCTGCTGACCACAGTAAAAAAATATATTATGGCAATACCATTGTCCTCAGTACTTGCAAAGTCCTTTATTCTTCAGAGAACAGTACCAGGAAAAAGAAGAGAGGCAGACAGAGAAAGCGATTAGAAAACAAACATAAAAGAATGGAAGGGGCTTGTCTTTGAAAGGATAGACAGGGATAGAGAAGACGGTTGAGCGGGCTAACAAATCAAGGGATAGGTTCAGGTCAATAAAGGCGCCACGACAAATGGTGCAGAGACAGCTGGTTCAATGACCCCGAGTTAATTTCAGATCCCCCTGGCCTTAAGGTGGCGCCTAGGTAGAAATGTTAGACTAAGACTAAGACTGCTTTATTGATCCTTACGGAAATTTGTTGTGATTACAAGGACTCTTTTCTCATATAAAGACAACACAACAGAAAAATACACATAAATACAACAGACAACATAAAGAGTTCATTCAGCGACTACACACAGGTATCTTGGTGCATTTCATGTTCCCTGATCAATGAGTGGCGGTAATAGAGTCTGACCGAGTGCGATACGAACGAGTTTTTGTACCGCTCCGTTCTTGTTTTGATTGAGAGCAGTCGCCCACTTCGCGACGACGTGGCGTAGTTCTGATGGAGCGGGTGGCCGTTGTCTTCCAAGATTTTTTCGATTTTTCTAGGCACTTTTGTTCAAAAAGTTCCTTTAAATGTGGTAATATTGTAAGTAAAATTTTTGATGCTTTTTTAATGATGTTTTCTAGACGTCGCACAGTTTAGATGAGGCGTTGCCTTGCCAACAAGTTATTCCGTATGTTAGCAGATTTTGTATAGTCGCGCCGTAAAATGTCTCAAGGATCTTCTTGCTTAGTTTAAAGCTATTGAGTTTGTATAGAAAAAAGAGTCGCTGTGCTGTTTTCTTTGTCAGAGTTCCAAGGTGGTTTTCCCATGAAAGCTTGTTGTTGATGATAACGCCTAGATATTTATATGCCTTTACTTGTTCTATAGATGTAGTGTTTATTTGCAGTTCACGTATAGTTTGTTTTTTCTTTCTAAAATCTATTATAAGTTCTTTAGTTTTTGTTACATTCAGTTCTAGAAAGTTGTCGGTGCACCAGTTTGTAAACTTTTCTATCGAGCTTCGATACTGAGTTTCGTCTCCTGAAATAAGGCCGACTATGGCAGTATCATCAGCGAATTTAATGACTTTAACTGAGTCATAGATGCTTCTTATGTCATTAGTGTAAAGGGTGTATAGTACAGGAGAAAGTACACAACCTTGTGGAGCACCCGTACATAGTACTCGAGTTAACGATTTGGTGTTGTTGACTTTAACATACTGGAGCCGTTGGGTTAAAAAGTTTAGAACCCATGCTTGTAAGTAAGGGATTACATTTAAGTTACTCAGTTTGTTTATCATTAGATGTGGCTGTATGGTATTGAAAGCCGAGAGAAATCTACGAAGAGGACTCGTGCGTATGTTTTGGGTATATCGAGATGCTTATAAAGCTGGTCCAAAAGCAATAGAATGGCATCCTCAGTTCCTCTAGCTGCTTTGTATGCAAATTGGTGAGGGTCTAGGCTGTTGTTGACTTTTGCTATAAGTTGTTTTAGCATATATTTTTCAAAAAATTTCATAACAATAGGTGTTAGTGCTACTGGGCAGAAATCATTTAAGCAATCTATTTTTGGTTTCTTGGGCACTGGTATGATCTCTGAAGTTTTCCAGGTGTGTGGAATTACGCACTTTTGCAATGACTGGTTAAAGATATGACAGAAGATAGAAGAGATTTGCTCCGCACATAGCTTGATCAGCTTGCCACTAATTTTGTCTGGTCCAGAAGCCTTTGTTACGTCTACTCTTTTAAATAACAAGGTCACTTCATCCTCAGTTATAAAATTGACGTAGGGCTCTTGTTTTCCTTTGGACACAGTGTTGAAAAGTTCTTTGTGTAGATCAACAAAATCTTCTTTGTCAAAACGAGAATAAAAATAATTTAGTTCGTTGGCGAATTTCTCATCATCAGCCACTGAAATTTGTTCTGGTTTTGAGGCGCAGCCTGTTATTTTCTTTAATCCCTCCCAGCATTGTTTTGAGTTGAGTTGAGTTGTTTTCTCAATTTTTTCTTTGTATGTTTTTTTCCCTTCAATTATTGCTTTTCTCAGTTTATTTTTAGCATTTATAAACTCTTCGTTGCTAGCCTTATACTTTGTTTTCTTTTCAGTAATAAGGTGTTTGATTTTTTCGGTCATCCAGAGCTTATTGTTTCCATAGACTTGTATTGTTTTTGTTGGAATTGTTAACTCCTCGCAGAATGATAGATATGAGTTAACAGTTTCTGTTAGTTCGTTTATGTCTGGACAGTTTTCAATAAAGATTTCCCAGTTAGTTTTCTCAATGCATCCTCGTAGTTTTTCTACAGCCTCTTCAGACCACATCTTGACCGTTTTTATAACTCTCTTTGTAGTTTTAAGATTAGGTATTTAATTTGGTATAAGATGGATTACTACATGGTCAGATTCTCCAAGTGGGAACAAACTTTTACATTTGTAAGCCTGCTTAATGTTTACGTAGCATTTGTCGAGCGTTCTACCCTGCCTTGTGGGGAGGGAGACATACTGGCAATAGTTTGGCAGTGTGTTGTCAATATTTAGGTTGTTGAAATCTCCAGTTACGATACAAACAGAGTCCGGGTGTTTTGATTGTACATTGTGAAGCACATCAAAAATTATTTCCGACGCAGTCGCTGTGTCAGCCGTCGGTGGTATGTACACAGCAACAACACACACCTGGGTGAATTCTCTAGGCAAGTAGTAAGGCCTAAGTGTGACACACATAAGTTCAATGTTAGGGTCACAAATTTTATTCCTGATGTTCACATTGTTGGCGTTGCAGTATTCCTTGTTTATATAGATTGCGAGTCCTCCTCCTTTTGACTTCCCACTATTAATTGTTAGTAGAAGCAGATAGGCGAACAGTGGGTAGAAATCCTCGCTTCTGTCCGTTTTTTCTTTTTTTTTTAGTTTTTTTTAAAATGTCTTTGTAACATTGTTTTGTTGTTGTTTTTTTTTGTTGCTTTTTTTTTGCTTTTTAAAAATGTCATTTTTATGTTTTTGGTATGTTTTTTTTTCAATGTTTTCCAGTGCCTAAAGAGAGAATCTTTAGTCACCTTCAGCCCTGTCACGTATTACGAATTGAATTCTATATCTATTCTAATTTTAATTGGCTTGCCTAGGGGAACGTGACAATAGAAAAAGCAGTTGTGTCACTTATCTTAAGTCTGAATTTAACCAAAGACTTACAATGAATAACAACAAAAAAAAATGACACAAGAAATCGGAAGGTAAAATATCAACTTAATGTTTAATCAAATATAAATCAAATAGTACTTTTAAATGAATCACATAAAGTTACAAGCAAGAAAAACAAACATTTACTCAATACAGAATTGATGGGTTGACCAAACCCTTTTACAAAAATGGCATGTAAAAATATTACAATTCAAGAGTTTTTAAAATATAACTACAAATACAAGCAAGGCCTTGAAAAAGAAAAATCTTAACTTACAATATCAATAGGTATACCACGCAGGGGTCACGCAATGTCTCCGCTATTCTGTCTCACGGCTGTCTCCGTATGTCTTGTCCGTCTCAACGTTACACGGGCGGTCTTTATATAGTCTACCGCGCGTCGAGATGAAGACCAATCTAGTAGTTTCTAGAATACTACTCGAGAACAGAACAAGTGATCAACCAGACAGAGCTAGAACCTTCTCTAAAGAGACGGAAAAATAAACACCCTCTTTTTACCCAGAGGTACACACATAGGTCAAGGACCGGTCACACTGTCCGAGTTGCTTGACTCGCCGCCGCTAATAAAATAAAATAAAAAAAAACTTATTACACAAAGGGGCAGACAACCTCGGGAATTTTCTACCCGTCTCTCGACCGCAACAGAAAGAAAAAAAAAAATAGTAAATAGGTAACAATGCCTAGATATGTAACACCTCCCTCCTAAAAATAAAAGTTTACATTTCCACGAAATGGAAATCTTTTTAGAATAATTACAAAAATGAGATTTACATTACAGAATATACATCAAAATACTTTTTACAATCTAGATAAGGCATCGGCGATAACATTTTCGCTGCCTTTTATGTGTTTAAGAACTAGGTTGTACTCTTGTAAAAATAAACTCCACCTGAGAAGTCGTTGGTTCTTGCCAGACATTTTGTGGATAAATGTAAGGGGATTGTGGTCAGTAAATACAACCAGTGGCCATCTGGACCCACTGATATAAAAATCAAAGTGTTGTATAGAAAGAATCAACCCAAGACATTCTTTTTCCACAGTAGAATAATTTCTTTGATGTCTATTAAATTTCTTGGAAAAGAAACAAATAGGGTTAGGGAAATTATCTTCTTGGTAAAGGACTGACCCAACACCTGTGTCACTGGCGTCAATAGCTAACCTAAAAGGTTTTCCGAAGTCAGGAGCCATCAAAATGGGGGAGCTAGATAATATCTGCTTAATTTGGTTAAAGGCTTTCTGACATTCATCCGTCCAAGTAAATCGGATGTTCTTTCTCAGGAGGTTTGTTAAAGGACTGGCAATGACAGAAAAATTTTCGCAAAATTTTCTATAATATCCAGACATTCCCAAAAATCTTCGGAGTTGTTTCCGATCAGCAGGGATAGGGAAAGCTTGGATAGCTTCTACTTTGGCCATTACAGGTTTCACCTGGCCTTGTCCTACAATATGGCCTAAGTATTGGATGGAAGCCTGGCAAAAATCACTCTTACTCAGGTTTACAGTAATTTTTGCATGTAAAAGTTTAGTAAAAAGACAATGCAGTGCCCCAAACCCTAACCCTAACCCTAACCCTAACCCTAACCCTAACCCCTAACCCTAACCCTAACCCTAACCCTAACCCCTAACCCTAACCCTAACTCCGAAAATGTCTCCACGATGTTCAAATGACTCAACAGCGAGTTCTTCAAATTCATCTTTGCGATGTTCCAATGACTCAAACAAGAGTTTTTCAAATACATCAAGCCGATGTTCCAATGACTCAAACAAGAGTTTACCTAATACATCACATCGATGTTCCAATGACTCTATCCAGAGTTCTCATAATACATCACCCCGATGTTCCCACGACTCCATCAAGAGTTCCCATAAGACATCACCCCGATGTTCCAATGACTCCATCAAGAGTTCTCCAAATACATCCAAAAGATGTTCTACTGACTCAAGAAAGAGTTTCTCCACTGCGTCTCCTAGAGATGTCAATGACTCCAGCGAGAGTTCGACCCAAGTCCAGTCTGCATCAACCAAAATTGATGTTTCCTTAGAGGATTTTAAGCCTTTCATTTCGGAAGGATTCGTATCACTACCCGGTGATTCTACAAGTCTACGACCTATCACCATTTTGAGAGACACAGGTGCCTCACAATCGCTACTTTTAGAGGGTATCTTGCCCTTGTCAAAATCATCATCGACTGGGAAGAGCATCCTGTTACGAGGCGTAGAGCTTGGATGTATAGATGTGCCTCTACATCTAATCGACATAAAGTCAAATCTCATTACTGGACCGGTTGTTGTAGGTGTCCGACCAACATTACCATTGGACGGCATCTCGTTGCTGTTAGGCAATGACTTAGCAGGTGGAAAGGTGATAGCCGAACCCATCGTCACTCAAACACCCGACTTATCTGCCACACCCGAGGAAGACCTAGAGTTATATCCAGCGTGTGCAGTAACAAGGGCAATGAGGTTGAAAGCACCTCAAGAAGAGAACGTTATCAAAGCCAACAGTAACCACGATGATGTGGACTTGAGCACCACATTCTTTGCTTCTCTTGAAGAAGAACCAACGCCAAATTCTGAAAAGCCGGCATCAACTCGAAAACAGTTGATTGAGGACCAAAAGAAGGATCCAGAGCTCGCCAAACTCCGAGAAACCGCAATGACATCACAAGAGGCAGAGCTAGCATCAACGTGCTACTACATCCAAGATGATCTGCTCTTCAGGAAATGGAAACCTCCAGACGCATCCAACGAAGAAGAATGGAGAATATGCCATCAAATCGTGTTACCAGAAAGATACCGAGCGTACATCATGAATCTGGCTCATGACACACCAATGTCAGGTCATCTCGGCATCCACAAGACATACCACAAGATTATGTCACACTTCTTCTGGCCACGTTTGAAGAAAGATGTCATCCAGTACTGCCGATCCTGTCATGCCTGTCAGATGGTTGGCAAGCCAAATCAAAAGATCCCTGTTGCTCCTCTGAAGCCGATTCCAGCCTTTGAAGAACCTTTCAGCAGAGTACTTATTGACTGTGTTGGTCCTCTCCCAAGGACAAAAGCTGGCAACCAATACCTGTTGACCATTATGTGTGCTTCAACTCGTTTTCCTGAGGCTATTCCTCTAAGGAACATAAAAGCATCAAACATTGTGAAGGCCTTAATCAAGTTCTTTACTCTATTTGGTCTACCAAAGTCCATCCAATCGGACCAAGGAACGAATTTCACGGCCAATCTTTTCAAGCAAGTCATGACTCAGTTGGGCATCAAACACTGCATGTCGAGTGCGTATCATGCCGAGTCGCAAGGCGCTCTTGAGCGATTCCATCAGACTCTCAAGAACATGATCCGAACCTATTGCTTTGAGCACGAAAAAGACTGGGACGAAGGAATCCACATGCTGCTGTTTGCAACCCGTGAATCCGTCCAGGAATCGTTGGGATTCAGCCCTTTTGACTTAGTCTTTGGCCATTCGGTGCGCGGTCCCTTGAAATGTATAAAAGAGACTTTGTTGTCACCAACAGCCACTGAAGGACTTTTAGACTATGTAATTAAGTTTAAAACTAGACTTCATGATGCTTGTGTTCTGGCCCAAAATAATTTACAAAACACCCAATCCAGCATGAAACGCTGGTATGATAGAAAGGCCCGTGTTAGAGAATTTTCTCCCGGGGATAAGGTGCTTGTATTTTTGCCCATACCAGGTCAACCCTTGCAAGCCAGATATTTTGGTCCCTATGAAATTGAGACCAAAATTAGTGACCTCAATTACACAATCAAAACTCCTGACCGTAGGAAAAAGACTCAGCTATGTCATATAAACATGCTGAAGCCTTATGTATCTCGGCCAGATCACTCAGAGAAGAGTAATTGTGTTTTAAATACAGTCAAAAGTTGTTCAAATAGCCATGTTTCTCCTATTGATGATGATATTGTAAAAGAGAAATTTGGACAATACAAAATACCTAATTCTTTTGTATTACAAAATTTGGATGTAAAACTGTCTCATCTGTCTTCGACAGAAAGGCCAGTTATCATGAAACTCATTAATGAATTTAATGACATTTTTTCTGATGTACCAAAACAGACTAATGTTATAATGCATGATGTAGATGTTGGCGAGGCTACTCCAGTCAAGCAGCATCCTTACAGGGTCAACCCTGAAAAACTTGCCATACTTAGGTCAGAAATCAAGTATATGCTTGAAAATGACCTCATTGAACCAAGTTCCAGTAGCTGGAGCTCCCCATGTGTCTTGATACCTAAACAGGACAAGACTTATCGTTTTTGTACAGACTACCGTAAGGTAAATGCTGTAACAAAGACCGATTCGTTTCCTATCCCTAGGATAGACGATCTCATAGATCGTATTGGTGACGCTAAGTACATCACCAAAATAGACCTACTTTCAGGTTATTGGCAGGTTCCCCTGACTGATAGGGCAAAGGAAATCTCCGCCTTTGTCACCCCTGATGGTCTGTACCAATACAAAGTGATGCCATTTGGCATGAAGAATGCTCCTGCCACTTTCCAGAGAATGATAAATGCCCTGCTTGCCGACATGGAGAATTGCCACGCATACATAGACGATGTAGTATTTTTTAGCCAAGATTTTTCTAGCCATTGTAAACAACTGCATTGTCTTTTTACTAAACTTTTACATGCAAAAATTACTGTAAACCTGAGTAAGAGTGATTTTTGCCAGGCTTCCATCCAATACTTAGGCCATATTGTAGGACAAGGCCAGGTGAAACCTGTAATGGCCAAAGTAGAAGCTATCCAAGCTTTCCCTATCCCTGCTGATCGGAAACAACTCCGAAGATTTTTGGGAATGTCTGGATATTATAGAAAATTTTGCGAAAATTTTTCTGTCATTGCCAGTCCTTTAACAAACCTCCTGAGAAAGAACATCCGATTTACTTGGACGGATGAATGTCAGAAAGCCTTTAACCAAATTAAGCAGATATTATCTAGCTCCCCCATTTTGATGGCTCCTGACTTCGGAAAACCTTTTAGGTTAGCTATTGACGCCAGTGACACAGGTGTTGGGTCAGTCCTTTACCAAGAAGATAATTTCCCTAACCCTATTTGTTTCTTTTCCAAGAAATTTAATAGACATCAAAGAAATTATTCTACTGTGGAAAAAGAATGTCTTGGGTTGATTCTTTCTATACAACACTTTGATTTTTATATCAGTGGGTCCAGATGGCCACTGGTTGTATTTACTGACCACAATCCCCTTACATTTATCCACAAAATGTCTGGCAAGAACCAACGACTTCTCAGGTGGAGTTTATTTTTACAAGAGTACAACCTAGTTCTTAAACACATAAAAGGCAGCGAAAATGTTATCGCCGATGCCTTATCTAGATTGTAAAAAGTATTTTGATGTATATTCTGTAATGTAAATCTCATTTTTGTAATTATTCTAAAAAGATTTCCATTTCGTGGAAATGTAAACTTTTTATTTTTAGGAGGGAGGTGTTACATATCTAGGCATTGTTACCTATTTACTATTTTTTTTTTCTTTCTGTTGCGGTCGAGAGACGGGTAGAAAATTCCCGAGGTTGTCTGCCCCTTTGTGTAATAAGTTTTTTTTTATTTTATTTTATTAGCGGCGGCGAGTCAAGCAACTCGGACAGTGTGACCGGTCCTTGACCTATGTGTGTACCTCTGGGTAAAAAGAGGGTGTTTATTTTTCCGTCTCTTTAGAGAAGGTTCTAGCTCTGTCTGGTTGATCACTTGTTCTGTTCTCGAGTAGTATTCTAGAAACTACTAGATTGGTCTTCATCTCGACGCGCGGTAGACTATATAAAGACCGCCCGTGTAACGTTGAGACGGACAAGACATACGGAGACAGCCGTGAGACAGAATAGCGGAGACATTGCGTGACCCCTGCGTGGTATACCTATTGATATTGTAAGTTAAGATTTTTCTTTTTCAAGGCCTTGCTTGTATTTGTAGTTATATTTTAAAAACTCTTGAATTGTAATATTTTTACATGCCATTTTTGTAAAAGGGTTTGGTCAACCCATCAATTCTGTATTGAGTAAATGTTTGTTTTTCTTGCTTGTAACTTTATGTGATTCATTTAAAAGTACTATTTGATTTATATTTGATTAAACATTAAGTTGATATTTTACCTTCCGATTTCTTGTGTCATTTTTTTTTGTTGTTATTCATTGTAAGTCTTTGGTTAAATTCAGACTTAAGATAAGTGACACAACTGCTTTTTCTATTGTCACGTTCCCCTAGGCAAGCCAATTAAAATTAGAATAGATATAGAATTCAATTCGTAATACGTGACAGGGCTGAAGGTGACTAAAGATTCTCTCTTTAGGCACTGGAAAACATTGAAAAAAAAACATACCAAAAACATAAAAATGACATTTTTAAAAAGCAAAAAAAAAGCAACAAAAAAAAACAACAACAAAACAATGTTACAAAGACATTTTAAAAAAAACTAAAAAAAAAAGAAAAAACGGACAGAAGCGAGGATTTCTACCCACTGTTCGCCTATCTGCTTCTACTAACAATTAATAGTGGGAAGTCAAAAGGAGGAGGACTCGCAATCTATATAAACAAGGAATACTGCAACGCCAACAATGTGAACATCAGGAATAAAATTTGTGACCCTAACATTGAACTTATGTGTGTCACACTTAGGCCTTACTACTTGCCTAGAGAATTCACCCAGGTGTGTGTTGTTGCTGTGTACATACCACCGACGGCTGACACAGCGACTGCGTCGGAAATAATTTTTGATGTGCTTCACAATGTACAATCAAAACACCCGGACTCTGTTTGTATCGTAACTGGAGATTTCAACAACCTAAATATTGACAACACACTGCCAAACTATTGCCAGTATGTCTCCCTCCCCACAAGGCAGGGTAGAACGCTCGACAAATGCTACGTAAACATTAAGCAGGCTTACAAATGTAAAAGTTTGTTCCCACTTGGAGAATCTGACCATGTAGTAATCCATCTTATACCAAATTAAATACCTAATCTTAAAACTACAAAGAGAGTTATAAAAACGGTCAAGATGTGGTCTGAAGAGGCTGTAGAAAAACTACGAGGATGCATTGAGAAAACTAACTGGGAAATCTTTATTGAAAACTGTCCAGACATAAACGAACTAACAGAAACTGTTAACTCATATCTATCATTCTGCGAGGAGTTAACAATTCCAACAAAAACAATACAAGTCTATGGAAACAATAAGCTCTGGATGACCGAAAAAATCAAACACCTTATTACTGAAAAGAAAACAAAGTATAAGGCTAGCAACGAAGAGTTTATAAATGCTAAAAATAAACTGAGAAAAGCAATAATTGAAGGGAAAAAAACATACAAAGAAAAAATTGAGAAAACAACTCAACTCAACTCAAAACAATGCTGGGAGGGATTAAAGAAAATAACAGGCTGCGCCTCAAAACCAGAACAAATTTCAGTGGCTGATGATGAGAAATTCGCCAACGAACTAAATTATTTTTATTCTCGTTTTGACAAAGAAGATTTTGTTGATCTACACAAAGAACTTTTCAACACTGTGTCCAAAGGAAAACAAGAGCCCTACGTCAATTTTATAACTGAGGATGAAGTGACCTTGTTATTTAAAAGAGTAGACGTAACAAAGGCTTCTGGACCAGACAAAATTAGTGGCAAGCTGATCAAGCTATGTGCGGAGCAAATCTCTTCTATCTTCTGTCATATCTTTAACCAGTCATTGCAAAAGTGCGTAATTCCACACACCTGGAAAACTTCAGAGATCATACCAGTGCCCAAGAAACCAAAAATAGATTGCTTAAATGATTTCTGCCCAGTAGCACTAACACCTATTGTTATGAAATTTTTTGAAAAATATATGCTAAAACAACTTATAGCAAAAGTCAACAACAGCCTAGACCCTCACCAATTTGCATACAAAGCAGCTAGAGGAACTGAGGATGCCATTCTATTGCTTTTGGACCAGCTTTATAAGCATCTCGATATACCCAAAACATACGCACGAGTCCTCTTCGTAGATTTCTCTCGGCTTTCAATACCATACAGCCACATCTAATGATAAACAAACTGAGTAACTTAAATGTAATCCCTTACTTACAAGCATGGGTTCTAAACTTTTTAACCCAACGGCTCCAGTATGTTAAAGTCAACAACACCAAATCGTTAACTCGAGTACTATGTACGGGTGCTCCACAAGGTTGTGTACTTTCTCCTGTACTATACACCCTTTACACTAATGACATAAGAAGCATCTATGACTCAGTTAAAGTCATTAAATTCGCTGATGATACTGCCATAGTCGGCCTTATTTCAGGAGACGAAACTCAGTATCGAAGCTCGATAGAAAAGTTTACAAACTGGTGCACCGACAACTTTCTAGAACTGAATGTAACAAAAACTAAAGAACTTATAATAGATTTTAGAAAGAAAAAACAAACTATACGTGAACTGCAAATAAACACTACATCTATAGAACAAGTAAAGGCATATAAATATCTAGGCGTTATCATCAACAACAAGCTTTCATGGGAAAACCACCTTGGAACTCTGACAAAGAAAACAGCACAGCGACTCTTTTTTCTATACAAACTCAATAGCTTTAAACTAAGCAAGAAGATCCTTGAGACATTTTACGGCGCGACTATACAAAATCTGCTAACATACGGAATAACTTGTTGGCAAGGCAACGCCTCATCTAAACTGTGCGACGTCTAGAAAACATCATTAAAAAAGCATCAAAAATTTTACTTACAATATTACCACATTTAAAGGAACTTTTTGAACAAAAGTGCCTAGAAAAATCGAAAAAATCTTGGAAGACAACGGCCACCCGCTCCATCAGAACTACGCCACGTCGTCGCGAAGTGGGCGACTGCTCTCAATCAAAACAAGAACGGAGCGGTACAAAAACTCGTTCGTATCGCACTCGGTCAGACTCTATTACCGCCACTCATTGATCAGGGAACATGAAATGCACCAAGATACCTGTGTGTAGTCGCTGAATGAACTCTTTATGTTGTCTGTTGTATTTATGTGTATTTTTCTGTTGTGTTGTCTTTATATGAGAAAAGAGTCCTTGTAATCACAACAAATTTCCGTAAGGATCAATAAAGCAGTCTTAGTCTTAGTCTAACATTTCTACCTAGGCGCCACCTTAAGGCCAGGGGGATCTGAAATTAACTCGGGGTCATTGAACCAGCTGTCTCTGCACCATTTGTCGTGGCGCCTTTATTGACCTGAACCTATCCCTTGATTTGTTAGCCCGCTCAACCGTCTTCTCTATCCCTGTCTATCCTTTCAAAGACAAGCCCCTTCCATTCTTTTATGTTTGTTTTCTAATCGCTTTCTCTGTCTGCCTCTCTTCTTTTTCCTGGTACTGTTCTCTGAAGAATAAAGGACTTTGCAAGTACTGAGGACAATGGTATTGCCATAATATATTTTTTTACTGTGGTCAGCAGGCCTTCATTAACCTATTATAATGTCTTGAATTACTTTCCTTATTTCCGACCCAGTGCAGTCTTGCCAATGTTGCCCTAATGGACACACGCGATGGCTGTGTAGAAGCACGGAGATACTTTTGGGCTGTATGACACGTTGCGGGATTGACTGCAGACGCTTGGTACTAGATTGACACATAAAATGAAGTAACGTTTATAATACATAAGATACGAAGATGAGGTTACGCAGCAGGATCCACTTTATTCAGAATCTTATAATAACAAGCGAGGAATATTGTTTTATGTGTTAAGTTATAGACCTAGATTTAGTCTAGAATCTAGACTTGAGGGGGGGGGGGATATTATAGATTTAATTGTTATAACAATAGGCTACATGTTAGAAATTTATATTTTGGTTTTTTCATCACCGGAAAATTTATATATAGATCTATTTAAAAATATTATTTTTTTTTACATTTTTTTTTTGTAGTAGCGGTATCGTAATATTATTGGGTTGGAAAGATTCCATGTCTCTCACAAAGCAATACCAAGTATGCAAAGACATCTCGAACCATTAATAACCTTGACCTTGTGCTTGTACACGTAGGGAAAAGGTAAGGCCATCAGACGTCTGCCCATCCATACTGACAACTCTTGTTACCTGTCAAGTCTGAGTGTCAAGTTTTAGTGACGTCACTGGAGGTGGAGGAGTTAGAATATCCAATCAGGAACAAGATAACAAGTTTATATTAAATGTCTTGAAAACAAAGATTTAAAAAAATAATAATCGACACATAATTTATAGCTGTGTACCAATCAATGATAGTAATTAATTATCCTATTAGGTTATGTATCCATCAATAATAAATAATAGGTATTTAGTAGTGTGTCAATCAATCAGTGTTGGTAACTGATAATATACCATTCAGTGATTGTAGGTAATAAACTATTTGTTTTATGTTGGATAACAAAAAAGCCAAGATTTGATTTGGAATGGTTTAATTAGGGAAAGGGGTGATATGGTAATACCAGTGCTTTTTTTTTCAATGTAGGCCAAAAATTATTACTTTTCTTGTATTTTAACGTTTATTTTTAATTTAGTAATAGTGTTACGTATCTCCTCCTTTCCAGGCTCTCTTCAAACTGCACCACACGACACAACGAACTTAAAGAACCTGACAACTCAGGGCTCCAAAGTATCAGTCAGTTTAATTGCAAATACATTACAAACACTGTCTTTACAAAAACCTAGTCTCTGCTCCGCACTGACTTCACACACCGTGCTGGTTCTCGCCTGGTACTGGTCACATTGCGAGGTGACGTGAAGTGAAGTCTTTCTGACACACTCGTTCTTATATAGTGTCTCTACTGGCCTACTCGAACCTTCTTCACCGCTCCAGTTGATCACTTTCACCGTGACTTGCGTGCGTAATATTTACGACATTGGTCCTTGCCGAACTGGCGTGTACTGTCACTGGTCACGGTTGACCGCTCGTCCTGCGCTGGACTGTGGCGATTTGGGTAGGCTAAAAACACACAGCACTAACCACCAGGTTTACAACAATAGTTAAAAGTAAAGCAATCCATCAATGAGTAACGGCACCTATTATTTATTTTTTTTTACAAAAAAGCACTGGGGAAGATCATTAACTTATGCACGAGTCACAGTGGTCTACATTACATCACGATGAAGTTTTGCACTGAGCCGACTTCTGCGCTGATCGTGAATGACCCGCTCGGGAAAGACTGCCTTAGGAACTCTCCGTAACTAACCCTTCCTTGATGTTAGCGCTACCAGAGAAACATTTCAAGCAGAGAAAATTTACGTCATAGACGGTTGCGATGGTAGACTGGCAGACGTCTGTGGCACAGGAAGACCTGTAAGACTAAGCCGGAACTGTTCGATGGGTCAACCGAACTGGACACATCGTAAAAGTATAAATGTCAATTGGTCGACACAGGGATACCGGGGGGGGGGGTGCGATATGAGCTACCACCCCCAGCTCCATTTTGTTTTATCTGCTCTAAAAACTCCAAGGGGGATTAGTAACTGTGCCATTTCACTCCTGACTTAAGACAACAAATAGTGTTGTGACAAGCACACAACCTCACAACATTCACTATAGAGTAATGCGCTAATAGGTCACTTTATATCTGATATGGTCTTTTCAATCCTTATGCAGTTGCTTCAGAATAGCGATGAATCTTAGAGGGAATCCAAGCCAAAACAGAATCCTCAACAAGCTATCGTACCCTCCGTGTCAAATGCTTTGCTGAGATCAGCGAAGGTGTATTATGTATTTAGCAATCTTACGTTATGCTTGAAATTAAAACGTGTATGCCAATTCCCTGAATGAGATTTTTTTTAAAATAGTGACATTAGCTTCTTTCCAGTGTTTTGGCACTTTATTTCGATTAAGCAATGCCAGAGAAAAGTATTTTGAATAATGGTGCTAGTTAGTTACTTAGTCCTTGGATTAGGCTAACCTAGCTGTAATTCCTAAGGGTCGAGATGCTTTTTTTGGTTTTATATTAGCTAGCCATGGGTGTGGCAAAATATGTAGGTCACAGCTGGGGCTGCGCAGCCACGGGAAATACTGCATTCCTCACTAATCTTCGGACTCGAAGAAAAGCCTTATTTATTAGCTAGTGGTTTGTGGCATCTTTGTATAAATCTACCAAGCGCCAATATCTTTTTTTTTTGGCTCCTGTAGCCAAGAATTCTCATGGAAAGTATTTTTCTAATGTCAGTTTTGTTTCATTATCAATATTTGTCAAGTCTCTTCTTCGTTTGTTTTTTTATTTTCTTAAAGTATGATTATAGAGTTTTATTGTTATACATTAATTGGGGAAAAGTAAAGACGGTTAGTCGTTGTGCTGGCCACGTGACACCCTTGTTTACCATGGGCCACAGAAACAGATGACCTTTATATCATCTGCCCTTTAGGGATAACATTTTTTATGTATTTGCTCCGCAGTTGTCCATAGTTTAAATAAAAAGCATATATCATATTAGATCCAGTTATTACTTACTGAAATTTAGAAAGAAAAAAAAAAAGAAAAGAAATATTGGGGCACTGTATTATAATTTTTTAAAATTTATTTTTATTTAACTAGCATAGGCAGACAACAAAGCACTAATACGCTCTAGGTTCTTTCCCATCCATTTCACATTTGTTTCTACCTTCTCAACAGCCTGCTTGATGGCGCGCTCTCCATTTCCAAATTGGCCTTCATGGCTGGCTTTAAACATCTTGAGCTGAAAATAAAGGTATTAATTAAAGTGCATTCCCCAATCATTTTATCTTATCTATAAATATAGTTCTCTTGTTGCCTCTAGAGTTTGGACGAGAAGAAGAAGTAAAGGAAAGATCACTCTTTTTTTTTCTGCGGACAGTCAACCCACGAAAAAACAAGAGGGGGGAGAACAAGTGGGTATTTACACGTTGCTACGGATGGCTGCGCGCTGGACTGTCAAACCCTGCCCGGGAATCTCATTTATAAATGTTGTGACTATGATTATGATATTGCATTAAAGGAATTAACAACTATCTCATACAAACATAAGATTTAGATCTTATCAAAATTTTATACAATTTAATCATACTTTTCAAATGAAAAAATATTTAAAATTGTAATACCTTATTTAAATAGCTTATTTAAGTCTACAGGTAACTAATATTTAATAATATTTAACATTGTTGGATTTAAAAATGAAATGTAGATAGTACTGTTGATTATTTGAAATTTGTCTTCTTTCCTTGTCGAACCTATAATGCCAATGTGGACTATGTGCAGGGGCGGACTGGGTGTCAAAATCGGCCCGGGCATTTCTATAAAATTCGGCCCACAAATTCATCATGTGATGGGCATCCATTTCTATGTGTAACGGTCCTTAAAAATCATTGTTAAGTTTGATAATGTATCGATATGCATGCATACAGTGAACTCTATACCTTAATAAGCAATATAGCGTCTTTTTAAATCAGCAATTATGTAGACCCTAAAAAGATGAAGCCTACTAGTAGCACTGTCTACATTCTACATTTTATTTTCGGAAAATGTGTTTGATTAAAATTGTATACACTGTAATGTCTGTGAAAGACTTTTGTTTAAACACGACGCTCAGATGGCCTTTTATAGAAATAATAATAACATAATAAGAATATTATAAAACCTTTAACAACTTGATATGTGCCATAGTGACTTTGATCAGGCCATTTCGGTGTCCCTACCGGCCCACCGGGCATTTGCCCAAAATGCCCATATAGCATGTGCCTTATATGTTACACAGTTTCATAAAATTAACTGAAGGATCACTGGAGATGCTGCTGTCTTGACAAAATAGGTGAAGAGTTGAAACACTTTTGAAGAATCAAGACAAAGTTTGAGAAACGCCTTACGTTGGACAATACCTTTTGATTTTACACTAACGTGCCATCTTATACAGGGGCGGACTGGCTATATGGGCGTTCGGGCAAATGCTCGGTTCGGCCGGTATCCAAAATGGGCCGGTAGGACCAGAGTAACCACGGATGTCACTATTAAATTGTTAAATGTTTTATAATATTCCTTTTTCAGGGGAAGTGGCCCCTGAGCGAAGTAGTTGTTTCTTTTAAATCTACTCTACTACGGCCTATTAATTTAATCTAACATATTTTCCTAAATGATGTAATAGCCTACATCAATAGAGCTTCATCCTTTTAGGGCCTATACACTTCGCGATTAAAAAGCAATATAAAGCCTTTATTCCTTATAAGGACATAGTGTTTACTGTAAGCATGTGTACAGCTATCAAATACATTATCAAATTTAACATAATAATTTTGACGACAGGTAGACCGTAGACCTTGAGCTGGATGTCCATCATCTACTATACAATTTATGGGCCGGATGGTATAGAAATGCCGTGTCTGATTTTGACACCCAGTCCACCCCTGAGATTTGTGATTTGTGATTTTGGGCACATCGGCACAATTTAAGCTATGTTTACCTGCAGTCCCTCAAGGGCCACTCTCCCTCCAAACAACAAGGGCCAAATTCCATACAGTCAAATCATTAAAAACAAGGTCTATTCACAGTTAAAATAGTAGAGGTAGTAAAAATTTAATAATTTGGTAAAAATCTAATGTAAGTAGTACATGTTTACAAATTCATAAATCAGATCTTCGTAGACAACCCCACTTCCCGGATAAAGCCCAGTACCTTCCCAGGGTCGACATTATTGAATAGTGTTTTTAAAATAGTGGCTCTAAAATATTTCTCCCTGGCATCCTGGTATCTGGGGCAGTCGATGAGGATATGTTCCACGGTGAGGCGAGAGTCACAATACTCACAAAGTGGGGGATCTTCTTTCTTCAGCACAAAAGAGTGCGTGATGTAGGTGTGGCCAATCCTAAGTCTGGACATGGTCGTGCTACCACGCCTTGTCAGACCCTTAGATGTGGACCGCCACCTGACATCGGCCACAATCTGCCTGAGTTTATTGTGAGTCTCAGCCTCCCATCGGTCCTGCCACTCTTGGTAGGTGGCAGAGGCAATACTTTGTCTCAGGTCCGAGCAGGGAATTTGGGTTCCTGACACCGCATGATTTAGGGCTCTCTTTGCTTCTCTGTCTGCGGCTTCGTTTCCCTCAATGCCCACATTGGAGGGGACCCAGATGAAGGTGACATCCCTATGGTCTGCTGTTATTTGGTCCAACAGCTTCAGGCTCTTATGTCCACCCCTGATCTTATATCAATAAATAAAACATTTAACCTACAAACCAACTTATGGGCGTACTGACGTGACAATTTGAAACATTGAAAGCTTCTTAAGTAAGTAATTATGTAATTATTTCTAAAAGACATATTTCTTTATTCAGCTGGCCGAGTCCACCTTGTCTGTAAAATGTAAAATATTTTACATGTTTCGGATGTTCCTTCAGAGTTGAAGATAGTTTACTTCCTAGTCCAAACCTCCCGCAGGACGACAGGGGATGGGAGCGGGCAGGGTTTAAACCCTCGACCATTGATAAATCCGAACGACAGTTCAGCGCGCAAACCGCACGACCAGGCAGCCATCCAATGTCTTGTAAGGAAGCATTACTATTGGCACATAACATGTTCGTTTTATCATGGAAAATAAAAAAATCTGATTGGTAGATTACACGGACAACTTCAATGTGTTATCAACGCCGTTGACCAATCCTGAAGCAGCACGTGCATTACGTGACTGTCAAGAAAATAACGAGAACGTTTTGATCCATTGCTTCTTCACATTTGAAGCAAGATGGCTGCCAAGAGACTTAAATGTTTGACAAGATTTTCTTTCTTTAAGACACTGTTATCTTATTTTATCTTATCTTATCTTATATAATAAAGAGGTTACTTCAATTAAAGAAGATGGTTACGTCCTACAGGTCATGCATTCAGTCATGCATATTAACCCATTTCATGCTCTAATAGCACTAGGGAAGAATGAGCATTTGTAAAATTGGTCCTAGCTATGGACTGAGGAATGTGTCTTTATCTTTGTGTCTTTCTGAGTATTTTATTAAATTTTGTTATTGTATTTGAAGATTATGGTTCAGTGTTTTATATATAATTGCTACTTTACTTTTGAGTCTTCTCTACTGAAGGCTTTCTAAATTTAGTAATTTTACTAAAGGTGTTACTCTAGTCAAATGGGAATATTCGTTTGTGCTCACTGCTCTATTTTGTGTCTGTTCCAGTTTCTTAATGCTTTCTTGAGTTGAATTGTCCCAAACAGAGGATGTATATTCTATTATTGGCCTAACCAAGGTTAAATAACATTTTATTTTTATGTTTTTTTTGATTTATAGAAATTTCTTTTAAGAAACTCTAATACTTTTTTGATAGTTTCATCAATAAGGGGATTCCATGACAGTTTTTCTGAGTTGTTGGATGCTAAAGATTTAATTTTAAAAAGTTAATAAAAGCTAAATTCGGTATATTAGACATTACCTATATGTAACAGACCTTTTTTTTTATAAGTTTAACTTGCATGTGTTTTTTTTTTTTTTGGTTTTCATACTGCTACTATATGAAATCAGTTTAAAAAATACACTCCTAAAGTTGATGAATCGCCAATATCATACCGGTAAACATGGCAAGGGGTCTACGAAACAATTAAGTTTGGGAACCACTGGATTAGTGTTTAATGTATGATTGCTACATTACTTTTGAGTCTTCTCTCCTAAAGGCTTTCTAAATTTAGTGATTTTATTAAAAGTGTTACTCTAGGCCTACTCAAATATGAATATTCGTTATTTATGAATCTAACTGCTCTATTCTGTGTCTGTTCCAGTTTCTTAATATTTACTAGAGTTGAAGGGTCACAAACAGAGTATGCATATTATTATTATTATTTTTGATATAGCGCTACTTTCATGCTTATAGCATGCTCAGAGCGCTTTGGTCCAATCTCATTTGTGGCCCAGTGGGTGTGGGGGGGGGGGGGAATAGGTATCTAGGAATTGGTTTTCCGTGCTGCCTTTAGGCGCTCAGTAAACGTAACTCTGCCCGAGTCATGTGTCGAACCTCGAGCCTTCTTCTAGGTAGCCAAGACAAGCCAAGTTCAAGTGCACTTAGCCTCTCGGCCACAGTTCCCATATGTCTAGGGTTAGGGAGGTTTGGACTTGCGGGAGGTTTGGACTAGGAAGTAATTATCTTCAACTCTGTAGGAACATCCGAAACATATAAAACATTTTACGAATGTCTAACCAATAATTTAGTAATTATAATTATAATCACGAAAAAAAAAATCAAAACTTTACAGAATTACTATTTTTAATTTCATACCAGGCTCTAGGTCTACTTACCTCTGAAAGTTCAGTGTTTGTATTAAAAAACTTGGTGATAGTGTCTATTGCATTTGCCCAGTTGAACATATGTTGGCCAAATCTGAAATGTAGTAATCCTATAGTTTTATTATTGTTTTATTAATGGCATTAAGCGGTTAAATAAGCTGCTTTTGATTTAGAAAAAAATAGATAGAATATTAACTATTATTAGGTGACCATTATAGTAGAAACATAATAACTATATTTATTTGATGAATAAAATACATAATAGTTTATCTTTTTTATATAAATAAATCCCAACCACAAGAGAGGAAAACTTTGAAAACACAGACCTATATATATTATACGGTATAAACTTTAGGTATGTGTTTGATCATCCACCCATAAAAGTGACTTAGCTTTATTAAAAATATTTTACAAAAATAAAAGTGTATATTTTTTTATAAACCTAATAAAATACCCAGAAACACACAAACATAAAAGCACATTTCTTATACCATATGGTAGGACTTATTCATATAAGTAGAGGCGCGGTGATAGAGTGGTAGAGCGCTTGGCTTCTGAAACGAAGAGTCCTGTTAACCGTGGGCCACAGAAACAGATGCCCTTTCCATCATCTGCCCCTAGATGGCAAGATCTGATACAAGCATATGTATTAGAGCAGTGTTTAACTTGAATACCTGAGGACCTTGTGATGTAACCATAGAGTTTGATTTTACGTTGTTTTTTTTAACAGTGGTTAGCAGGTCACTTTGGCTAGATAATAATCTATCGTGGTGGAATATGTAGATTAGAGTAACTTATTTTAATAACTTAATTTTTGTTCAGCTATATAAAGATGTTTATAGTTATCTAATGGAAATTTGATACAGGTGATACGTAGTCAACATGAACAATAAGAGTAACTGCTTATCTTATTGATGACGATACTTCAAAAGAGAAGACCATTACGTCCTACGCATTTCATGTGTCAATCTAGTCATGCATGTTAATCAATGACTTATACTCTGCTAAGTCTTTGGTTTTCTTGTCTGATTTAGGCAGCCCATTCCATGCTCAAATGGCACTAACTAGGGAAGGAGCACTTGTACAAATTTGTCCCAGCATTTGGAGTAAAAAATATGTCTATCTGAGTATTTAATTAAATTTGTCTTACCATTTTTAAGTTAGGGTTCAGTATTTTATGGATTTTTGCTACTTTAGTATTTATCTTACTATACTACAATCTCTAATCAAATGTGAATATTAGTTTCTTATAAATCTTACAAATCTATTTTGCGTCTGTTCTACTTTCAATATGTTATATTTATGAGTTGTGGGATCCCAAAACATAAGTTGCATATTCTAATATAGGCCTGACTAATGTTAAATAGCAAATTGCTGGGAGTAACTTCAGTATGATGAATGCTGTTTGTGCGTGTCTTTTGTTAATTGAATGACTAGACGAATGCTAATGAATTGGCAGACTAAAAATGTATTTCAACTCAGCTCTCTCGATTCTCTGTCCATAACCTGACTATCAGATTCAAATTTGCCTTTTACCTTTACGCGCAGACAATGCCCTGTTAGATTAGACTTTGCCTTGACATTAATAAAGCACAAGGCTAAACGATTAAAAAAATATGCCTCTATCTAACCCAAAACCCTGTTTTCAGTCATGGACATTTGTATGTTGCTCTCTCCAGAGTTCCTTTTTTTCCTTCACTCACAGTCGTTTGCACAACCTCACCCCATTTGGAGACCTGTGTCTTTCAAGAAGTGTTCACCCGTCACTAAATAATGTCGTATGCTACACCGTGAGTCGACTAGTATATTATTACTGAGAGTTAAGAGAGTTGAAAGAGAAAGTTAAGAGCGAGAGAGAGCGCAATGAGAGAAAAAGAATTGAGAGAGCGAGTTGAGAGTATGAGTTGAGAGAGAGAGAGAGAATCGAGAGAGAGAATTTAGAGATTGAACTGAGAGAGAGATGAGAGTTGAACAGATTGTGTTAAGAGAGAGAGAGAGAGAATTGAGACTGAAAGAGAGGAATGAGAGAGTTGTGAGAGATGAGAGAGAAATTTGAGAGAGCAATAGGAAATAGCGTGTCTCAATAAAAGATTTGCGCTGTTCCAAGAATAAACTTACTAATTAAAAACCATCATTATAAAAGAAGTCACACCATATCAACAACATTGCATCATCTAAAGAACACATTTAAAAGAATTATTGTTTATCTTTCTAAAGAATCTTACTTCTTAGTCAATTGTTGAAATTTTTCTCTGAAGAAATACCAAGCCGGATATCTTCCACTTGGGTTTTGAGAAACAAGTGTTAAGACTTGAAGAGCGTCATGGACTGCTATAGGAGAATTCTCTAGCAGTATAAGATTCATAAAACTAAAAAAAAACAAAAACTTATTTTGGTTATAAAAACAAAAAGATATTTAAAGGCTTTAGTTTTGGAATCATTTTATTAAATTTCTGAAAAATAATATAAAAGTTATCCTTTTATGTCAGGTACCCATTGGAGCTGGGTGGACTCAGAAGTGCCCTAATGATCCCTAAATTAAAAATCCCAGTCTTCACCAGGATTCGAATCGGGACCCCTTGGTTCGGAAGCCTACGCTTTATGTCCTTAGACGTGTGCAAGTAATGGAAAAAGGGACGTAACTTTCAATTCATTACTTCCCGCATTTTTAATTCCCTTTTTTACTGCATTTTCAGTACACTATTTACTGTATTTTATAAATACACCATTCACTGTACTTTCAATACACTATTTACAGCTCATTAATACACCATTCACTGCATTTTATAAATACACTATTTACTGCACTTTCAATACATTATTTTCTGCATTTTTAATAAAATATTTACTTCAGTTTCAATACACTATTTAATTTACTGCAATTTCACCAATATTTACTGCACTTGTTCTTATACAGTATACATTTTTATACATTTTTACTGGCACTTTCAATACACAATTTACTGCACTTTTAATACACTATTTAAATTACTGCATTGTCAGTGCACTATTTACTGCACTTTAAATACACAAATTACTACACTTTTAATTCACTATTTACTGCACTTTCAATACGCTATTTACTGCAACTTTATAAATACATTGTTTATTGCACTTTCAATGCAATATTTACTGCACTTGTAATACCCGACTATCTTCATCGGCCCGCCCACAAAATACTTCCCACATGAAATAATCTTTCAACAGCAAAGCAAAACTACGAAATTCCCCAACCAGCAAGACAAGATGTCCTGATCTTCAGAAGCATTATTTCAGGTTTATGTAATGAGATAATCTGTAACACACCAGAAAAATACTTTAACTATAAACATTATGTCGCAATGATGATGTGATGTACTCTTAACTAGTCTCTAACCCTAACCCTATCAGTATTGTTATATACTACAGCACCTTCCCACAATAAGGTAATGACCTTTACTGGTACTAGAGCAAGGTGGCTGAGAGGTAAAGCAACTTGCTTCAAAACCAGGGGCTCTTGGGTTCGATTCCTAATTCCTAGTAAAGACTGGGATTTTTTATTTCTAAATCTTTAGGGCACCTCTGAGTCTACTTGCTCTAATTAGTACCTGACATTAGTTGGTCAAAAAGTAAATGTTTTTTTTTTGTTCTTGTACTGAAGCATTCTTTAACCATGGGCCACAGAAATAGATGACATTTTCATCAGAAGGAAGGTCCTAAAGGTTTACTGTACTTACTAAACTGATACTTAGCTAGAGCCATGAAAACATAGAGTTTCACAGAATCACACAATCATTTTATTGAAAGATGATCATTGAGACAGGACCGTCTTTACACATTGCAGGGCCCAATTTAAAGGACGCTTTCTTCTATTTTCGATGTACAATATCTACTGTTCATTATATCGTTATATCAACATCTATACTAATAAAAGGCAAAGCCCTGACTCACTGACTCATCACTAATTCTGCAACTTCCCGTGTAGGTACAAGGTTGAAATTTGGCAGGCGCATTCCCTACAGCTTAATTACAAAAGTGCAGCAGGTTTCTTTTCCCAATCGTACGCGTAACGGTCGTAACGGTCGACAACGTCCGCCATGTTGAACGTTCGTATTTATGGAGCCATCTTCACGAAACTTGGTACGCGGCTTCCCTGCGCTAACCGAAACCGATGTACGTACTTATTTAACGGTCGTAACGGTCGACAACGTCCGCCATGTTGAACTTTCGTATTTATGGAGCCATCTTCACGAAACTTGGTACGCGGCTTCCCTGCTTATTTTAGTGTTTTTATACGTAGGAGGGCAAAAATGTGGGAGGCGCATTCTTAATTTTCTGTCGACGATTGTTATTGGCTTCGCTTCTTGGTACGACGGTTTACTCTTTTCGCTTGGCTTTTGTTGTATCTTCGTTACAAGGGACGGCGTCACCTTTCTGTGTGCGCATCGAGGTCTTCTTTGTAGTCTGCTACAGCAAGGTAGCGTCCACGATTGGCGTTGTTATATCCCGACTCATTCATTCGACTGCTGGTATTTTACACTCACGTTTCATTTATCGCTCCAAGCGTACCCCCACTGAACATGTCTCTCGAGATGGTCACCATCGATCAAAGGACTGTGGCTTACCGGGTGGTTTCCATGCCCCCTGATGGATCCTGCCTTTTCCATTCTCTGTGCTACACATTGCACGGCCACATCAGACTCACTGCTAATGTCCGAAGGGACATTGTGTTGTATGTGCTCAACAACTGGGACAGGTTCAAGGTGTGGACAGATGATGGTACGGGAGACAATTACACAACACAGGAGCACTATCACAGTGAACTCGTTCATTCGACTGCTGGTATTTTACACTCACGTTTCATTTATCGCTCCAAGCGTACCCCCACTGAACATGTCTCTCGAGATGGTCACCATCGATCAAAGGACTGTGGCTTACCGGGTGGTTTCCATGCCCCCTGATGGATCCTGCCTTTTCCATTCTCTGTGCTACACATTGCACGGCCACATCAGACTCACTGCTGATGTCCGAAGGGACATTGTGTTGTATGTGCTCAACAACTGGGACAGGTTCAAGGTGTGGACAGATGATGGTACGGGAGACAATTACACAACACAGGAGCACTATCACAGTGAAATGCTTAAGCCCTCAACTTATGGTTCTGCCTGTGAGTTGATGGCTGCCTCTGAGTGAGGTCTCTCGGTACGAAGCTGGTCGTTACATCAGCAGCTCTGAAGCAGCGTGGCGCATTTTCTGCTTTCCCATTCACGAACGCTACCCTCCGGTCGTTCATCTTGCAGTGCATCTCGAGAACGGACAGAGAATTTATTTCACAGAGGGCAATGTTGCAGAAAAAGTACACAATCCACCACAGACGACTCTGTTAGCCTTCTTTGATCTTTGCAACCATGATGACTTTGCAAAGGAGCTTTATTATCACGAAGTTCCATCTTATTATGTGTGGACAAGAAACATGTTTCGTCGGAGGAAGCAGGGGAAGGCTGTGCCAGGACATTCGGGGGTGAAGAAAGATAATGTGCTTGGAAGGGTCTACACTGTGCACCCGAACAACTCTGAATGTTACCACCTTCGATTGCTGCTCTACAAAATCATAGGTCCCACCTCTTTCGAATCTCTCAGAACAGTTGACGGTGTTGTCCATCCAACCTAGAAGTCGGCCTGCAGGGCACTTGGTTTGTTACAGGACGATGTCAACTGGGACGAGACTCTCCAGGAAGCTGCTCTGTCTCGCTCACCTCAAAAGATCCGTGAACTGTTCGCTGTAATGTTGGTCTTCTGCCAAATGGAGAACCCCTTAAATCTCTGGAAAAAACATAGAGACAGCATGGCAGATGATGTTAGGAGACAGACTGAAAGAGATCATGGAGGAACAGAAGTCCAACAGTGGTTGCCTATGATCTACAACAAGTGTCTTCAGTTGCTTGAGAACTACGTCATTGCTATCGGAGGTCTCTCTGTCGATCATTACGGGCTGCCTTCACCTTCGAGAGAACTGGCAGAGGTTACGTCGAATCCCGAGTACTTGAGGGAAACCTCTTACGACACCTCGGAGTTGGCCAATGTAGTCTCAAACAACGAGCCTTTGCTGAATGGTGACCAAAAGAGAGTTTACGAGCAAGTCATGAGGAGCGTTGTCTCGGGCACTGGCACGGTGTTTTTTCTTGATGCTCCAGGAGGAACTGGCAAGACATTCCTCATAAACCTTCTGCTTGCGAAAGTCCGAGCGGAAGGTGACATTGCTGTAGCTGTGGCTTCTTCTGGCATTGCAGCAACTCTTCTTCAGGGTGGGAGAACTGCTCATTCAGCTTTCAAGTTACCTCTCAACCTCAGCCACACCACTGATTCGCCCTCCACGTGCAACATATTAAAGCAGAGCAACATGGCTGAAGTGCTAAGACAGTGCAAGCTGATTGTCTGGGATGAGTCCACCATGGCACACAGAGGGGGTGTCGAGGCTTTGGACAGGACCCTCCAAGACATCCAAAACACCACCACACGTATGGGAGGCTTGACAGTGTTGCTGGCTGGGGACTTTCGGCAAACCCTACCAGTCGTGCCCAGAGGAACACGCGCCGACGAAGTGAAAGCCTGTCTGAAGTCTTCGTACCTGTGGCGTCAAATCACTGTCGTCACTTTAAGAATAAACATGAGGGTTCATCTGAATGGCGACACAAGAGCCGGAGAGTTCTCTGATCTTCTGATGAGTATTGGTGATGGCAGCTTCAGTCAAGAAAATTCTAAAATAGCAATTCCCTCAAATCTCTATCTCCTGGTGAAGACCTTGCAAAACCTTCGTTACAATGTTTATCCCAATCTAAGAACTCTCCAGCATATAGACGTGTCATGGTTGAGGGAGAGAGCTATCCTAACACCACGAAACGACATGACCACGGCCATAAACCACGTTTTACTCCAAGAACTCCCCTCACAATCTAAAACATACCAGTCTGTGGATTCAGTTGTGGAAATGGAAGACGCGGTGCACTATCCGGTAGAGTTTCTCAACTCTCTGAATCCTCCAGGCACTCCTGAGCATCGTCTCATTTTGAAGGTTGGGGCACCGATAATGTTGCTGAGGAACTTGCAGCCACCTAAACTGTGCAACGGCACCAGACTTCAAGTCACGTCTCTGCAGAAGAACCTCATTGAGGCAACTATTTTCACTGGCAGTGGCTCAGGAGAGACAGTTTTGATTCCTCGCATCCCCGTCATCCCCTCTGACCTCCCATTTCAATTCAAACGCCTCCAATTCCCAGTAAGGCTCTGCTTCGCCATGACAATCAACAAGTCTCAGGGACAGACACTACAAAAGGTTGGCATTGACTTGAGACAGGACTGCTTCTCACATGGGCAACTGTACGTCGCATGCTCAAGAGTAAGCTCGGCGCAGGGATTGGTCATACTGCAGCCGGAGGGCCGAACTGACAACGTGGTGTACAAAGAGATCCTCAACAAATAACTGTGTATTGGTACATGTATGTTTCTTCTCTATTTCAAAAGGTTTACTTTTCTTCTTAGTAATGAAATATTTAAGGCAGTACATATGACACTTTTTTTTTACTTATCGGACTAACATTGCAAAAAGCCACACAAAAACTGCGTTGTTCCGGTTATTCCAAAAATACATGCGCTACATTCCATGCGGTAACACTCCTGGCACAAATGAGAATGTTTTGTTGTTACATGTAGGCCTATTAATTAAAGCAAATTTGAAATGTTAATGCAATAATCCTCCCGCTGCAAAGCGCGGGTATTTTGCTAGTTTATTATATAACACGCATAAGAAGCAACTTAAATCCAATTCGCGCGAGTGGGTTAAATTAAAATAACGTCAAAAAATTTCAAGGCTTTAAGTTCTGCATCTTTGAAAGCCTATGACAAGAGTCAGGAATGATAATAATGTGCTAAATGTAGATCTTACTCTAAAAAATTATATCTACCATAACAGCTTGTCTGAAAATGGTTTAAGTTTTTATCGACCTGTTTAAAAAAACTAAAAAAAAAATTTGTAATCAACACGGGTAAATCGCGCGCGTTCGAGGCGTATAATTCTTCTTTGCCTCCATCATTTTTTTTTTGTAGGCATTGCAGGATGCGCGAGAACATGCGCAAAGAACCTGTTTTCTTTACGGCTTTGTAAAAAAAAAAACTCGAAGTCAGCGTTCCTTTAGTATAGTTCCATGATTCAACCTTCTCTAAACTACCGCCATATTGTTCCCTCTCTACGCCTACCCTGCAGCGTCATTCGTGCGTCTGACTATCTTACTTTTACCGTCGCTAAAAAACAATACACGATATATTTATCTACAAACCTAACGTACTCTCTAACTAAACTAGGTCACTACAAAGTTTACCGGTTGAGAATCCATGGATAAACTGAACAAGATAGTCCTCCCAGAAGAAAGTTTTTTTCTGCGGTTTCATTGGTCTTCTCGTACATCTAAAAAACGAAGTGAAAGTTTGTACAAAGATTATATAAACTCAATCTGTCTGTCTGGCCAAAAGTTTGTTCACGTTATTTCTTCCAAACCTATTCACGGATCAAGCTGTAATTTTGCACAATTATTTCTTTAACCTGACAACACAAGAATCAATAACAAAATATTTACCAGTTAGTCAATGAAGTATTGTTGATTAATTATTAATTTTTTTGGAGCCTCGAACAAGGGAAAGAAATTGTACTTGACTGAAGTTGTGTTATAGAGCTGAATTAGTGGCATTTAAAGGTCACCACTTTAAAGTAAGTTTGAAACAAACAATAGATAACTGTACAATCTTCTATTTTCAAAGAACACCACTGGCGGAGTTTTTAGCATTCGGATTGTGGAGGTTTGAGCCATGAGTTCAAATTCAAGTCATTCCCTCCCTCCTTATTTTTATTTTATAAATGCTTTTAAAAAGCGATTATAAGAGTTAATCACATTAACTGTGGGAAGCGTGGTTGAGAGACTAAGGGCGCTTTGACGGGGGATCGAGGTTCGAAACCCGACTCGGGCAGAGTTGTGTTTACTGAGAGTCTAAAGGCAGCACGGAAAAAACTTCTCCTAAAAACCTCCCCCCACTGGTCCACAACTGAGATTGGACCAAAGCGCTCTGAGCATGCTATAAGCATGAAAGTAGCGCTATATAAAGCCATAAATATATATATATATATATATATATATATATATATATATATATATATATATATATATATATATATATATATATATATATATAAGTAGTATTTTCCATAAGAAAACATCAATGTGAAATATTTAACAGACCTTAAAAGCAAAGTTCCATTCGTGGACTCCACCAGCATAGATGGCATAACAATACACAGTCGGTTTTATGTCGGGTTCAATTCTAATGAAATAAAAAAATACCATGAGACTTTAAGTTCTTGATACATACAGTGGTTATAAGGTTATGGAGCTTTATATTGCACCTAGTTTAATTACCCTGCCTTGCACCAGTGTTTTTGGTGCGTACGAGCGCACTATTGAACGTTGGGTTAGAAGAAAGTGATTAGTGAAAGTCCATAGACATAAATAAATATAGACTGGCCGATAAAAGAGTTTTATGAAACGAAAATTTGTGACTTGCAATTTTGTGTACTTTATTAAATATGACAGTTAAATCTAAAAAAGTTTTAAACAGATAGGTCTTAATGTTCTTCTTAAAAGTGGTGTAGCATGTTGTCTGTCTGAGATCAATGGGGAGTGAGTTCCAAACCTTTGGTCCGTGAACAGACCGTAGCTTTTGAGGGAGAAACGTGGCACTACTAAAAGCGTTGAGTCCATTGAGCGCAGGGCTCTCTGGGGGACATATGGAGTAATCAGTATTCGGAAATCCGACAACAATAGATATACATGTTTTCAAGTTACATGGAGTTATTTCCATTTTCCAGTCTATATTTATTTACGTCTATGGGAAAGTCTGAATTGTTGGGGAACTTTTGTGCTTCCTGAAAGCTATAGTAGGGCCTGGAGCGAAACAGGGAACGGCTCTGTTTGGTCCGTATTCAGGTTTGGGAGAAAATGATTGGTAGAATTAAGAACAAGACTGTTTGAATATAGAAGGCTGTCAAGTGTTTGTCCTGGTAAATTAACACATTTTCTTATTTACTGTAGAACTTTGTTGAGTTGCCTGCCTTAAATTTACAACATTGTTAGTTTTGTTTGGAAATAACTATATTGTGCAATGTTTTTAGCATCCACAAAAGTAGTGACATAGTCAGACAGACGAATGACGTTGCAGAATGTGGGTACATGATAGGAGGACAAGATGGCCAGGAATGAGAAAAAGATGGATATTAATAGAGATTAAGCGCTTGTCTTCCGAATCAAGTGCCATGGGTTCCAATCTTGGTGAAGACTGAGATTTTGAATTTGGGGATTTTAGGACATCCCTGAGTCCACCAGACTCTAATGGGTACCTGACTTGGGGAAAGTAAAGGCGGTTGATCGTTGTGCTGGCCATATGGCACCTTGCTGTTTAACCGTTGCCACAGACACAGATGATCTTAAGTTTCTGAAAGAGAAATTTTACTTTTTTTTTTAATAATTAATTTTGTCTTGATTAAGTATATTATAGTTAATTGTGATGTCCCTTGGCTAGTCTAAACTCGCTCAAACGAATAAGTGAGGCAGTTTTGAGTTAGAAAACACACAAAGGAAATGCTCCTGTCGTCTCATCGTGGCATCTCCATGGAAACGTCCGTCCGGGGAAGCAGAAAGCTAAGAATGAGAGCAAACGGGACTACCAGTGCATATTCCATATTTTGAACACCTAGGATTCTTCTGAGCCAGCGAAGGTGAATTGACCCCTTAATATAAGAATCCGAAGAATGTAAAACAAACACTTTGAGTATATTTTAAGATAAAAGGGAAATAAATCTTATTCCAACTTACAAATTATTTTGGGGATTATCCATCCATGTCTTGAAAAGACGTTTGCTAGCATCAAGACATTCTTGAATTCCATTTCTACAAGCCAGATTTGCTATGGTTGCTCTAGCTAGTCTACAAACACAAATTTGTCAAAAAGAAAAAATCTGAATGACTAAAGAAGATTAACATCCGTGTACCAGTGGTTTGTAAGGGTAAAGAGCATGAAATGGGTTGCCTGAGCTAGTCAGGAAAACCAGGGACCTAGCAGAATTTAGGTCATTGGTTAATTAATATGCATGACTAAATGCATGGGGCGTAGGACGTAATCATCTTCTTTTTTGAAGTAAAAGGCTGCTGACAATAGTTAATCCCAGGCAGTGGCGTCACTAGGGTGGATGTCACCCCCCACGCTCCCACGCTGAGAAAAAGCTCGTGTTTTATGTTTGTTTGTTTAACCATAATACACATACTTTATAATTAACTACATTAATTGATTGTTAAACAATTATAAAATGTTAAGGCTTATCAAAAAATTTCAGTTGTTACAATTTATCTATAGTTCAATTTTGCAAGAATGCAACCTTAAGTTGATTATAGTGTTGTTTTTTTCTTTTCTGGATTTCAAACTTGATAACGTATCAATCACTATAATTAATTTCTTGTAAGATTTCCTTTTAAATAAATTTACCGGTTGTGAAAGTGTCATCTGTTCATTGTCAGAGGTGTTATGCTTTTGTTAAAGAAAAAGTTTAATTAGCCACCACATTGTCAATAGTTTAAAGGTAGGCCCACTCTTATGTATCGTTAACCTAGTGTACAGATTCCCCGCTGTTGTTGTTGAGTTTTATAAGTGCTATCTTGGGTTGTTTTAAATAGGAAGAATCAAAGAGTTTTCCAGGTTTTGGAGGAATGTTTTTGCATCGGTTAGAAAGACAATCTGACTGTGTGAGATACTTGGATGATTTGCTAGCATGGTAGCAGCTAGTTCAGGATGTGATTTCTGATACTTACAAAGGGTTTTTCTTTTAAGCATTGTGACAGAATCTATCTCAGGTTTAGTGAGGCTTTAACGAGGCTTATTGTAAGACTGAAGTTTTGACATATAGCTGCCAAAAGCATTTATTTGCCTTTGTAATTCATCTTGTGAATAAGAGTTCAGTGCAGCAGCATTGGCAAACAGCAGTTTCCTAATCAGAATACCCCAAATGATCCCTTAGTCTAATAATCCACTCTTGACATATAGCTGCCAAAGCATTTACTTGCCTTTGTAATTCATCTTGCGAATAACAGGTCTGTGCCACATCATCGGCAAACACCAGTTTCCTAATCGGAATACCCCAAATGATCCACTATTCTAATAATCCTGAAATTCTTCCCGGAGAAGAAAACTCAGGTGCTGCGGCATCAAGGAAAAGATTTTGTTTTATTTTAACACGCATATACACTTAAATAGACTTTAGTTTGCGGACTTACGCATCTGTGTTTAAAGCAACAGAGTTTCCATTGTTGTCCATTCCATAATACTGAAAAGCATCTCTTAATAACTTCTGCATAAATGCCTATTAAAAAGAAAGAAAAAAAAGTCAAGTCTAGTTTAATTTACTACAGATTAGGTATTTTTAATATAACTCACATTACCCTAAAATACCATTCTTTAGATTTGGTATTATAACACTTGCGCCATCCTTGTATGTAAAAACCATTTTCGAACAGTATGATCAAAACTTATTTAAATGTCCATGGTACATATAAATCTGGGTTGTTGACTTTGATCTGGCTTTTTTCCCAGATGCAGCGTCAGAGAATTGTGTTTCGACAAATGTTTTTTTGTCAATCTCCTATTTTAAAAAAGGAGATATATCTGAAACTACAGACCAGTGTCACTCGCAAGGATCACATGTGAAATAATAGAACTTGTAATATGTAACAACTTCATTGACTACTCCATATCAATATGGCTTTAGAAAATATATGTCATGGAAAATTCAACTAATAAGGCCTAATTGATAATCTATTTTAAAAGGCTTAGATAATAGATGTTATTTTATTATACCTTTCTAATGCATTTGACAAAGTTAACCACCATATATTTCTGAAAAAATAAAAATATTTCGGGATAATTGTCCAGCAATGGATTTAGAATTTTACTGATTGGTACAGAACAAAGTGAGGCGCGCTGGCTGAGCGGTAAAGCGCTTGGCTTCTGAATTATGGTGAAGACTGGGATTTTTAATTTCGCGATCTTTTGGCACCTTTGAGTCCACCCAGCTCTAATGGGTACCTGACATTAGTAGGGGAAATATAAAGGCGGTTGGTCGTTGTGCTGACCACATGACACCCTCGTAAACCGTAGGCCACAGAATCAGATAACCTTTACATCATCTGCCCTATAGGTCTGAAAGGGGAGCTATACTTTTTTTTTACTAGAACAAAGTGTAATTATAAATGGTCCCACATCAACACTAAACCCGACGACAGTAAACTCAGTCTTTGGCCTTTTACCCTTTACTGATTTATAAAAATGACAAAACAAATTGCATTTGTTCAGAAACAACATTAGATTATTTTCAGATAACTACGTAATATATAGAGCAATAAAACAACACAAGATAATTGGAAGAATTACAAAAACGTCTTTCAACCCAGATAAATGTCAATTATTAAGAGTAGCAACCTTTCCCATGTAAAACAAAAAAAAAACTACTTATTTTATTCATGGTGAATCAGTTAAAGAGGCAGACTGAAAAAGCAATGGAAAACAACAAGACAGAATGAAATAACCTGTCATTGAATGAAATTCTATTCAAGGAAGTATCCATAAGGTGCATTGGTTGGACCACATACCAGACACAGAAATGTGACCTAGACTTAGGATAGGTCATAAGACCAGTGACGTGTACTGTACTGGCAAGTTAGTCCAGTGGTACTTTGTGGTCCCAATTATATTATCTAGGCTAATAACTATAGCCTCTAGATGTACAAAACTACTGAGACAGACAAGTAATAATTCTAAGATTTCAGTTGCAACAAAAAAAAAGAGAAGTTTATTTACAAACAAAAGAAAAAGATCCTGGAAAATATAAATGAAAATAAAGGCTCACAAAACATAATGACATAATGAAACAAAGCAAAGTTGCAAGACAGTTTCCGGTCAATATAATTAAAGAAACATCATCATAGAGGCACAATAATGTCTTATGCCGAAAAACTAAAAAGATGGTTTACAATAATATACATGCATAAACAATGAAATGACGTCATTCATGAGACACACTACTGTCTCGTATCTAAACAAAAGATGTCTTTAAAAAAAAAACATCTTCTTCTTCTTATATAATACAGACGTTACTTCAAAAAAGAAGATGATTACGTCCTACGCGTCATGCATTTAGTCATGCATATTAACCAATGACCTAAATTCTGCCAAGTCACTGGTTTTTCTGGCTAGCTCAGGCAACCCATTCCATGCTCTAATAGCACTAGGGAAGAAGGAGTATTTGTACAAATTTGTCCTAGCATATGGGACGAGGAATGTGCCTTTATTTTTGTGTCTTTCAGAGTATTTTATTAAATTTTGTTTTTGTATTTGAAGATTATGGTTCAGTGCTTTATGTATAATTGCTACTTTACTTTTGAGTCTTCTGTCCCGAAGGCTTTCTAAATTTAGTGATTTTACTAATGGTGTTACTCTAGTCAAATGTGAATATTCGTTTGTTATGAATCTCACTGCTCTATTTTGTGTTTGTTCCAGTTTCTTAATGTTTTCTTGAGTTGAGGGGTCCCAAACGGTGGATGCATATTCTATTATTGGCCTTACCAAAGTTAAATAACATTTTAGTTTTATGTTCTTATTTTATTTATAGAAATTTCTTTTAATAAACCCTTATGCTTTGTTTGATTTTTTTATAGTTTCATCAATATGTGGATTCCATAACAGTTTTTCATTTATTATAACACCTAGGTATTTTGCGTTTTTAGTCTGTGTTACTGGTTTGCCATGAATAAGATAAGTGGAATTAATTTGTTTTAGTTTTTTTGTTACTCTTAACAACTGACATTTTTCTGGGTGGAAAGACATGCTCCAATTTGATTCCCATTTCTATAATTCATCTAATTCTCTTTGTAAAATATCTGTGTCTTGTTTTGTTTTTATTGTTCTATATATTATGCAATCGTCTGCAAATAATCTGACTTTTGTTCCTGAACTAATGCAATTTGGTAAATCATTTATGTAAATTAAAAGTAGTAGTGGACCCAAGACTGTTCCTTGAGGTACACATGAGTTTACTGTTATTGGTGTTGATTTAGAGCCATTTATTATTACAGTTTGTTCTCTCCCTATCAGAAAATCTTTAATCCACTGATGCAGTGGACCATTAATGCCGAAATATTTTAATTTTTTAAGCAAACTATGGTGGTGAACTTTGTCAAAAGCCTTAGAAAAATCTAGTAAGATAACATCTATTTGTTCACTATTATCTAAACCTTTTGAAAAATCATCAATTAGTCCTATTAGTTGTTAGTTAGTTAGTTGTTAGTTGTGTTTCACATGATCTATATTTTCTAAAGCCATGTTGGTTTGGGGTGAGGACATTATGTTTGTCTAAGTGGTTTATGATGTTGCTACATATTATGTGTTCTAGGATTTTACATGTGATGCTGGTAAGTGATACTGGTCTGTAGTTTCCTGGATCAAATTTTTCTCCTTTTTTAAATAGGGGGGTGACATTAGCTTCTTTCCAGTCCTTTGGTACTCTGCCCTGGTTAAGCGATGCCTGAAAGAGTATTTTGAACACTGGGGCTAGCTCATTGCTTAGTTCTTTGAGTAATCTAGCTGGAATACCATCAGGTCCAGACGCTTTATTTGGTTTGGTGTTGGCTAATAGTTTTTTAATTCCATTTTCTTGTACTACTATATCTTCTATGTTGTCTACTTGGTTCAAATTCAGTAATATGTCTTTGTCTCCTGGGGCTGAGAATGCTGATGCAAAGTATTTGTTTAGGATGTTTGCTTTAGTTTCATTATCATTATGTATTATGTTATGTTCATCTTTTAATGGCGCTATGCTTGTTGTTTCCATTTTCTTAGACTTAATGTATGACCATAGGTTTTTGTTGTTATCTTTAGATATTACATTGTTTATGTATTCACTCTGCAGCTGTGTGCTTACTTTTTGGGTTAGGTGTTTAATTTTTATATACTTTTTGTAAACTCTTTCTGCCTTGGTTTCTTTAAATTTTCTATATAGGTTTTCCTTCTGTTTACAAAGCTTCTTTAGTCTATTATTAAACCAGCATTTATTTAGTTTGTTTGATGTGTATTTAGTTGGTATATGATTTTCTATAATGCTTTTAAGATGGTTTTTAATGAAATTCCAGAGGTCATCGACTGGTTGGTTAATGTCTTTTTCTAATAAGAATGTTTGTTGAAAGTTTAATGCAGCTTGGTGTAGTTGTGTTAGGTTACATTTATTCCAGAGTAAGATTTTTCATTTGGGTTTTGTATTGGCTACTGATTTTATCTGACTGTGTATTTTTATGATCTCATGGTCTGATAGACCAGGGATAATGTCATAATCAACTACTAATCCAGGTCTGTTGGTTAAGAAGAGATCTAATGTGTTGTTTAATCTAGTTGGCTTTTTAATGATTTGATCTAAACTTAGGTTGTGTAAAGTTTCTATGAAAAGCTCATTTATGTCCTTAAGGTTTTGGTGTTTATCTATGGTTAGTGTTTTCCAATTTATATCAGGTAGGTTGAAATCACCCATAATTCAAAAAACTGCATTTTTATTTGTCTCTTTAAGTGTAGTAATCTGATTACATAGTTCCTGCATGTATTCTAAACTAGAATTTGGTGGTCTGTAAATGCTGCCTATTATTAGGGATGTTGATGTGGTATTAATTTTACAAAATGTAGATTCTATATTTTTTTAGTTAGGTAAGGTAATTTCTTCTGCTATAAGAGTGTTTTTTATTGCTAGAAGAACTCCTCCATGATTATCAGCCCTATCTTTTCTAAAAATTTCATAATTACTATTGAAAATTTCTGCATATTAAATTTCAGGATGTAGCCAAGTTTCTGTTCCTGCAATTATGTCTGGTTTCTCACATTCTAATAAAATTTCTAAGTCTGCTGATTTGTTCCTAATGCTTTGAAAATTTATTACTAAGGTTTTAAGGTATTTTGGTATTACTTCTTTAGTAGGTTTGTTTAGTGAGGCTGTTGTATTAATTTTAGTAGATTTAGGTTTAACAGGAGTGGATCTGGCTAGTGGTTGGTGAGTTTGAGTTGAGATGATGTTTAGGATGTTGTATGGGTTAGAAGTGTCTGCATCAAAGGAATCAAACAGTCCTGATGTAAACTGAGGTAACCCACACGGTACACAGTGCCATGATGCATCTTTGTTGCCTAAGGCATAATACACAGGTGTATTCATATGGAGACATGATGCATGGTACCATTTATCGCAGGTATCACATTGAATGGCTTTCTGTTTCCAGGTGCATACTTTTTTGCAGATGTATACAGGAGAGGATAAGAGACTAAGTAGACCTATACCATTTACATAAACCAGCTTAGTACTAACAAATAAATAAAGTCTACTTAGCTCATTATCGAAATACTCTTTCCACAACAGTGGCACACTCCTCTTGAGTAACACAGCATTAGTACAACAACACAAGTATTAGTTCAACATTATAGAGATTTAGTTCAAACTACACTGGTCAGTTGAAAGACTCAAGAGAGAGTGGCCATTGTAAACAGTTAACAGGGACTTGATATCAAGTAATAAAGGGGACTAACTCTAATAAAAAAAAATAAAGGTAGCCACCCTTATTGTCACTCTTGTCACAGCTGTCCAACATGAACAGTATCAATGCCGTAGTAAAAAGTTCCCTACTTCGATGGACGGGAGATGTAGTCGCATGCCAGGCCATCGCCTTTCCAAACGACTTTTGTACCAGGAGTTGTGTGCCGGAAAGCGCTCACAGAAAGATTAATACAAGCGCTTTAAAGAAACTCTCAAGAGCTACTTCAAGGAGTGCGATATCGACATTCACTGCTGGGAAGCACTAGCTCTCGATTGCTCCTCATGGTGAGGCTGTGAGTCTCGGAGTCTTAAGATTTGAAGCAAGAAGAGTGGCCATGGCGAAAGAGCGTCGAATCAACAAAAAGCTGAGAGAAGAAGCAGGCCTATCTGCAACTGACCAAACCTAACCATGAAACGTATGCGGCCGGCCTTTAAAACGAGGATTAGACTTTACAGTCACCTTCGAGTCCATAGGAAATGAGAAATGTGCTCATCTTCGACCACGAAGGAGGAGCTCTATTCAGGTAAAAAATTAAAAGGAATGGAGAAGAATGGTTGACAGATCTTATGTGGTTAACCATTCAACAGACTAAGGGATAGGTGAAGGTGAAACCAGTTTTTTTTTCTTTTCTTTTCTATTACCTAGACTGTTGGACCGTTGGGGCACCATGCAAGACTCGTTGACCATTTCTCTGGGTGTCAATTTGTGTCTAGAAGCCTTTGAGATAGCACTCCAACAGTCTCTTTCAGAGGCCATCTACTGCCAGCTACTTTGCTCTATGCCAGTGAGGGCAAAATGGCGCCTGATCTCATTTTTATATATTTTTTTTTGGGGTGGGGGTTGTTTTTTGTCACGCCGTTCAACTTTGAGTTCGCCATGCAAGCACGATTTCTTTCTATTGCTCGAAAATTAAAATTAAGTAATTAATTACCAGTAACTAATGGTTAATTTTTAAAACAATTATTATTGTTGAGTCAGGTACAAGAAATAGTCGCCCAAAAATTCAACTTGGTCTGAGATGGGGCGTTTAAGAAATAACCTGTGCAAACTTTTATCTGACAGACACACGGACAGACAGACAGAGTTTTATATAGTATATAGTAATTATATGTGTACTGACTGACCTGGAAGCTTTCAAATGCAGAACTCGTTATTAGCATTTGACTAATGTGATTCAGTTCCATTCTCGCAACAGTCCAGGGGACATACTCTCTTTCATTTCTAAGGTAATCCATGATTGAGAAAACAGTTTCTAATTCTAAGTTATCCGTTCTGTGATGTACATATTAGTATTCAGCATAAGTTTGAAAGAAAAAAAAATACAGGACAAAATCATAGTAATAAATGAATAGTATTGTTAGGTCAAAAGAAATGAACTCTACATGATAAGATATAAAATAAAATCTACATGATTAGCTCTAAACTCTACATGACGAAGTCTAAACTCTACATGATTAACCTCTAATCGATGAAACTCTACAAAATTAACTCTGCATGATTAAATATACATCATTAAGTCTAACTCTAAATCGATTAATTCTTAACTCTTCATGATTAGCTCTAAATTCCATATGATTAACTCATATACATGATTAAATCTAAACTATAATGAGTAAACTCTACATGATTAGTTATAGATGATATACTCTCATTTCTACATGATTAAGCTCTACACGATTAATTAAATCTGAACTATACATGATTAACTCTAAGCTCTACATTGATTAACTCTAAACTCTACATTGATTAACTAAATTAACAGTCCAAAAGCTGCTATACGTTAAACAGGATTAGAAAATAACTTATAAATGTACAGCACGGTGGCTGTGTGGTTAGGCACTTGGCTTCCGAACCTGGGGTCCTGGGTTCGAATTTCGGTGAAGACTGGAATCTTGAATGAGGGCGCCCTTGAGTCCACCCAACTCTAATAGACACCTGACTTGAGATGTGAAAGTAAAGGCTGTTGGTCGTTGTGCTGGCTACATGATACCCTGTTCGTTAACCGCTGTTGAAGGAACATTATCTTCCCCCCAAAATAGCAAGGTTTGAAAGGAGAACTTATGTCTGTACAGATAACCGAAAGTGTACAGGGCAAAGCAGTGGCGTAGCAAGGAACCTGTGGGCACGGGTTTAGGAATATGTTGGTGGGCCCTCCCCCCCTCCCTACGAGACGAAATTCGAGTGTAACAAAAATGGAGTAGTCTGTAATATTGGTACAATTACCAAAAGACTTTGAAATGCAAAAAAAAAAAAAAGCTCAAGTGCTAGGAACCCCTTCTCTCTAGGGTTACTAAGCTTCAGGCTGTAGGCCCTAATGGTCGTGGGTCCAGGTTCATTGAACCCCTTCGCGCATCGGATGCTACACCACTGGGGGCAAAGCTAGGTAGCGTTCGTTAAGCTCCTTACAAGACACAATCTCTAAACCCACACACACACAAATCTTACAATTCTCATAACACGTCACTGCGTATGTACAAAAGTGGCGTAGCTAGGGTGGGGGGGGGGGAAGAAAGGGAAGAATTTGAAAATTCCCCGGCCCCCGCTTGAGGGAGGACCACTATTTTTTTTTTACATTAAAAATGAAATATTACTCAAAATGCAGCCTCCCCCCCCCCCCCCAAAGAGGTCAAGTCCCCCGAGGCCCCAAACGATAAAAAAAAAATATGTCGCAACTATCTATTCAGTTGTGTAGTAAAAATGTTCACAGCTCTAATAGCGCTGCTTTCATGACGTCATTTGTGCTATTTTGTTTTGTTTTTTGTGTGCACTAGTTGCTCCCCCCTTGTCGCTTTGTCGTAATTTTTCATATGACGTCAAAAGCTTTTCTTCTTGGTCGTATGGTGCATTCACGCCATATTGCTCTACTGAAGCAGGCTGTATCTTTTGAGTTCCTGAATTCTCATTGTGTCCTCGTCATTGGATAGCCTTAGCGTTGGCCTTTTTAAATATATTTTTGAAAAATTATTTGACCCATGTTTATGGTGAGTTTTATTTCACATTGTAAAGTTATTTTAGTATGGATTCGGTCGTATTCGTACTTTGTAATTAGATTAGAAGATTCTGTTGTCTTTCTATAGGGTTCCAAGTTTTAGGTTGTAAGTCTGAGGTTTCAGGTTTCAAATCTCAGTTTTCGTTTCAAGTTTCAAGTTCTAGTTTTCAAGTTTCTACATTCAGTCTTTGGTGTTACATTGTGATATTGTGAGTTTTGGTGCTACTCTGAATTGTGGTTATCCTCTTTGTTGTTGAACATTCAGCTAGGCTAGATATGAACATTGATATATGAAGCACTCTGAACCTGATTACAGAATCTATCTTTGTTTTGAAATGGAACATTGATGAGGTCACTATTATTTCTTTAAAATACTGTTTAAGTATTTGATTAAACTATATTATGCTATATTTATCTTTGTATTCATTTATGATTCCCATTACTCATATATCATTTCATTGTATAAATCTCAATGGATTAAATTTATAGTTTTATTAAAAAGCATCATACACATCGTTTATTAGTTTATGTACAACTGGGTGTGTATGGTGTGTCTGTTAGGCTGAACTTTTGGACTTTTCAAAGTAATAATAAATTATAAAATAATTATAACACACACGCACATTGCAATTAATATTACTTTTAATACGTGGGCAACTTAATAATTTACTGATGAAATCTTAAGACCTGACTATATATGCATATACATATATAATTATCCTGAGATTAAGATTATATATAATTATCCTGAGATTAAGGTTGAGTGCAGTGTTTCATATTACTACGTAACACAGACCTAGTTGCAACCTGAATATTTTTTCACTTCTAGTGCAGAAAAAGCCGTTATCAGCCGACGGCCTATTTAGGTTTTCTTTTCTTCTCTGTACATGTCTTCAATAAGGACTTTACTTTGTGTCTCAACCTTGTGTCCCGCAGCCTTTCAAAGAGAGCTCTTCAATTGTCTCTTTCAGAGGCTATCTTCTGCCAGCTACTTTCCTCTATGCCAGGGAGGGCGAAGTGGCGCCACGGTCGATCTATATAGCGCTAATGGAGGGGTACCTCTGTTATACTGTTCTCCTTTATGGTTAACAAAGGCAATCGCATTTGACCTGAGTGCGTCTCCCAAGCGGGAAATGTGTCAAATTGTAATTAGTGCTTCTATACGATCCACACCGGCCCCTAGCAGAACATAGTTAAAACTCAGAAAAGACAAAGATAAAGACACATTCCTCGTTTCATATGCTAGGACAAATTTGTACAAACGCTATTTCTTCCCTACTACCATTAGAGCATGGAATGGGTTGCCTAAGCTAGCCAGAAAAACCAGTGACTTAGCAGAATTTAGGTAATCGGTTAATATGCATGACTAAATGCATGTCGCGTAGGACGTACTTATCTTCTTTTTTGAAGTAACGTCTGTATTTTATAGGACAACAAGATAGTTATTTGTAATGTAGCCATGCCAGCGTGTGCCCATTTTGAAGCGAAGTCATATTTGATGGAAGCGTTTATAGAGCGTTCGATGGAGCACCCAGGTCTTAAAGATAGATAGATAGATAAATAGATAGATAGATAGATAGACTAGATAGATAAAAGCTGAATAACAATTGGTAAAAATATTTCTAATCGCACAGGTTTATACATTTTACTATGTCTAGGTAGAGGGAGAGAGATAGATAGATACATAGATAGATACATAGAATTGCAGTTGAACTAACTCGTGGTAGATTAATAAAAAAACACACCTTTCAGACCATGCGATCTATATAGAAGACGTTGAGTAAATGTCATAAGTTTCTATGACCCAAGATGTCATGATGTCAGTATAATGAGCAACCGCCTTTACTTTTCCCAAACTAATGTCATGTAACCATTAAAGTTGTGCTAGACATTCATTATAGTAAACATTTTATTCCTAAAATAGTTTACCTTTTTTTATCTGATATTTAAAAAAATTATCTTTGAATAGAAATATTGATACAATGATTATCATCTCCATTACGCAGGGGCCTGAGGGCTTTGCACTGGGGTTTTGTGCCTCCTCATGTGGCTGGTGAGACCTATACGAGCTGGGAATGTTCGGCTGCAAACTGGGCAGGTTATTCCAGCTGGAGCTAGTGTCATTGGCCTTGCTTTTTTTTTTTCTCTGACGCTTTTAAAACATTGATTGTTTACGGACAGGCTACATAGTTTTAGCACTATTTACATCTCTGAAGAGACCAGATCCCAAGAGTTATACGTAGAAAAATTAGTCCAAAAAAAAATTAGATTACTGTATGTCTATTGAGAGGAGGCGCGATGGCTGAGCGGTAAAGCACTTGGCTTCCGAACCGGGGACCGGGGTTCGAATCCTGGTGAAGACTGGGATTTTTAATTTCGGGATCTTCGGGCGCCTCTGAGTCCACCCAGCTCTAATGGGTACCTGAAATTAGTTAGGGAAAGTAGTAAAGGCGGTTTGCCGTTGTGCTGGTCACATGACACCCTTGTTAACCGTAGGCCACAGAAACAGATAACCTTTACATCATCTGCCCTATATACCATAAGGGGAACTTTACTTTTATTTCTATTGAAAGCTAAACTTACTTTAATAAGTTCCAGGCATCATAGATGAGTTGAGCTCTGTTTAAGACTGGTATAACCTAAAAGAACAAAAAAAAATAGTTGATGACTTGAACCAATTTCATGGAAACACCGCACTTTTGATAGTATCATGTCCTTTTGCATTTACTCATATTTGATATGTATATACTTATGTACCATATTTTGTAACAAAATTTAACTACATTTAAAGAAATTTTAAGCAATAAATTATTGTGGAGTCCATACTAAAAAGCGAAAGTTTTAAAAGCTGACAATGAGAAACATATGTATTTAGAATGTCCATTATTCCTTCAAGTTAGAAGTACTGTAAGGGACTTATTAGAAGCAAACTGTGGCAACTATGTAAATGTTAACTTGTCAATTGTTTTAAACAAGCTGCCAAAGCTAAAAAATAAAATGATGCATAACTATAACTTAATTATTGTTTCCGAATACAGGAACCTTGTTTGGGCTAGCTGGCTCAAAGCTCTACATAATAATAAGGTTTTTCATCCTAATCACTTAGAATTGACATTTAGAAAAATAATGGATTTTAGGGTAGAGAATTATCTAGTTTGATTTTCATATACTTGTACAATGCTCAGGTAGTTTTCCAGAAATGGGGTGATGGGGGTCAGGGATATTTGATATTGTGTTGATTGTTCTGGGGTAGGGGATACTTGTATCATTTTTCTGTCTTTAGTGGCTTCAATGGCTAGGATGATTATGTAGTATGTCCTTGATATTAAATAATATTTCTATTACTATTATTATAATTTTAGGTTAATAAATTTTCAATTGTTTATGATTTAATACTTGTGAATTATGAGAATTTACAAATAAAAACATATTGGAAAAAAAAAAAAAAGCCCACAAAAGAGGCAAGATGGCCCATAAAAGAGGCACATTAAGCCCAAAAAAAGAGGCAAAGAAAAGAGGCCTAAGGCCCAAGGATTCCTATGATGATAAAGCTAAAATTGAATAGCGCAAATTCTGAGGTTTCCTTTTTAAAAAAAACTAAAAAAAATATGGAGGCGTGGTGGCTGATTGATATAGCGCTTGGCTACCGAAATGGAGGGCACCGGCTCAAATCCTCTTAAAGACGGGACCCTTAACTTTGGTACCCTAATGGCTAACTGACATTAGTTGGAGAAAAGCAAAGAGCAAAACAATTAATCAATAGTCAATTAACCAATTGATTATTTCTTTATTGATTTTTGTGTTGTCAGTAAAAGTAATAACTTCATGTTGGTCAGAGATTGGGTGTCGGAGAAATTAAGTGCACAAATCATCATGCAATTTCATTCAATATGTAACCAAATATTACCAACCGTATGATCCGTCTTCAGTTGCCAGGCCAGAGCTTCCCAATTTTCTAATTCATAATTAACTCTATAAAATCCAGTAAAATTGACGTTACAGATGAACCATGAAGTATTAGACTCTGGCGGCATATCACTATATGGGATAACCTCTGAAAAGAACAAAAAATATATAAATACTTTTTAAAATCCCAAAGTTTATATTAAGCATAGTTGTATCATTTCATTTAGATCAGTCATGTAATTAAATTTGTAATAGATCTACACCAGGGATGGGCAATCTTTTTACATCGAGGGCCGCATTTTAAAAAATTAGTGAATGGGGGCGCATATATATAAATATATAATGTCTTTCAATTCATATTTATACTGTATTATTGTCACAGTGAGGCTCTCAGAGGCTGATAACGCGAATGTTGTGGGTTAGATCCCTATACAGGCCACCATTTAATGTAACAACTCTATTACTGGTTAATTTGTAGGGTGTTACTTTGGGTTCTTGTGCGCGTGTTTTGAGTCTTATGTGTAACGACAAACATTGAGATTTACAGAATAACACCTTATCAGCAGATAATATATATTTATTAATATAAAATAATACATAGGCAATCCAGTCATAAGGCTCAATGTCTTAGAAAAATGGAAAAAAAAAATCTTAGAAGACAGCAGCCAGCCGCTCCATCCATCATAACTACGTCAAGTTGTCGCGAAGTAGGCGACTGCTGTCAATCAGGACAAGAACACAGCGGTACAAAAACTCGTTCGTACCTCACTCGGTCAGACTCTATCAGCGCCAATCATTGATCAAGAAACATGAAAATGACCAAGATGCCTATGTGTAGTCGCTGAATAAACTCTGTATGTTGTTTCTGTTCTATTTATGTGAATGTTTCTGTTGTGTTGTTTTTTTATGAAAAAAAAGAGTCCTTGTAATTACAAAAAATTTCCATAATGATCAATAAAGCAGTCTTAGTCTTCGTTAATGAACTATATCTTCGAGAATCAATAATGAATCACAAATTATACGTCCAAAGTGTGAATTTATTTCAAAAAGACATAAATACAAATCTTCTGCTCTTACTAAAAATCAATGTCCTTCCTCGCTGAGGACCAAGTAACAACTGCCGTTTTCACTTGGTGGTCAGTTTCAGACCGGGAGCTTTCCCGTGAGCACGAGATGATGAAGTGATTACAAAATCACTTCACGTCACAGTGAGTCTCACAGAGGCTGGGACAATTATACATTCACTTTTCTTTTTTTTTTAACACTCCCTATTGAGGAATTACAACAAGAGTTAGCAATGATTGAATCCGATATTATGATATTTAAAAAAAAAATTCTATTGTCCTTATTGTCTTTTTACACCACAACATTTCACCACAAATGTACAGTTATACTTAATGAAGTGAAGTATTTAAACTGTTTACACTCGTGCGTAATGTTTCAGACCTGTTGAACTAGCAGCTTACTAATTGTTATCCTTGTGACTGCTGTCAAATTACAATCAGTCACCATCGACCTATGATTACACTATGTTTACACACACACACAAAATACTTGTTCACACATGTATTTGTACCCAAATATATATATATATATATAGTTGTTTAGTGCAAAGGGACTTAAATCAAAGGTAACAAATGATTGTTTACTAGTAGACCCGCGGTGTAGCATAGGCAGCTATTTTGCAGGGCCGGCCTTAGGCTACTGTAACCTATGCGAACACGCTAATGCTAGGAGTAAATTATTAAATTTAACCATTGTATAACTTAATAACAGATTTTCCACGGTCTTCTGATTTACCAGGAGCTCCTGGAAATCTCCTGAAATAGCAAATTATACGAAAAAGTCCTGGAAATATCCGGAAATTATTTAAAATCTTTTGAAAACTCATAAAAATCTCTGGAAATATAGACAAAACTTTCATTTTGGGGTGTCATTCAATATGGAAAACGCCAATCCTACGCGTGATAAAAAAACAACTAATGAAAAATTACTTGATGTCAACAATTCTTGAAGATAGATTGAAAAATTTGGTAATTCTTTCTATTGAATTTGATCTATGTAGAAAACAGAATTTTTTATGATATAGGCTACTGTAAAGGATCATAAAGTAATTTTGTGCGTAGTAAAGAATGAATAAAATTCAAAGACAAATATATATTTCAAATACAAACTCTTAATTTTCACTTATTATCCGTATTCCTACCCAAACTGGGCCCTGCGCAATCCGTTTCGCATAGGGCCCCGCAATGGTTAAATCCAGCCCTGCAATTTAATGACGGGTGAATACAGAGTAGATTACCTTTCTCCCCCCTTCCTCTTTTTTTCACCGCTTTAGTCACGTGGGTAACTCTAGTCCGACGGCTGTTGAGCCATGAATGGAATTATACAGAGATAATGTTATAATTTAAGTGCACTCACTTGAAGTCTCATTTTTCCATAGCCAGTAAACATCTCTATCTGTCTGCTTAAAGTTTAGGTTTGAACTACTTGCAAATGTCAATGGAATGGTCCATTTGTAACTGAGGAAGATAAAGATATTTGAATGATATTTGAGTGATTCTTGTTATTTTTACAAAGCTTATATCAACTCACTCTGTCTGTCTGTCTGCCTATTTGGTAAAAAATGTGTACATGTTATTTTTCTCACATCCGTTCTAGGATCAAGTATAAACATTGCACATTTATTCATTGGCATAAAAAGGTCATGAATCAACTAAAAAGTATATATATATTGATATATATATATATATATATATATATATAGTTAGTTAGTTCGTCCATCGTGGTTCAATGATGAACACTTTGTCATCCAGGGGGCTGAGGACTTTGCACTCATGTGGCTGGTAAGACCTACGCCTTGTCGTGCGGTTTGCGCGCTGGACTGTCGTTCGGATTTATCGACGCGCTGTTAAAACTGGCGCACATGTTGTTGAGGAAGAGAGAACCACACTGGCAGAAGAAAAGAAAGGCCCACGACATTAGCTCCAGTTGGAATAAAAAAAAATAACCACTTAGTCAACTAATTAATTAGTTTGTTTGATACCAAAAAGGGAAACTGATATGATATGGCTCCTTTTGTCTCGAAAGGTAATGGATGCGCCCAGAGGAGTCACTGGTTTTGGTTTAGTCTTGAGACGGGGCAGAACCTGGTGTGGCAGCTTTCTTTTTTTTCACGCACAGTCTGTCTCTATGCACTCCGGTCCTTGGCTATTTCTTCCCACACACTTTTGTTGATGTCTGAGGCTCTCATGTCTCGCTTGCAGACATTTCTATATGTTAGTCTTGGGCGGCCCTTTGGTCTGACTCCATCGACAAGCTCAACATATAAGATACCAAAATGGGAAACTAATACTTCAGTATTGACAGATAGCTAAATTTGCTGGGTTTAGTCCCCTTAAATAATTGTTAACGCTATTTCTTCCTCGTGCATTCTTCAATCAATGTGATACTTTAAACATTATTTATTATACCTAATAAAACATTAAATAAAAAAAAAAACATTAGTACATTAATTGTCGACAGTATCTGTACATTTGATTGTTTGATATTCAATAAGGGAAATACGTTGTCATTATTGATATATAAATAGTTTTAAGGGCGGAGTTCTTCCCCTTTAGATAAAATTTGTTTTTTTAAGGGCTTTTAAAAATATTTTTTCAGCTTCGATTATTGATTCTACACATGACAATATCTTAATCGTGAGGCGTAAATTGTAAGCTTTAGCTCGTGTCTATATAGGTTAAAATTTTTAACTAACCCTAACTAAAATGTAGTGCTGTCTTTAAAGTAACTCTGATCAAAGCAATATCTTTAAATCTAATCACGCTTAATTCTGTTCTGAATTCTATACGGGAAAATTAATAGTAAAATGGAAGAAACATTACGAACCTCCTCTTTCGAGCACAAAACAGAACCTGGTGTATTACACTTGAGTAATTTTAGAATAGCTTGCTTTAAAAAAATATTTTTATCTTATCTTGTGAAATACTGAGGTTACTTCAAAAAGAATATGCTTACGCCCTATCTGTGTTCCTAGATCAATATAGTCATGCATGCTAATCAAATAGCTCATAACCTCTAATATTCCTGTTGAAAAATTCAAAACCTGCCTATTTACCATACTGGATGACCCACTTTGTGGGCCGCCTCTAAGTTTGTGCAAAAACATAAACTCATAAACTCTTTGTAAGCTTTTGTTTTTACTAGAGGAATAGTGCACAGTAGATGCCATTTCTGCTTCTATACGGGAAAACCATAAAATGTCACCGCTGTATTTTTGACATTATAAATGTCACTGTGGTTATGTTTTGATGCTGTGATATTATTGTCGGTTTATCTTTGTAGGCGTGGTGGTGACATTGGGTTCATATTATAATTCACAGAATAAGGAAATGACACTTGATGTAGCAGACACAAATAAGTTTAATTTAAGTAATAACACCACATATTGAATATGATACACAATTCAATTCAGGAATGACCAGTATTAATCCTCTATAGAAATATGACGAATATAATGACAACTTAGTAACTAATCTATAACCAACTTCTTTAAACAACTAACTCAACTGACTATATTAAGTGACTCTATCAAGTGCTTGCTACCAACTCCCTATATTGACTGACTGCTCTTAACCCTGGTTCACTTAAGGTCAAAAGTGTTCACCTTAGGGCAACATGAGTTGTGAATAACATTTACAATATAGGAATAACATTCACAATAATGAAATAGGGTTTCTACACTATGACTTACTATCTGTCTAATGGCTGTGTGAAGCGTCTAGTGTGGTAGCTTGACTTGTTGCCACCGCTGGCTAGCATCTGTGAAAGGTGAGCAATTTTGTAAGTCTCTCTTGCCAGTACATAGCCTCTCCACAGCAAGTCCTATGCAGTACCCCCTCGTGATGGAAGATGAAAACTGAGGCTGCGAAGCCTCAGGCTAAACTGCAAGGGTCTTGGAGGAGGTTTGGCCCCAAGATGTGAGGCAGGCATGGCCCGTCGGCGTGCGGACACGCCCTGTTGCCCACAAACCAAACCCCTAGCTATAGGTCAATAGCCGCACTGCCTTGTGTGTGTGTCCCTGTAAGGTCTAAGGCTAAGGGAGTAAACCCTAACAGAAAATCCGGTCCTGGAGCCCCGTAGGCGGGGGGACAGTAGTAAGACTACTGCTCTCTGGCAAACTTCTGCAGCCACCTGTCCTCAAATTGTGTTTGCTCGCCATCCCTTTGGACTCGGTCAGTATGGAAGAGAGGCGTGTGCTGACGTGTGGGCAGCCCAGCACTCGCAAATTTACCGCCCAGGCTTTCCCCCAGCAATGGAGAGGTCACTCCATCTCTGACAGTAATGTCTTTGGAAAAACACGGAGAGTGGTAGTTACCGGTGATAAGTTCCTGGCAAGGAAAACCAGAACAAAGCCCTAGAATACATGGCGTCGGCTTCGCAATAAGAAACAGTCTCGTCCCCTGCATCGCGATGTTTCCCATTGGCAATGAAAGAGTAGCACACATGAAATTTGCATCACCGCAAGGCAAAGTTAATATAATCTGTGCTTACTCACCAACCCTTGCTGCACCGGAAGAGGACAAAGACAGATTCTTTCAAGCTCTAGAGGACGTAATTAAAAGTATTACAAAATCCGAGCACCTCTATATAAATGGAGACTTTAATGCCTGTGTTGGTGATGGAAATGATGCATGGCCACAATACTTGATCTTTGGAGGCCTTCAAAAGTGCTAATAAAGAGGCGAAACAAATGGCTAGAAAATGTGCTAACAACTTTTGGAGGGATACCTGCAACAGAATCCAAATCAAGATCTTTGGAGGCCTTCAAAAGTGCTAATAAAGAGGCGAAACAAATGGCTAGAAAATGTGCTAACAGCTTTTGGAGGGATACCTGCAACAGAATCCAAGACAGTCTCCACTCAGGAAATAGCAAAGCTTTATTTGATGGCATTAAAGCGGCCCTGGGCCTAACAGTGTCTAAGCCTGCCCCCCTTCTATCCAAATCAGGAGAAAAAATTACAGATCAAACCAAGCAGCTAGAACGGTGGACAGAACACTACCTCGAAGTCCATGCCACACAGAACACAGTAGACGATGTCGCCCTGGCTTCTCTACCAGATCTTCCAGTTCTGGAATGCCTAGATGATCTTCCGAGCCTTAGTGACCTTAAAAAAGCAATTAACTGCATAAAAAATAGAAAATCTCCTGGGAGTGATGGTATCACAGGGGAAGTAATGAAAGTCAACGAATCACTCCTGCTCCCTGAACTCTGTATTCTCCTCTGCCGCTGTTGGGAAACAGGTCATGTCCCACAGGACATGCGTGACGCAACTATAGTCACAATATAGGAGAACAAAGGGGATCGGAGTGACTGCAACAATTACAGGGGTATCTCTCTCCTCAGTATAGTGGGCAAGATCTTTGCTAGAGTGGCACTATCCAGGCTGCAAGTGATAGCTTCTAGAGTCTACCCAGAGTCTCAGTGTGGATTCAGGAGTGGTAGATCCACTATAGACATGATATCTTCTCTACGACTACTGCAGGAGAAATTCAGAGAAAGAGACAGACCCCTTTACATCGTGTTGATCTGACTAAAGCTTTTGACATGGTCAACAGAAGTGGCCTTTTCAAACTCCTGAGGAAAATAGGTTGCCCTCCCAAACTACTGCAGTTCATTGAGTGTTTTCACGAGGAAACTAAATGCACTGTCAAATTCAATGGAGCCCAATCAGCACCTTTTGAGGTGCAGTGGTGTCAAGCAGGGATGTGTGCTCGCACCTACTGTGTTTGGCATATTCTTCTCCTGTCTACTGCATTATGCGTACAACGACATAAACGAAGGTGTGTTTCTCCATACAAGCTCCCTGGAAAACTATTTAATGTATCAAGGCTGCGGGCAAAAACCAAGGTTAGGAAGCTACTGGTCAGGGAACTCCTGTATGCTGATGATGCAGCTATTGTGGCTGATTCTGTTATTCAACTACAGTGCCTGGTTGGCAAACTATCTGCTGCTTGCCAGAAGTTCGGCTTAAACATCAGTCAAAGCAAGACTAAGATACTTGTCCAAAACACAAACACTGCACCTCAAATAAGCATTAATGGCCAACCACTAGAAATTGTTGATCACTTTTGTTATCTTGGCTCCATCATATCCAACAACACTCTACTGGATAAAGACATAAACAACAGGATAGCCAAGGCTATGGCCACCATGTCACGGCTGCAGAAAAGAGTCTGGGACAATATATTGCTGACTAGCAGTACTAAAGCCCTAGTCTACCGGACCTGTGTGTTGAACACCTTGCTGTACGGAAGTGAAACATGGTCAACCTACTCATGGCAGGAAAAAAAGCTGAATGTTTTCCACCTCCGATGCCTAAGGCGGATCTTTAAAATAAGGTGGCAAGATAAGATAACCAATGAGGAAGTGCTACAAAGAGCAGGGTGCCAGGACATCCGCTCTGTTATCAGCAGCAGACGCCTTGGCTGGCTTGGCCACGTTCTTAGAATGCCAGTAGGTCGACTTCCACAGGACATCCTGTATGGCGATCTAATAGAAGGCAGGAGAGCCGCTGGTCGCTTACGTTATACGGATGTATGCAAACGCGACATGAAGCTCTTCAAAATCGACACTGGCAACTGGGAAGAGGTGGCACTGGACAGATCCTCATGGAGAGAGAGCATAAAGGAAGGGTCAAAGATTGCAGATGTCATACACAACAGAAGCAGAAAGAAGGGTGAAAATGCAACGGCGCCTGGTGATTATATATGCCCAACCTGCGATCACAGCTGCGTATCAAGGATTGGCCTCTTTAGTCACACAAGAAGTTGCAAAGGGAAAAGATCGTCTCTCGAGACGTAAAATGCCACAGACACTATGACACCAACTTTGAGGTGGTGACAATAGGTGAAAGTGAATTTGAAGTTAGATGTGAACCAGGCCTAACTGCTGTCAGATAATGACAACAATTTACGATAAATAAGTGTAAGAGTTACTTTATCATTGTGGGGTAAATCGTATATTGTGGGGTAAATCTTTTATTGTGGGGTAAATCTTATATTATGGGGTACATCTTATATTATGGGGTAAATCTTATATTGTGGGGTAAATCTTATATAGTGAGGTAAATCTTATATGGTGGGGTAAATCTGATATCGTGGGTTAAATCTTATATTATGGGGTAAATCTTATATTGTGGGGTAAATCTGATATTATGGGGTAAATCTTATATTATGGGTAAATCTTATATTGTGGAGTTAATCTTATATTATGGGGTAAATCTTATATTGTGGGTTAAGTCTTATATTATGGGGTAAATCTGATATTATGAGGTAAATCTTATATTGTGGGGTAAATCTTGTAATCTTGTATTGTGGGGTAAATCTTATTAAAATAATGATATAAATCTTACTTAAATGGGGAAGTATATTTTCCTGTCTCTGGTGCATTACGATTCAGTAGGAATCTCTCCTGTCTTACTACGAGACTGTTCTCGCTATTGCAGTCACGTGTAACTGTAACTAGAGGATGGTTCATTTGTAGAATCCAAGTGTCCATCACCTCTTTCACATTTATGTTTTTGTTATCACGCTTGACTTGCTGAAATGATAATACGTATAGTACATAATCATTTTAATTTGTTTGTTTGTATAATGTTTTACATGTTTCTGATGTCCCTTCAGAGTTGAAAATAGTTTACTTCCTAGTCCAAACCTCCCGCAGGACGACGGGGGATGGGAGCGGGTAGGGTTTGAACCCTGGACCATCGATAAATTCAAACGACAGTCCAGCGCGCAAACCGCACGACCAGGCAGCCATCATTTACTCAGTGGTGGATGTTTGGAAATGACATAGTGGCAGCTGCACTCGCTAGACCGTTGCCATCAGTCAAATGAAATTTAAAAAAAGAAAATTAATACCGAAAAATCTGCAATAAACTGTAGACCGTTCCGTATCTGTATCTAAATCAACACATACGTTGAAAGTTATACGAATGAGTATCATGGACGATTCATGATCACCGGACTAGAAAAAACGTTTCGACATTTCATAAAAAGGAAGTAACAAAGGTCTTCTAACATCTGTAGCCTAGCAAGTAGATCTAAGAATTGATGAATAAACTTTGAATAGAGGCTTGGAGCTAGGTTAGTAGACATAGAGCCACAGAGTTCTGCTATGTTTGAGGGCGAGGCTAGTAGACATAGAGCCACAGAGTTCTGTTATGTTTGAGAGCGAGGCTAGTAGACATAGGGCCACAGAGTTCTGCTATGTTTGAGAGCGAGGCTAGTAGACATAGGGCCACAGAGTTCTGCTATGTTTGAGAGCGAGGCTAGTAGACATAGGGCCACCGAGTTCTGCTATGTTTGAGAGCGAGGCACATAGTTCTATGTTTGAGTACAATGTTAGTAGACATAGGGCCACAGAGTTCTCCTATGTTTGAGAGCGAGGCTAGTAGACATAGGGCCACAGAGTTCTCCTATGTTTGAAAGCGAGGCTAGTAGACATAGGGCCACAGAGTTCTGTTATGTTTGAGAGCGAGGCTAGTCGACATTGGGCCACATAGTTTTGCTATGTTTGAGAGCGAGGCTAGTAGACATAGGGCCACGAGTTCTGCTATGTTTGAGTACAAGGTTAGTAGACATAGGGCCACAGAGTTCTGCAATGTTTGAGTACAAGGTTAGTAGACATAGCGCCATAGAGTTCTGCTATGTTTGGTTAGTGGCATAGACTATATATATACAGGACTGCCAACAATAAGGGTAACTAAGCATAAGTTTCGTTCAACTCCACAATGTGAGACGAGGTACTTCCGGTATAAACTTATTTTATGATATTCACGATGTTTGAATGATGATGCCAGCTTGGATAATATATTTCTCTTTTCATCACATTTGACAATTTCTTTTTACATTGTATACCATTAATATGAGTTAAATAAGCGATTAATGAAAGAGTCAATACAATTTATTACTTAGGTAGCCTATAGGCCTATAATGGGTGATATAAGATTAAGTCTGTGAGTGTCAGTCTAAAAAAAATAACAATAGTGAGTAGTGAGTTCCTGAGCCTACACACTGGCATCTTTACCAACTTTTATTTACATCTAGATTCTATACCTATTTTTTTAAATTTCTTTGTAGTTGTTTTTTTTAAGATAGCATGCAATATGCATTATATATTTTATATATATATATTAATGGAGAATGAAGCCATTAAAAATTACAAGCAATCGTGTATTTATGACTAATTTAAAAATATGCATAAAACTTTCAGCTCTGCAAGTTATTAATTTTTTAAACTAACTAAATCCTAAATAACATCCAATTATTCTAAAAGCCATAAAAAATCGATTGTTCCAAATTTTTCTTTACCTAATAGAATTCTAGAATCATTGTTCCTACTTATAAAAATTAATTGTACACGTAGTAAACATGTAAACTTTGACCAAGACTTAGTGACCTATGACTATAAACTATATCTACATATATGACCATACACACTACTAAAATTTGTTTTTGAAAAAAAAGGGCTTAATGGGTTTTTAATTATATATTTAAACTAGTTAGAACACTATCTATTTAAATGCTCTTTTTTTAAGTTGGTAAATCAGATTTTGTTGTTATAAAAATCTGACTATGTCTATCGCACTGTTACCAAAATTATGACTAAGAAATATTTTGAACGTAGTGTTTATCTTTAGTGATGGTTTCTTTATATAGTAAACTAATTCACCGGAAGTCATTCTTCTAACACTACACTGCAACCAAGGACGCCTCGGTGTACGGGACTTATTTAATTGAATAATATAGGCGTGGTGCGTACAGTTGGCAGTCCTGTATATATATAGTCTATGGTTAGTAGACATAGAGCCATAGAGTACTATGTTTGAGAGCACGGTTAGTAGACATAGAGCCATAGACTTTTTCTTGGTTTGAGAACAAGGGGGTAGACTTAGAGCCAAAGAGTTTTGCTATGTTTGAGAGTCAGGCTAGTAGACATAGAGCCATAGATTTCTGCCAGGTTTGAGAAAGAGGTTAGTAGACACAGGGCCACAGAGTTCTGCTAGGTTCGAGAGCCAAAGGGGGGGGGGTAGACATAGAGCAATAGATTTCTGCTAGGTTTGAGAAGAAGGGGGGTAGACTTAGAACCATAGAGTTCTGTTACATTTGAGATTCGATCCATATTTTGTTCTTTTCCTCCTCTTATCGAAGTCCCTAGGCTGCTGCCTCGTTTGCCTATGCCTAAGGCCGGCCGGCCCTTGTAAGATTGTATTGAATGAACTCTTCGCATTCAGAGGACATGTATATCTATTGGGCAGATAATGTTAAGACCATCTAGTTCTTTGGCCAACGGTTAACAAGCAGGGTGCTATATGGCCAGAACAACGACCAAGCGCCTTTACTGTCCACAACTACCTATAAAAGTTGGGTGGACTCAGGGGCACCCTAAATACCGAAATAAACCCTTCCACTGAGATTCGAACCCAGGACCCCAGAATTGGAAGCTAAGCTTTAACCACCCAGCCACCGCGCATACTTTTTTAGGTAACTAAGAAATAGTGGTCTTTAAAGACCGCATCACAAACAAAGAGATTAGAGACAGGGTTACTACAGCGATTGGACCCCCTGATGACCTGCTGACTATTGTAAAAACGAAAGCTAAAAATCTATTGCCATATGACACGATCATTAGGGCTCGCAAAGATCCCCTTCAGGGAACAGTACCAAAAAAAAAAAGGAAGAAGAGACAGACAGAGAAAGCGATAGGAAAACATCATAAAAGAATGGACGGGCCTGCCATTGAAAGAGATTCTAACTAAGGCAAAAGACAGAGAGGAATGGAGAAAGACAGTTGACAAATCTTGCATGGGGTCCCAACAGTCAAACAGACTAAGGCAGGGGTTCTCAACCTGTGGGTCGTGACCCTCTTGGGGGTCGAATGACGATTTGCCAGGGGTCGCCTAAGACCATCGAAAATATGGATTGTTATTGTCTATTCTTCTATTGCTGTATGTGTGTGTGAGGAGGGGGGTCGCGGCAGAGTGGGGGTTTCTAAAAAGGGGTCGCCGAGCTTAAAAGGTTGAGAACCGCTGGGACTCACTAAGGGATAGGGTTAGGAAAAAAAGGTTAAATAAAAAAGTTAAATAAAAAAGGGAATTATTGATATTTAGATCTATGACAGATTACCTCTGTAAGAGCTGCCCATAAGTCATTATTAGACGCATTTGAATACTGCCTGCTTGTTAGGTACAACTGTTAAAAAATTGAATTAATACAATCTTCTTATAATATAAAGCAGAAAGTAAGGAGTATGTATGGATGTATAGATGTATGTGTGTATGTATGTATATCCCGAATTAAAATCAAAACCGTTTGACCAATCTTGACAAAATTTGGCATAGATGTTTCTAAGATCATCGGAGACCGTACTGTATGTTTAATGTAGATCCCAGAAACGGAGGGACCTAAAATAGACAAAAGTACCTACTGGTATATCTGTTAAAGAAAGAAACTTTTGAAACAAATCGGGTAAACCCGTTTTCACTGTATTTTATATGGGATATGAATATTTTGGCTGAGTGGGTAAACCAATTTTCCCACTCTACTTTTTTTTTTCGTGGCAAAATAAAACAAAATATGTTGAGTTCATTCGCCATGTTTAACATAAAACAACATACTACTAAATTCAATCCAGTAGATCAGTAATACCTATACTAAGGCCCGCAGCCGGCTAGTTTGTAATAAAATGTATTTAAAAAAAAAAAACTAGAACTATCATTTTTTGTTAATTAGCTGTCATTTCTATCTCTCTAATCAATAACAAAAATTTGTTACGCTTTCCATTCCCCCCCCCCCCCCCCCACACCAATTTTGATATTTGATCATATTTTGGTTAGATTGTTTGATCTGATGCCTGAATTGATGCTTTGTATATGTTTGAAATGATAATGGATACGACTTCTGATCTGATAGTTAAAATAATTGATCTTTTTTTGTCGGCCAAATTGGAAAAACATATACTAGATTTGTGTGAAAATGTCTGTCTGTTTATGCGTCTGTTATGTTAAGACCTCACAATAGAAAAGCTAATGAAAATCTGATTAAATTATATTTTTAGCTTGAAAATTTTAGGCGCACTTTTGTCACCTTAAAACAAACATTTTTGTTTTTGAAATTAATATGTAAAACCAATTTTAGTTAATACATGTTACATACATAATATACATATAGTATTCACTATAAAAAAGTATAATCATATCTTATATGATACAGACATTACTTCAAAAAAGATGAGTACGTCCTACGCGTCATGCATTTAGTCATGCATATTAACCAATGACCTAAACTCCGCCAAGTCACCGATTTTCCTGGCTAGCTCAGGCAACCCATTCCACGTTCTAATAGCGCTAGGGAAGAAGGAGCTTATGTAAAACTTTGTCCTAGCATATGGAATGAGGAATGTGCCTTTATCTATGTGTCTTTCAGAGTATTTTATTAAATTTTGTTTTTGTATTTGAAGATTATGGTTCAGTGTTTTATGTATAAATTGCTAATTTACTTTTAAGTCTTCTATCCTGAAAGCTTTCTTAATTTAGTGATTTTACTAAAGATGTTACTCTAGTCTTCTTCCTCTTCTTCTTGAAACTGTCAGGTAGAATTGAGCCTTCGGCTCTTGGAACTCTAGGCAAGCAAAAGTGAACAAGAGCTCCCTCTCACCGGCCTGAATGAGAACAGTGTACACTGTTCTGTCTGGTGTAGATAGATACACATGTAGATACACATGTACACACATGTAGACACAGATGTAGATACGTAGATACACATGTAGATAAACACGTAGATACACATGTAGATAAACACGTAGATACACATGTAGATACACAAGTAGATACACATGTAGATACACATGTAGATACACAAGTAGATACACATGTAGATACACAAGTAGATACACATGTAGATACACAAGTAGATACACAAGTAGATACACATGTAGATACACAAGTAGATACACATGTAGATACACAAGTAGATACACACGTAGATACACAAGTAGATACACAAGTAGATACACAAGTAGATACACATGTAGATACACACGTAGATACACAAGTAGATACACATGTATACACATGTAGATACACACCTAGATAACCTAGAGACACATGTAGATACACACGTAGATACACAAGTAGATACACATGTATACACAAGTAGATACACATGTAGATACATGTAGATACACACGTAGATACACAAGTAGATACACATGTATACACATGTTAATACACACGTAGATACACAAGTAGATACACATGTAGATACATAAGTAGATACACAAGTAGATACACATGTAGATACACACGTAGATACACACGTAGATACACAAGTAGATACACATGTACATACACAAGTAGATACACATGTAGATACACATGTAGATACACAAGTAGATACACATGTTAATACACAAGTAGATACACAAGTAGATACACATGTAGATACACAAGTAGATACACAAGTAGATAAACATGTCGATACACACGTAGATACACACGTAGATACACATGTATACACATGTAGATACACAAGTAGATACACACATAGATACACAAGTAGATACACATGTCGATACACACGTAGATACACACGTAGATACACATGTATACACATGTAGATACACAAGTAGATACACACGTAGATACACAATTAGATACACATGTAGATACACAGTAGATACACATGTAGATACACATGTAGATACACATGTAGATTCACAAGTAGATACACATGTAGATACACAAGTAGACACACACGTAGATACACATGTAGATACACATATAGATACATACGTACATACACACGTAGATACACATGTAGATACACACGTAGATACACATGTAGATACACACATAGATACACATGTAAACACACGTAGATACACATGTGTACATGTAAACACGTACACACACATGTACACACATGTAGTAACACCTGTAGATAAACATGCATAAACACATGTAGATACACATGTACACACTCGTAGATACACATGTAGATACACATGTATGTACATATGTTGATACACACTTATTTGCACAAAGTCTTACATTCATTCCTTTTCTAAAAGTTTCATATCCTAAGAAGTGTCTCATCATCTGGATTACTGAACCTCCCTGAGGATAAAAAAAAATTTAAAATTTAAATTTAATGAAAAGATGGCTGTGGGCCCGGGGTGCTTGACCTATTTGGCGGTCCCTAAATTTGGCATAATATTTATTATTTAGAATAACAAAAAAACTCGAAAACTCATTTGGTGGACACCCTCAAGTGGTGGCCTGGGGGATTTTCAAATTCTCCCTCCCCCACACCAGATACGCCACTGCCAGAGGGGGTTTGTGTTCTAGCCTTCAAACTCAAGGAACATCTGAAACATGTAATGCAAAGCAATTCTGCATCAGAACTGGTACATTCAGAATACTAATTCACTTTCAAAAAAAAAAAAAAAAAAAAAAAAAGAATTTCTTTCTTGTGTTTAATACGCAGACATTCTCATAGTCACCAGTTTTCTATACAACGCGAAAACAAGAAAAAAAAAAGTCAATTTTTATATGAAATGTCAATGCATTAATTAGTTTGGACCAGTCATGTAATTAAATTTAAAATAGATCTTAACTTTACTAAATACCAAACACACAAAAAAGGAATACCGATAGCTAATAAACTAATTGGTTAATTTTTTAAAATTAATTTGTGTTTTGTCAGGTACTGGAAATAATTGTGCAAAATTCCATTTTGATCCGAGATTGCGTTTTGGAGAAATAAAATGTACTAACTTTCAACCAGACAGACAGACAAACGGACAGAGTGACTTGATGTAAGCTTTCAAGAAGACTATTTACCTTCTTGTACGATATAGCATCAAATATTGAATAGACTTCATTTGGATGACCAACTGGAACATACAATGGATGAGAGGAGACCAGACCATCTAAAGAGAGAGCTTCTTGCATATGGAGAGAAAACCTATCAAACTAATGAAATATAATTACTTTAAGAAAACCACAATTGTATACATTTCTAAACATTATTAACAAAAAAAAAATAACATTGTTTAACACAACAGTGAAAAATTACAAATACAAATGTCCGATATTATAATATTTTCCTAATTTAAAAAAGTTATCATTCAAAATATTTTCATTATTAACAAATATGTAGTTTTGATAATGATGATGCTAGCAGATTATTAATAATAATATTCTTCCCCATCTCAAAATGAAACCAAAGCCAAAAACTCATCTGGGCGTATTCATGGTGTATATATATATATATATATATATATATATATATATATATATATATATATATATAAATTAAAAGAATTATAAATAGTGCATCTTCAATAGATATCTTTCCATAAAGTAACAGAAACCATCACATCTGATGCTAAGATGATAGTAATGAAATAAACATATCTTACAAATATTTGCATTAACAAAAGTACAAGTGAAAAAAAAAATTATACTAGCATACAGAGGCGTAGTGATTAAAACGTGGGCTCGGGGCAAGATACATTGTTGGCGCCTACTCCCCCCCTCCCATTTTCCATGAATATGGCGTCCACGGCATATTGCCCCCCTTCACTACGCCTCTGCTAGAATATTAGAAAGGTTTTATACATTTTATAGATTTATACATGGTTAGGAAGTAAAGTCTAGCCTTAGTTGTAACCCCCATTTCACTACGCCTCGACTTACATATTAGAAAAGATTGAGTTATACATTTTGTTCATTTGTACACGCTATTGTTAGGACGTAAAGTCTAGCCTTAGTTTTAACCCCCATTTCACTACCCCTTTGCTTATATATTAGAAAAGATTGAGCCTATACATTTTATTCATTTGTACACGCTATTGTTAGGTCGTAAAGTCCAGCCTTAGTTTTAACCCCCATTTCACTACGCCTCTGCTTACATATTAGAAAAGATTGAGTATATACATTTTATTTATGTGTACACGCTATTGTTAGGTCGTAAAGTCTAGCCTTAGTTTAAACCCCCATTTCACTACGCCTCTGCTTACATATTAGAAAAGATTGAGTCTATACATTTTATTTATGTGTACACGCTATTGTTAGGTCGTAAAGTCCAGCCCTAGTTTTAACCGACATTTCACTAGCCTCTGCTGACATATTAGAAAAGATTGAGCCTATACATTTTATTTATGTGTACACGCTATTGTTAGGACGTAAAGTCCAGCCTTAGTTTTAACCCCCATTTCACTACGCCTCTGCTTACATATTAGAAAAGATTGAGCCTATTATACATTTTATTTATGTGTATACGCTTTTGTTAGGGCGTAAAGTCTAGCCTTAGTTTTAACCCCTATTTCACCAGTCTCTGTTTACATATTAGACAAGATTGAGCCTATACATTTTATTTATGTGTACACGCTATTGTTAGGACGTAAAGTCCAGCCTTAGTTTTAACCCCCATTTCACTACGCCTTTGCTTACATATTAGAAAAGATTGAGCCTATACATTTTATTCATGTGTACACGCCTTAGTTTTAACCCCCATACTTACAGCTTTCCAGTCCGGTTTTGCATAGTCCACGCCTAGAAACATGACAAAAAACGCAAAGCCTTCATTTAGCCATAAGTCATCCCACCATTTCATTGTGACGAGGTTACCAAACCACTGCAAATACATGCAAGTTTTTTGTTTTTTTGTCATTTTTTAATGCAAAAGTTAAAGTCGTTAAGCGATTGGCTCCCGAAGCAGGGGATCCTGGGTTCGAATCTCGGTGAAAACTGGGATTTTAAATTTTTTTTTTTTAGGGCGTTACCCGAGTCCACCCAACGCCTGATTTTAGTTGAGGGAAAGTAAAGGCGGTTGGTCTTTGTGTTGGTCACATGACACCTTGGTTGTCAATCGTTTGCCAGAGAAACAGATGATCGTAACATCATTTTCTAAGTTTGAAAGGGAATCTTTACTAATTATACTAATGAACGTGTAGGAAGAAACTGTAATTAATGAAAGAACAATAGAGCACGTTAACTCTTTCTCTCCGATCATATTATTAAGTTTCATTTGTTTCATTACCCTGATTAAACTTTTCAATAACCTTTTTTTATGTAATTAGAAAATGTTATATTAGGTATATAATTACAGAAGAATGCACTCTCTTTTAATTTAATACAAATTTAAGTTTATTAGACCAAATATTAATTTAATTGGGTTAAATCAACGTTGGTATTTTCAGTTGGGAGAGAAAGAGTTAATACCAAAAAATATTATTTTTTTTACAGTCTCGCTTATTACGTTTAAATCAAGCATGCTATTATCTCTTAATGACTAATTAATAAAACTTGTCTTCTCGTCCGCAGATTAATGAGGAATACAGTATTTCCCGTGGATAAGCAGCCCCAGCTGTGACCTACATATTTTGACACATTCAAAGCAAGCATAACCATTGTCCGCCGGTGGTCGATTAAGATTTTCTTTTCTCCCTCTGCGTCTGTCCTCGGCAGCGGATTTTCTTTTGAATGGTATTGGTCTTTCGCGAGCTATTTATTACTTGAAAAATATGTTGCATAGGCTGCGCTAAGTACTGCCATTAATCTGAAAATTACGAGATTTATCTTCCTTTCATCTGTATAAAACAAAATTAATTAATTAGTACTAAATGCTTAATTAACTGGTAACATTTTTAAAAAATGTAATCGTGTTTTGTTATGGACTATGAATCTCAACTTGATCCGAGAATGGGAAGTGAGAGAAAAAACGTGCTGAAACGTAATAAGGGAACTAAATCCATATGTATGTATTTACATCTCTCATGAAGTAGCATTTCCATCATTTAGAAATCAAACAAAATAATTAATCACCAAGAATTAATTTACTTTTTTTTTATTGATTCATGTCTTGCCAGGCTTAATGAATAATTGTGCATAGTTTTAACTTGAGCTGAGAATTGGAGGAAAAACATGTTCAAAACTTTTTACCAGACAGACAGACAGGCGGACAGACAGAAAGACAGAGGGATATAACTTTTTTTTAAAAACGTATTACCATAACTTCTTCAGTGTGATCTTATCTTATCTTATCCGAGAGTATAATTAGAAGATCTCAAATGAGTGTACCTATTTGGTCATCTTACTGGTGATTTTGGTTGACCTTTATTTTGACTAACTCCACAGACAGGGCATAGACAGGTCAGAATGACCTATCTGCCAGTCCCAAGTCAGGACATAGGAAGAAGGTTGCGGGGTAGCGCTAGGAAATAAAATAGCTACAGAAAGTCAACAAAAGATTACTGGAAGTGTAGAAAACTCTTTTAAAGGATAGCTCAGGAGAAGGGAGGACGAAAATCTATTGTTGGCGCCCCATACTCCAAGAGGGGTGACAGGTTGTAAGTATCTTCTTATCTTATATAACACAGAAGTTACTTCAAAACAGAAGTTGATTACGTCCTACGCGTCATGCATTTAGTCATGCAAGTATCAAGTATTTCCAAAAGGGTGGACAGGTTGTAAGTAGTTTTAATAGGGGTGACAGGTTGTAAGTAGCTTTAATAGGGGTGACAGGTTGTAAGTAAGTTTGTATGTATGAAACTTGTTTAGCGCAACTTTTATGCTTTTATCATGCTCAGTGCATTATGGTGAGATCACTTTTATGGACCGAACGATCACTTTTGTGGACCGAACGATCACTTTTGAGGACCGAGCGATCATTTTTGTGGACCGAACGATCACTTTTGTGGACCGAACGATAACTTTTGTGGACCGAACGATCACCTTTATGGACCGAACGATCACTTTTGTGGACCGAACGATCACTTTCACTTTTGTGGACCGTACTATCACTTTTGTGGACCGAACGATCACTTTTGTGGACCGAACGATCACTTTTGTGGACCGAACGATAACTTTTGTGGACCGAACGATCACCTTTATGGACCGAACGATCACTTTTGTGGACCGAACGATCACTTTCACTTTTGTGGACCGTACTATCACTTTTGTGGACCGAACGATCACTTTTGTGGACCGAAAGATCACTTTTGTGGACGAAAGATCACTTTTGTGGACCGAACTATCACTTTTGTGGACCGAACGATCATTTTGTGGACCGAACGATCACTTTTGTGGACCGAACTATCATTTTTGTGGACTGAAACCTTGAGAAGGTTTCCGTGCTGCCTTTTCAAAAGCAATTTTTTAAAAATGAATTCGAACTCGAGTCCACATAATGGATGACCGACTTTGCCACTGAGACGTAATCATGATCTTTTTTTGAAGTCACGTCTGTATTTTATAAGATAAGATAAGGTATTCTAATGCTTGTAAAAATAGAAGGTTTAGTTATTCTTTTTTGTTAGTTTAAAATGGATAGCTTATTTGTTGTTATATATAGAGCCTGCCATTGAAAGAAGTTCTAGCTAAGGCAAAGGTCAGAGAGGAATGGAGAATGACGGTCGAAGAATCTTGCATGGTGCCCCAACGGTCCAACAGACTAGGAATAAAAGGTAAAGATTATTTGTTGGGGTGCTAATGTGCGTGATTATTGCTACAGATTGTCTGATGTCAATTTAGTATATTTTCAATATAAATCTAAATCATTAATGTCGTCCAATAGATCTTATCTACTCTTATACGATACAGACGTTACTTCAAAAATAAATTTGATTACGTCATACGCGTCATACATTTAGTCATGCATATTAACCGATGACCTAAATTCTGCCAAGTCACTGGTTTTCCTGGCTAGCTCGAGCAACCCATTCCATGCTCTAATAGCGCTAGGGTAGAAGGAGCATTTGTACAAATGTTTCCTAGCATATGTAACGAGGAATGTGCCTTTATCTTTTTGTCTTTCTAAGTATTTTATTAAATTTTGTTTTTGTATTTGAAGATCAAAATGCTTTCAGTGCTTTATGTATAATTGCTACTTTACTTTTAAGTCTTCTATCCTGAAGGCTTTCTAAATTTAGTGATTTAACTAAAGGTGTTACTCTAGTCAAATGTGAATATTCGTTTGTTATGAATCTCACTGCTCTATTTTGTGTATGTTCCAGTTTCTTAATGTTTTCTTGAGTTGAGGGGTCCTAATTAATTAGGTATTTTTTTTGATGGATTCAAGTAATGTTATCAAAAATTAATCATTGTGTGAGGCTATAACTTGATTCGAAAATAAGAAGTGGGAAAAATAACGTATATCCCAGGTCTGACACCATGTAGAATATTTGTGTTACGCAAATAACAAACTAGTGTCCAAGACGGAAGACATATTGGGAACTCCATTTTTTTACGTTGTTGCACAGACGCGCTAGTGTGCAAATGTACATATAATACCATTTCGTTGTAGACACCTTACAGAAAGACTGAGTGAATTAAGATTGGTAAGAAACGTATACCTGGTGAGCCAGTTTATGAGCCACAATAACAGCCACACTGAAGTGGTCTTGTGCATCAGTAACTTTCTCTTTGTATAACATTGTTTTCTCTCTGATAAAGTCAAGAAGAAAATCATTTAAACCATGACGTAACTAAACGTAACACAACGTAACAATTTTACAATAGGTTTCTAAGGTTTGTCTTCGATTCCGAAGATTAATGAGGAAGGCAGTATTTCCCGAGGCAACGCAGCCCCCAGCTGCGACCTACAAGATTTGCACAAAAGACATGCTTGCATCAGATTGTCATTTTTATGACCCATGTATAACTTTACCCTATAACTTAAGTTAATCGCCTTCGCCTAAACCAGTAAGCTTTGTGCAAGAGGGGCTCAATAGACATGGCTGGCTACGTACCAAAGAGAATAAAAACTCAGAATTCAAAACTTTGATACATTGCAGCCTGAGGAGTAGAGACTCCAAAACTTTTTTAAAAATTATCGTTTAATTAGGTAATAAATACTTAAGTGATTTGTATTATCTAATTATTAAATAATAATAATAAGGCTTGTCTTCGAGTCCAAAGATTAATGAGGAATGCAGTATTTCTCGTGGCTACGCAGCCCCAGCTGTGACCTACCTATTTTGCCACATTTTATTTATAAGCCTATATTTCTATGTGATGTTCATGGAAAAAAAAAGGAGTCAGCGACACGTAGGCATTTTGCAGAACCCTGCGCTACACCCTGGCAGAGCTTGACCCAAACTGTATCGGCACTTGTTCCATTGGATACATCAGCTGCGTGTAGAGGGTGGGAGAAACAGATATGTGGGCGACATCTTTACGGCCATAGTTAATGCCCAGGCAATCATCTCATTTCTATGAGATTATCAATAGTAGCTTCGCGACTGAAGGAGGCCATGGACATTTTTTAAAAATATACAAGAATCTCGCTTGTTATTAATACTCCTAAATAAGTCATATGAAATTAACCTTAATCATCATCATAATCAAACTCCATTTGAGTGAGGGCTTGAGAGGCTTGAATCCTCTTTTGCAAAAGCCCTGGACAGAAAACCTCATGTCTTGCGTAGTTCAAAAATGTCGCCATACAGGACGATAATTTTTAGTTTCCCAGACCTGTCGAGACGTAGATCAGCAAGTCTGGGGCAGTCAAACAGAATATGAGGCACGGATTCACCTTCTTCCCCGCAGAATCGTGAATCGAAATTTGGCCATACCCGTGAGAAATATAAGCCAACAGGACAATGCCTGTCCTGCACTGTGCTATAATAGCTTGCTCAGGCCTGGACAGCCTCCACCACGGGAAAGTGCGGTCAGGGCGCCTCATGCGCTCCCAGATTCCACGGGTTTTTTGGGTCTTGCCCAGCACTCAAACCACTTTTCCATTTGTTTCTTTTTTAAATTATAGCCAGGGCATGATGAAAACTTACAGCATGTTCAGTGGGTGGAATTGGCCCTCCCTGGTGGGCTGTTGGTAATTATTTTCTTTCATATAAAAAGGGATATAACTTTTTTATCCGTGAGGTGGATATAGCTATAAAGGCCGAGTTCTTACCCCTTGGTAAGCTTCTTTTATTTTTTAAAGAAAGAACTTTTTGGTTAATTTTTGCTTGTTTAAATATAATACGTTTTGTCACTACATTACTACATGCATATATTTTATATTCACTCATTCGCTTTACTTCTAACATTATTTTATTATTCTAACATTATTTTTTGTGGTTTAATTGTTTCTTATACACTATACTACCTAATAATATCAGTGACTACATAATTCCCCCTTTCACACTTTGTGGTCTATAGAACAGATGATGTAAACGTCATCTGTTTCTGTGGCCTACGGTTAACGAGGGTGTTATGTGGCCAGCACAACGACCAACCGCCTTTACTTTTCGCGAACTATGTCAGGTACCCATTAGAGCTAGGTGGACTCAGAGGCGCCCGAAGATCCCGAGATTAAAAATTCCAGTCTTCACCAGCATTCGAATTCTGGTCACCGGTTTGGAAGACAGGCGCTTTACCGCTCAGCCACCATGCCTCCAGTGACTATATCAGTAATACGCGAATTACGACCCGCGGGTAATGTCTGGCTAGTTATTAATCAAAGCTGAATTCAAGCAATGTTTTAAGAAAGAAATGTGTTCAAGTTATTCAAAGCAAGACCTACTTCATTTAAAACATAAGATTTGGGGATATAAACTAAACAAACAACCAATAGCGATAGTGCAATACACTCGCGCCCTGTAGACCACATGTCATGAGTGAGAGAATTTTATGTTATTGAAAGAAAGGTCCTTTCATGAATTAATACATAACGTAATTAAGTTAAACTAGTTATATTCTTTTTTTTTTGATGCGGTCAATAAATTGTTGCCTTTTTAGTTGATATATATATATATATATATATATATATATTACTTTATTTGTGATGTGATTCCTATACCCTTAAGAGACCAATTCTTATCCCGTATTGGGGACGAACATATGCCAAAAGCAGTCTTTTTTGGTCAGCTGAAAGATGGTCGACGTAACATAAGGGTCCCACGGAAACGCCTTAAAGACCGGCTTACGCGCCTACTTGCCTTAACTGACATAGAAGAGAGTACCTAGTTGCATGCGGCTTCAGAACGAGTGTCGGAGGTCATTTACAAAGGCCGCGGGAGACATATTTGAGACCAAAAGAAAATCCGCTGCCGAGGAACGCAGACAGTGAAAAGAAAAATTAAATAGACCTCAGGAGGACAATGGTCATGCCTGTGCTGAGTATAACAAAATATGTAGGTCACTGCTGGGGCTTCGTAGCCACGGGAAATACTGCCTTCCTCATTAATTTTCGGACTCGAAGCCTTATATAGATTTAAAAAATGTTTCATTATCGTAAAATTAAATTTAGACTTTAAATTTCTAAACAGGGAATTCCCGCTGTGGTCCATATAGCGAGGTTCGTTCACCTGGTACTCTTTAGTAAAATAAGTCAAAACATTTTTTTGCTTCTAAAGATTAAACTAATAGGAAACACTAAATTGAATTCAAGAATTCTCATTGTTTTACTTGTAGGTAAGAAGTCCCCAGTTTTCCATGCCACCTCCAGGAAAATCTGGTATGGGTATCATATCTGAAAATAAAAGATATTGTTCTGATTATAGTTGTGACACTGGTAGGGTTAACAGTGTGAGGACTTACTGAGTCGCGTTGCACTGGCCAGCATGCTGCCAGTGGTCAACTGTGTCGATGAAGGGGACGGAGCTACAGAAAAATGCTGGTATCTGAGCCGGCTTTAGATTATTGGACGCCTAGGGCCTAGGCGAAGGCGAAGGCCCTAGGGGAAGTGAATAAAGTGTGCCCAGATGAAATAGAAAAAGCGAAAAATGACCGAAAAATGCGCAATTAATTAAAAACCCTTCTTGAACCTTTATCTAAATAACAAATAAGTTAAATTCATATAGCGCCTATAAGCACGAATATGCTTCATGGGTGATTTGTGATAACCAGACTAGACATAACGTCTTGACATATCAACATATGGAGGCACAAAATGTTGTTCTAACACAGGGGTTCTCAACCTGTGGGTCGCGACCCCCTTGGGGGGTCGATTGACGATTTGCCAGGGGTCGCCTAAGACCATCGAAAAAATGAACTGTTTTTGTCTATTCTCGTATTGCTGTGTTTGTGTGCGGGGGGAGGAGGGGTTCGCGGCAGAGTGGGGGCTTGTAAAAAGGGGTCGCCGAGCTTAAAAGGTTGAGAACCGCTGTTCTACCATATGTAGTGAAACAAGTAGATCTAAACGTTTATGAATAAACCTTGAATCATTGTAGAGTCTTAGAGCTAGGCTGTAGACATAGAGCCATAGGCTGTAGACATAGAGCCATAGGCTGTAGACATAGAGCCATAGGCTGTAGACATAGAACCATAGGCTGTGGACATAGAGCCATAGGCTGTAGACATAGAGCCATAGGCTGGTTCCGCTATGTTTGAGATTTAATTTACGCTTTGCTTTTTCCTCTACAAAAAACCTTTAAGTCTTGTGCGAGGCCCTAGGCGGCTGCCTAGTTTGCCTATGTCTAAGGCCGTTATGAAAATAGTAATACACGTGAATATCACCCGCGGGATCGTGTAGAATGGAATGGCGTTTCTGTAATTTTTCAAGAAGGCCACGAAAGACCTGATGTAAAGAATGAGTCTGCCATTTAGTGTAGTCCACTAATGCTTGTCCACAGTGAGGTCAGTGAGTCCCGAGAGGAGAAGAAGGACGAGTCCAGGACGAGACAGAAGTGACCAGTAAAGTTAAGTATAGCGATTATAGTTAGACGTTTCGTGTTGCCGATTGTAAAGTTTTTGGTTGCTTAATCATTGTTCTGAATTAAGTATCACGTTATTTGAAGCAGATTTTGGCAAGTTCTTGAATTGGATGTGTTGTGTTGAGTAGTATTTACAGAAAGACAGATAGAGAGAGTCATAGTGATTTTTATAAATCTTATATCAATTCACTCTATCTGTCTGTCCGGTAAAAAATGTGTACACGTTATTTCTACGGCACCCTTTCTCGGATCAACTTTAAACTTTATCTAATTATTCATATGCAGAGACAAGACATGAATAGATAAAAAATAAACAATTATTCAATTATTTGCTGTTAATTAATTCGTTTGTTTTGATACCAACAAGAGAAATTAATCCTTTAGTATTCACAGATACGGGTAAATATGTAAGGTTATTCCCCTTAGATAATTAGATGTACTGTATAATCTATGTATATTCATGGATCAAGTTAAAACTTTGAACAATTATTCATAGTTCCCTGTGTAGTATGCATTAATTTAAATATAAAAAAAAACCAGCTATTAAATTAATTATTGGCAATTAAATTTTTGTTTTTGATTTTGAATAAGGGATATAACTTTTACAGTATTTAGAAATATAGTTGTAAGTGAGAGAGTTCTTTCCATTAGTTAAGATATGTTTTTGGGATAGGTTTTTTTTTTGTCTTACCTAGTTTAGGCATTGGATATTTAACATCGAAGAACTCTTCAAAGTAGAGGAACATTCTAGTACCAATATCCATAGAAAACTCAGTAGTTGAGATTACTTCCGGTCTTGACCAAGTTCTGAACTGTAGATATGAAATAACGTCTGCTAGATTTTACACTCTTTATTTGGGGGTGAAGGAACGAGGGGATGTGTGAATGAATTACTTTTTAACCCTTAAAGTGCTGACCTATTTTACAAGAGCGCATACAAAATTACAATTCTAGTGTATTGTGGTTAAACTGCCACTCACGTCTAAAGGGTTAAAGTGCCTCGGTAGAAAGAGTTCGCAAACTCACACATTTATTATATCTTCAAAGCGAGGCATCTAGAGGTCACTTACAAAGGCCGTGGGACACACTTTTGAGACAAGAAGAAAATCCGCGGCCGAGGACTGACGCAGACAGCGATCAGAAAATTTAAATCGAATACCAGTGGACAATGGATATGCCTGCTCTAGATGTGGCAAAAATGTAGGTCACGCTTGGGCTGCGTAAAAACCGGAAATACTGCATTTCTCATTCATCTTCGGGCTAGAAGACAAGCCCTATTATTATTAATCGATGCATTGACCCAAGCACCTGGGAGACAGAGGCACATGACAGAGCATCACTTCGTCGTGTGGTGAAAACTGGCGCACAGGTTGCTGACGAAAAAAGAACAACGCTGGCAGAAGAAAAACGCCGGAGAAGAAAAGCAAGGCAAACGACACTAGCTCCAGCTGAAATAACCTGCCCAGTGTGCGGCCGAACATTCCGGGCTCACATAGGTCTCACCAGCCACATAAGGAGGCATAAAACCCCAGTGCAAAGCCCTCAGCTCCCTGGATGACAAAGTGGTCATCATCGAACCACGATGGACGATTGGCCCCATACATTACTGGCTTGTTACTTGTTAGTCTAGGAGGCGCGGTGGCTGAGCGGCAAGGCACTTGGCTCTCGAGCAGAGGTCCCGGGTTTAAATCGTGGTGAAGACTAGGATATTGGGTTGCATATGAGTCAACCTAGCTCTAAATGGTACCTGACATTGGTTGGGGAAAGGTAAAGGCGGTTGGTCTTCGTGCTGGCACAAGGCACTCTTATTAACCGTGGGCCACAGAGACAGATGACTTTTACATCATCTGCCCTATGGATCGCAAGGTCTGAAGGGGAAACGTTTTCTTTACTTGCTAGTCTACTATACATAAAACGAAATGCATGTCCTTTCTTCTTATCTTATAAAATACAGATGTTACTTTCAAACAAGCAAAACACAGAAAAATACTAAAAAAAACAAAAAACAAGGCTTATATTGGGTGTATTAATTTGGATCAGTCGTGTAATTAATTTGTAATAAGCACCAGACGACAATCTATAAGGGAGATAATTAAGCTTATACTACCACTTCAGTCAAATATTATCTCTTTCCCTTGTCTGAGATACCAAACAAGGTAATGTATTACCAATCGTCAAATAACTAATTGGTTGATTTTTTTTTTATTATTAATTCTTGTGTTCTCAGGTAAAGGAAATAATTGTGCAAATTTTCGATGTGATATATATGTGCATGCCATTTTACAATTTAACTATTTATTTTTATAGTGAAGGATCTCTGTTTTAAAAATGGTTTTCAAATAAACAGAAGTCTATCCTTAAGCCTGATATTTCAAAATTTTATAATATACGTTTTTTTTTCCTGTATTTTTTGTTTAGTACGGAGGAAGGCGTAATGTATGTTAAAGATGTGTTTGCTCAGACCAAAATAATGTCAACCTACTTAGTGGCGTTTGTTGTATCCGACTTTTCACATCTTCAACGTACACTTAGGAATGGATTTCTGGTAAGCTGTTTATTGAACTGTACAATTAGTATTTTGCTCTTTATCCATTGACACTGATCAATTCACTTTAATCAATTTACAGTGCAGGAAGTATGATGGCTGACTGGTAAAGCGCTTGGCTATCGAACCGGGGGGTCCAGTGTTCGAATTTCGGTAAAGAATGTGATATTTAATTTCGGGATCGTTAGGCGCTTCTGAGTTCACCCATCTCTTATGGTTGCCTGACATAAGTTGGATAAAAGTATAGGCGGTTGGTCGTTGGGCTGGCCAAATGATAGCCTCGTTAACCGTGGGCCTCACAAACATATGACCCTTACATCATCTGCCCCATAGATCGCTATGTAAATTTACATATTCAATTTACTTATTCAATTTACTGTGCCCAATTTAATATGATCAATGTAGTGTTATAACTTTCTCCAATCAATTATTTTGCATCGATTGCATGTATATATACATTATATACATATATATATATAGTTCGTCCATCGTGGTTCGATGATGACCACTTTGTCATCCAGGGAGCTGAGGGCTTTGCACTGGGGTTTTATGCCTCCTTATGTGGCTGGTGAGACCTATGTGAGCCCGGAATGTTCGGCCGCACACTGGGCAGGTTATTTCAGCTGGAGCTAGTGTCGTTTGCCTTGCTTTTCTTCTCCGGCGTTTTTCTTCTGCCAGCGTTGTTCTTTTTTCGTCAGCAACCTGTGCGCCAGTTTTCACCACACGACGAAGTGATGCTCTGTCATGTGCCTCTGTCTCCCAGGTGCTTGGGTCAATGCATCGATTAATAATAATAGGGCTTGTCTTCTAGCCCGAAGATGAATGAGAAATGCAGTATTTCCGGTTTTTACGCAGCCCAAGCGTGACCTACATTTTTGCCACATCTAGAGCAGGCATATCCATTGTCCACTGGTATTCGATTTAAATTTTCTGATCGCTGTCTGCGTCAGTCCTCGGCCGCGGATTTTCTTCTTGTCTCAAAAGTGTGTCCCACGGCCTTTGTAAGTGACCTCTAGATGCCTCGCTTTGAAGATATAATAAATGTGTGAGTTTGCGAACTCTTTCTACCGAGGCACTTTAACCCTTTAGACGTGAGTGGCAGTTTAACCACAATACACTAGAATTGTAATTTTGTATGCGCTCTTGTAAAATAGGTCAGCACTTTAAGGGTTAAAAAGTAATTCATTCACACATCCCCTCGTTCCTTCACCCCCAAATAAAGAGTGTAAAATCTAGCAGACGTTATTTCATATCTACAGTTCAGAACTTGGTCAAGACCGGAAGTAATCTCAACTACTGAGTTTTCTATGGATATTGGTACTAGAATGTTCCTCTACTTTGAAGAGTTCTTCGATGTTAAATATCCAATGCCTAAACTAGGTAAGACAAAAAAAAAAACCTATCCCAAAAACATATCTTAACTAATGGAAAGAACTCTCTCACTTACAACTATATTTCTAAATACTGTAAAAGTTATATCCCTTATTCAAAATCAAAAACAAAAATTTAATTGCCAATAATTAATTTAATAGCTGGTTTTTTTTTATATTTAAATTAATGCATACTACACAGGGAACTATGAATAATTGTTCAAAGTTTTAACTTGATCCATGAATATACATAGATTATACAGTACATCTAATTATCTAAGGGGAATAACCTTACATATTTACCCGTATCTGTGAATACTAAAGGATTAATTTCTCTTGTTGGTATCAAAACAAACGAATTAATTAACAGCAAATAATTGAATAATTGTTTATTTTTTATCTATTCATGTCTTGTCTCTGCATATGAATAATTAGATAAAGTTTAAAGTTGATCCGAGAAAGGGTGCCGTAGAAATAACGTGTACACATTTTTTACCGGACAGACAGATAGAGTGAATTGATATAAGATTTATAAAAATCACTATGACTCTCTCTATCTGTCTTTCTGTAAATACTACTCAACACAACACATCCAATTCAAGAACTTGCCAAAATCTGCTTCAAATAACGTGATACTTAATTCAGAACAATGATTAAGCAACCAAAAACTTTACAATCGGCAACACGAAACGTCTAACTATAATCGCTATACTTAACTTTACTGGTCACTTCTGTCTCGTCCTGGACTCGTCCTTCTTCTCCTCTCGGGACTCACTGACCTCACTGTGGACAAGCATTAGTGGACTACACTAAATGGCAGACTCATTCTTTACATCAGGTCTTTCGTGGCCTTCTTGAAAAATTACAGAAACGCCATTCCATTCTACACGATCCCGCGGGTGATATTCACGTGTATTACTATTTTCATAACGGCCTTAGACATAGGCAAACTAGGCAGCCGCCTAGGGCCTCGCACAAGACTTAAAGGTTTTTTGTAGAGGAAAAAGCAAAGCGTAAATTAAATCTCAAACATAGCGGAACCAGCCTATGGCTCTATGTCTACAGCCTATGGCTCTATGTCCACAGCCTATGGTTCTATGTCTACAGCCTATGGCTCTATGTCTACAGCCTATGGCTCTATGTCTACAGCCTATGGCTCTATGTCTACAGCCTAGCTCTAAGACTCTACAATGATTCAAGGTTTATTCATAAACGTTTAGATCTACTTGTTTCACTACATATGGTAGAACAGCGGTTCTCAACCTTTTAAGCTCGGCGACCCCTTTTTACAAGCCCCCACTCTGCCGCGAACCCCTCCTCCCCCCGCACACAAACACAGCAATACGAGAATAGACAAAAACAGTTCATTTTTTCGATGGTCTTAGGCGACCCCTGGCAAATCGTCAATCGACCCCCCAAGGGGGTCGCGACCCACAGGTTGAGAACCCCTGTGTTAGAACAACATTTTGTGCCTCCATATGTTGATATGTCAAGACGTTATGTCTAGTCTGGTTATCACAAATCACCCATGAAGCATATTCGTGCTTATAGGCGCTATATGAATTTAACTTATTTGTTATTTAGATAAAGGTTCAAGAAGGGTTTTTAATTAATTGCGCATTTTTCGGTCATTTTTCGCTTTTTCTATTTCATCTGGGCACACTTTATTCACTTCCCCTAGGGCCTTCGCCTTCGCCTAGGCCCTAGGCGTCCAATAATCTAAAGCCGGCTCAGATACCAGCATTTTTCTGTAGCTCCGTCCCCTTCATCGACACAGTTGACCACTGGCAGCATGCTGGCCAGTGCAACGCGACTCAGTAAGTCCTCACACTGTTAACCCTACCAGTGTCACAACTATAATCAGAACAATATCTTTTATTTTCAGATATGATACCCATACCAGATTTTCCTGGAGGTGGCATGGAAAACTGGGGACTTCTTACCTACAAGTAAAACAATGAGAATTCTTGAATTCAATTTAGTGTTTCCTATTAGTTTAATCTTTAGAAGCAAAAAAATGTTTTGACTTATTTTACTAAAGAGTACCAGGTGAACGAACCTCGCTATATGGACCACAGCGGGAATTCCCTGTTTAGAAATTTAAAGTCTAAATTTAATTTTACGATAATGAAACATTTTTTAAATCTATATAAGGCTTCGAGTCCGAAAATTAATGAGGAAGGCAGTATTTCCCGTGGCTACGAAGCCCCAGCAGTGACCTACATATTTTGTTATACTCAGCACAGGCATGACCATTGTCCTCCTGAGGTCTATTTAATTTTTCTTTTCACTGTCTGCGTTCCTCGGCAGCGGATTTTCTTTTGGTCTCAAATATGTCTCCCGCGGCCTTTGTAAATGACCTCCGACACTCGTTCTGAAGCCGCATGCAACTAGGTACTCTCTTCTATGTCAGTTAAGGCAAGTAGGCGCGTAAGCCGGTCTTTAAGGCGTTTCCGTGGGACCCTTATGTTACGTCGACCATCTTTCAGCTGACCAAAAAAGACTGCTTTTGGCATATGTTCGTCCCCAATACGGGATAAGAATTGGTCTCTTAAGGGTATAGGAATCACATCACAAATAAAGTAATATATATATATATATATATATATATATATCAACTAAAAAGGCAACAATTTATTGACCGCATCAAAAAAAAAAGAATATAACTAGTTTAACTTAATTACGTTATGTATTAATTCATGAAAGGACCTTTCTTTCAATAACATAAAATTCTCTCACTCATGACATGTGGTCTACAGGGCGCGAGTGTATTGCACTATCGCTATTGGTTGTTTGTTTAGTTTATATCCCCAAATCTTATGTTTTAAATGAAGTAGGTCTTGCTTTGAATAACTTGAACACATTTCTTTCTTAAAACATTGCTTGAATTCAGCTTTGATTAATAACTAGCCAGACATTACCCGCGGGTCGTAATTCGCGTATTACTGATATAGTCACTGGAGGCATGGTGGCTGAGCGGTAAAGCGCCTGTCTTCCAAACCGGTGACCAGAATTCGAATGCTGGTGAAGACTGGAATTTTTAATCTCGGGATCTTCGGGCGCCTCTGAGTCCACCTAGCTCTAATGGGTACCTGACATAGTTCGCGAAAAGTAAAGGCGGTTGGTCGTTGTGCTGGCCACATAACACCCTCGTTAACCGTAGGCCACAGAAACAGATGACGTTTACATCATCTGTTCTATAGACCACAAAGTGTGAAAGGGGGAATTATGTAGTCACTGATATTATTAGGTAGTATAGTGTATAAGAAACAATTAAACCACAAAAAATAATGTTAGAATAATAAAATAATGTTAGAAGTAAAGCGAATGAGTGAATATAAAATATATGCATGTAGTAATGTAGTGACAAAACGTATTATATTTAAACAAGCAAAAATTAACCAAAAAGTTCTTTCTTTAAAAAATAAAAGAAGCTTACCAAGGGGTAAGAACTCGGCCTTTATAGCTATATCCACCTCACGGATAAAAAAGTTATATCCCTTTTTATATGAAAGAAAATAATTACCAACAGCCCACCAGGGAGGGCCAATTCCACCCACTGAACATGCTGTAAGTTTTCATCATGCCCTGGCTATAATTTAAAAAAGAAACAAATGGAAAAGTGGTTTGAGTGCTGGGCAAGACCCAAAAAACCCGTGGAATCTGGGAGCGCATGAGGCGCCCTGACCGCACTTTCCCGTGGTGGAGGCTGTCCAGGCCTGAGCAAGCTATTATAGCACAGTGCAGGACAGGCATTGTCCTGTTGGCTTATATTTCTCACGGGTATGGCCAAA